>OX940979.1:13025982-13625982 GCA_954871275.1 Leptopterna dolabrata
TCTCTCTGTAAGGATGACGCACCTCTTGGGAAGAAAATCGCGCACACTGCCAGCTTTGTGATGGCACAGGGTTCAAAGTGATGGTAGGGATAGGCCTGCGGTTATCCTCAAAGGGGGCTTCCGCTTCTAACACTGCAGACAAGAGCTCTTGCGGCTTAGGTGATTAATTGTTTGGAAAACAGGTTCCGAAAATGGTGAATACTCGCTACGGTCATGGAACGCTTGAGTAGGATTCTCGCTAGCAAACTGGATGAGACAGATTATTCTGGAGTAGAATGGAAAACACGATTTCCTGAATGATTTCATCACTCTGAACCCAACTTGTGTACTGCAATAGTTGAACACCTCATCATTCAGGCCATCAACCTAATATTCTTTGTTGGATGAAAGAATCAGCTCACCTGTCATATACGAGATACTTGTCGCCGGCGGCGTCGAGGCATTCGCCTTTCGTCTCGATGAAGGAAGAGTTGATGGTGATGACCGCCTTATCCAACCCCAGTTGGAACCAGTTACCAGCCCATGTTTGTGGGAATTGGCAACCCTCTGAAACAGAGAACATTTATCTAATCAGTACCATGGCACAATCAATAACTACTGTTGGATACAAGAGGTGTGTGACAGTGTGGACATTTCAAACACAGGTCCAACGTCACCGAAGAACACTTTCAGTGGGGCTCAAACACGCTAACTGAGCAATTAAGTTCATTCTGGAAAACCAAAGCCAAACTGATATCGATTGAGGAATAATATTTTGTCAGAATACTAGCGACACGACCCTACCCATTTCACAGAACAGTATTTTTGTCAAGATTAATTCGATAATATCCGAAACCTAATGAGACAGAAATGTTCATTTATCGATGCATTTCGCAATAAAAATCAACCAAGACGTACGTTATTTTTTGCATTTGTTGATTTATGGGACATCTTATTAGATGATATTTTAAGAATTATCATTATACATCTGTTTCGTTCAATATTGTTCAGATATTAGGTTATCTGAATTGGAAATTAAAATTAATAATTTAGGGACTTTTAACCTTATATAACAAATAGCTGTCAAACTCGACATCCATCGTCCACCACCGACATTGCAACTGCACCATAAAAAATAAGCTGAAAATTTAGTAGTTTGAAATTAATACATAAATTAGGTGTTCCTGAAGGCTGCGCTGTGTGGACTTGCCAGGAACTGGTCACCATCCACCACGAGCCACCGCCATGGCCACTACAACTGTGAAGAGTTGAAATCAAAATGCCAATGGTCCCAATTTATTATTATCGCAACCTATATTCTATCATCAACATGAATAATACCTACGATGCCTACAAAAATTGGCAGGTGTCATTCCTTAAATTCCACGGAGGTAGTATAAAAAACGTGTGCTGATTATTCGATCAGGCAATAGAGGTTCCTCACTTGTGAATCACATGAATGTATATGTATAAAATAGTTGGGAAGGTTCACTCAGTGGACAGGTGGGGTATCCATGCATGGGTTAATGACATGATTAAGGTCAATGGACTAAAATAATTAGTTGGGTAGTTTCAGCTCTCTCCGACTATTTTTCGCGTAGTTAGAAGCGTTACATACTCCCAGAACCACTCCTTGTGAAATTAAGATGTCGCTAATAAACATAGAAGTGGGGACGGAAGACAAGGGAAAACCGTGGAACCTAGTGGGGATCCCCACCATTCTCCACCAGTATGGAGGATGGAGGGAGATAGCCCTAAGGGCTATATAAACTCGCCTCCTTCGCCTTTCCAACCATTCTTCTACGCTCTCCTCTAGTCGCTGACTACTCTCTCACCTCACTCCTCATCTCTCTCCTCAACCTATAAGATCCCGGGCATGGTGGTAGCCTCCCAGCTATAACCAAACCGGGCAAAGCCTCCTAAAAGATACTGGGGATGGTGGTAGACTCTGTGCTATAACCAAACCAGGCAATGTCTCCTAAAAGATCCTGGGCATGGTGGTAGGCTCTGCTCTATAACCAAACCAGGCACAGACCTAAAAGATCCCGGGCATGGTGGTAGTCTCGCGCTATAATCAAACCGGGCACAACCTATCCTCACACCTCTAGTAGTGAATGCACGTCACCTATGCAATCAATACATAGGTAGATGAATGTTTTATTATTATACTACTCTTTACTAGTAGACAGTTCCTTCCTCACCAGTATTCCCCTCCCGATGTATTACGATATCGATAACGTCAGATTTCAAGCTGAACTACCCTAAGCATTATATCCCGAGTTTCGTTCAAAACGGAACATCTGGGTAGATTATGTTAGGCTGTACTACAATTACGCAGGTCCTTCCTCATTTATAAACACCCTCCTGAATCACTGTTTTACGTACGGTTCTGAACATATAATTTCAAGCTGATCTGCACTAAAATGCTCTGCGAATCCCGTAAAATCAGTCGGAACATCTAAGTCTGTAAGGCAGGTAGGAACAAATTAGGTAGTTGTCACCCAACACTTCTGTCGCACCGCCCCATTTCTCTCCGATTTTTGAATACCTGAAGGTCGCAAATTTCAAATTTGACGGCCGGCATATTCCTCAAGTACCATATACTATTACGTAATTCAGATGACTCGCTTAGCACTGACCGGTGCACAAATATACAGGCAGAAAGAGAAAAACGCTGCAAATCTCTGCACAACGGTTTATTATTTTGTACAGAATACCCTTCTGTTACAGATCACAGCTCTCTGTATAGCCCTTCTATATAATAATTGTACTATCCTATACATATTATGTAGATCGCAGACCCTCCGTAGGTCAGTACCTAACCCCGTACTCGTTACTTGGTACTTACCTAAATCACAAGTTAAATGTTTCTAAAATAATTCTGCCGATGATAAACAGTAAATGGCAAAAAGAAACGCAAATAATGAAGTTCTGAAGGGAAATTGTTGATGTGAAGTGAAAAAAGTTGCAAAAGTACCTTCCAACAAACCCCAGCCCCTTCTACGTAGATGGTATAATCAACCGTCGTGTAATAATTTACCACTGTGTTATAATTGACCCATTAATAATACTTCAACGTTTGTTCAAGTTTCACTACCTGTCAACAAACACCAAAAGAAACCAACTCGACTTCATACTCCGTGAATATAATCAGGTGCTCCCTAGCAATGATGATCTCGGGCCGATTCCCGATTGTTAGCGCGTCCCTAGAGATGATATTTGGGCTGAATGCATACAATTTCATTCACCCTGCTGTTGACCAAGCCTGTCGGTGCCAACTTCTGGGCCTTACTGTGAACGGACGGCTGGACGTACAATGCTCCGGGTGGTCTTAAAAAACTCCCAAGTTCGAGAACTATTTAAAACCGTAAAAAAAATTCGAGATAGCGGCGTCCTGGAGATTTCAACCCCTATTTTTCACCACTTAGGGATGACTGACATTAACGCAGAGCTTTGAGGACCAACTAGACCCCAAATGGAACCTATAAACAGAATTTCGTCGATTTTGGTTCATGGTAACTAAGAAAAGTGCTTAGTACATGGTGCGGCGTACGGCGGACGTACAGAAATTTTTTTAATTGCATTTTCGGATTCTACATACCTTGAAACGGAAACCATCAAATTTTGAGGGGGGGGGGGGGTTAAAAAAATTTTTTCATGCTCGATTCCAAAGGTTCATTATTGAAAATAATAAACCAAAATCAAAATATGTAATGGTGCCGATCGTTTCTAATAATGCCACAAGTTGGAAAAGAAACATGAAGAAACAAATTTATTTTTTGAGAGTCAACTGAGTGTACAGATGCAATTGTCATTTTAATAATACATTATATTATGTCACTGCTGTGTAATACAGATATCGAAATAACCAGATTCGAATGTGTCGCTGAACACATGGGCAACATGTGAACAGTTCTAGGATTTATCCTATTCACTGTACACGAGATCGGCCAAGTATTCAAATACAACGACAGGATCTAGATGAACTTTCTTCGAAGTTGGACAGCCAACAAATGGAAATGGGGATATCGGTATAGCGTTTCGAGACGTTGCTGAAATGGAGAGGAAAGGGCGGGGTAGACACTTTCGGGGGCGATGCCACAAACTATTGATCCGATGTGGAGCTCCTGGGGCACTGAATGAAGCCGAAGGTGTTTTGCTTTCCCTATTGTTTAAACCAGACTACTGACAGCTGAGAGAGGGTTAGTTAGTGTTTTCGTGTGCTAATGCTACGTAGGTAAGTTTACAAGATATATCAAGTTTCAAGCGTTATACTGCCGTCCAAAGCAAGAAAGCCGTAGAAAAAGGAAATCTAGTTTTGAGAAAAATGCAGGTAAAGTTTTTAGGCTGTAAACTGGGCAGTCTTCAATATTTTCCAGTGATTTTTTTCTTCAACTGATCCAAATTTTGTTTCTACGTCTGTAGCAGCAAGGCGCATCAATTTTGGAATAATACACATACATTTATGTAAGCAACTGTTTTTCTCCGTTTTAGAAGATGCGAGGTAAATTTTGCTTCAAACAACGGTAGAGGGTCTCCTAGCTGCTACTGCTTTTCTTCTTTGGACGCTCACGCTACGGTTGTTTCCCACTGTAGTTGCTGGAGTTTTTTCACCCCTTTCTCAAAGAGAAAAACAGTACCTTTATTTTTCCTTGTAAAATACGACTTACCGCGATGTGGAAGCCACCTATGGTCGATCGCTCGAAGCTTTTGGCGCTCATCTCAAAATTGAATAACGGTACCGCCTGACGAATTCAGACAACTATGAGAGGAATACAACAAAGAAAAACAGTAATGTCCTGCTGACCATTAAATTAAATTAACTGTTCCAATGAATTAACACCGTAGGTCTGGGATCTACTGATTTCATTCGTTGGAAGAACTACTACTGCGTTTCGTCGTTGGAAAACCATTAAAAACTCGAAAAACCGTAGACGTTTTCCATGAACAACTTTTTTAGGGAAATTTTTCCAAAATTTACAACTAGATAACAAAACAGGTCTTTAAGATACGAATCCCAGCCATACCTAAATCTCTAAATTGGAAAAAATTGGGTCTATGGGTTTTTTACTTTGGGGGGCAGTATAATGGTAAAGTGGTCATTCAGAAAACTGAACATCCTCGGATCATGGAAGCGTTGGGACATCAGCTCCACATTTTTCTCTATGGATCAATTTTGATTGGAATTTGTTGAGAAATTATATGAACAGTAGGTACCTAACTAACTGTAGAAAAAGTAACACATGGAAAACGTAGCCAGAACACCCCACTCTGAAAGAGGTGCATGATCTTTTTTCTTCAACAATATAGATATCTTCACTCCTAAAGAATGAAAACGGCTAATACGGTGTCAATACATTCAAATGCTCCTTACGTAGCCCGAAAAAAATCGAAATAGACTAACATAATTTAGACGTAACCGAATAACCCCAGTGTTCGTCATCAAAATCTGAGAGAACCGGTTTTATGGGTAAGGATTTGAGGTCTGCTCATTAGCAGTAGAAGTTCACTGTTCGATCTTGATGAAATTCGTATGGAACCATCATGTTGGGCCCAATCCGCACCGAACCTCTCAATTCCAGCTCGACAATCCCATAGCCAATCAGACAGACACAAAAACAGCTTTCGACTTTTGTTGAGACAGATACTCCCATAATAAGACGGCGCAAACATTTAATTTCAAGGATAGAGTGCGATGAAATCAATAGATTTAGGTACAAACCGTAGGCAAATCGATGGTAATTTCGACCAACGTCCGTAGATTTACAGATAAATTTCTAGTTAGTCGTACGGACGAATTTGCCGCGTTGGGTTCCTCAACACGTGGGCTCTAGTCGCCAAACGGCGCCTGAGCAATTGCGCATACCGAGACAAAAGATTTAAGTAACAGAAAATTAATTATAACACGTTGTCGAAGAGTTTTTAAAAGCTTATAACGTATGTAACTGTTCCTGATATCCACATGAGAACAATCAGAAAGTTGATTCATTTTATTTTCTCGTTATTATTATTAATGTTATTATTTTGATAACAGTTGATTGGAGTTTTCCAGCACTGATTTTGACTTTCTGTTGTCTTCTGCACATATTACTAGAGATAATTATATTGTATAGTTAGCTGTTATATTCTGTTTAGCAGCCACTCTGTCCCATTCACGTCATAAAAGGCCCTGTGGCCACGTGCGTCGGGGCGAATTACAAGGAATGTGACAGCAGTTCACTTCTAGGATTATGGATCTTAACAGCCGTAGTACTGAGCAGTTATCGTAGTGGGACTAAGGGTAAGGACCAGGAGTTTGTCTATGCCACTGGCATAATCGGTGATATCTACCGCAGAAGATAATTATACAGGCCCTTCATAAATAATTAAACAGATGAAGTCACAAGTTGATTGATACTATGGAGCATGATCGCGTGTTATGACCATCGCCAAAAGATGACGAATCTTGTGCGTACGCGTAAGCACAATCACTTCTCGATGTTATGAATAGACGCTGAGACCGTTATGACCGGTTCCCCTCTCCTGTGACAGTGACTAGGAAAGCGATACGAAAAAACCCAAAACCAATACGGTGTTTTGTCTTCGAAGAAGGGAGAACCCCCTTGAAAGCTTATAGCCATTAAGAGTAAGTGAAGAAGAAAAGAAATAAAAGGCTAGAGAAAAAAAAAGTTGGAAAAGGTTGATCCTATTTGGTGAAGGGAAGAAACAAGACGGAGAGCGACCGGGAGAGTGAGAGAATCCGAAGCAGCTCAATAGGGTAGAAAAACGTTTTCTGGGCAGAGCCGGGAACAAGACTGGGAAGATCTAGTTGAACTAAGTCCAGAGCCTGCCCCAGATCGTTAATTTCATGGAAACTAGATTCCATTCAAATAAACAGAGGTTTTTTTCTCCGGCCCGCCTTGCTTCGCCCTACAACCACCGCAAACGCTCCGCGTGAACTGCACGAAAATTATGCGAACGACTTTTATGCTTCCTTTTCTGTTTTTTTCCCCCTTTTCTGGTAAGTATTTTTTTCTTTCTGTAATGCGAGAAAATCGCGTCAAGGTGGCCAGGAAGTGAGGGAAATTGGAGGACGAACGAAGGTGTGGTTAGAGTGGGAAATGCTGCGATTGAAGTTTTGCGAGTTTCAATTCGTGCGAGGAGAACAAGATAAAGTGTTCTCCGAGAATATTGTTCAGAATAGATGGTCATCAGCATCTACGGGACCCAGATCAAGACGTATATTGAAAATTATGAGCAAAGGTGGTGATGCTCCAACCAAGAAAAGGTGTAGGAAGACCGATAGAACAAAGTGTATTAAACTTTAAAAATTGGATTGAACCCAATAACTCCCGATAAGGTCATTTCAAACAAAAACATGTCTACTTCCACTATAATAGATAAGATAAACTGTAATACACGTTACGGTGATCAAACCATATCGTCTCCAGTGTCTGTCTGTATGGATCTAAACCCTTTAGAAGAAGAATTCAACAAAAATGCTATTCAATTTGTTCCATAACACGGTATATTTCCATAACAAGGAATATTTCCATAACACGGTATATTTCCATAACACGGTATATTTCCATAACACGGTAAATTTTTCCATAACACGGAATATTTCCAAATTTTTCCATAACACGGTGATCAAACCATATCGTCTCCAGTGTCTGTCTGTATGGATTTGAACCCTTTAGAAGAAGAATACAACAAAAAAATGCTACCCAAATTTTTCCTTAACACGGTATATTTTTATCTTACTATTTTCATCAGACGTAACTTCTTTAAAAATATTCGAAACATCGTGTACAGGTAATCATGCTTATATGGAAAGCCGCATAGTTGCGAACTAGTGGATGATTTAAAGTACTGTGAATGGTAATATCGCTGTAGTTTCCGTTTACGGGAAACTCGTGCTATAATGCAGAATCCAAAGAACTGGAAAGATCGAGAAAATTCAATAATACAATCGAGTTCTAGGGTAATTATAATAATGGATCTAAGTTATGGAGACCCATTACTGCGGAATATAACGTTTCCCATCCATACAGACAGACGATGGTTTGATCACTGTAACGCGCATAACTTATTTATTATAGTGGAAATAGACATGTTTTTGTTTGAAATGAATTTTTCGGAAGTTATTGGGTTCAATCCAATTTTTAAATTTTAATATACTTTTTTCTATCCGTCCTCCTCCCGCTTTTCTGGGATGGAGCAAAACGTTATACTCAACCTGGAGCTGCGATGGGTCTCCCATTATTATAATTACCCTAGAACTCGATTGTATTATTGAATTTTCTCGATCTTTCCAGTTCTTTTGATTCTGCATTATAGCACGAGTTTCCCGTAAACGGAAACTACAGCGATATTACCATTCACAGTACTTTAAATCGTCCACTAGTTCGCAACCATGCAGCTTTACATATAAGTATGATTACCTGTACACAAAATTTCGAATATTTTATAGCTATGAGTTATGGGAAATTTGGACAGCATTTGAGGATTTCTTCTTCCAAAGGGTTCGAAGCGGGATATACAATTAAGAATAACCTCAATCCTCCATTATTTTCAGTAAAAGGTTGTGACAGAGTGTAACAGGTGGAAGGGTTAAGAAGCATCGGTTAAGAAGGGATATCGATTAGGCTTCCCCTCACCGATCCCGTCTCCACCGGAAGAAAAAATTTATCGAGAACAGCCACACTGTTACTCTCCTCCTCACATCACATACTTCTGGGTACCGGAAGTATGAGAGGGGAAAACGGGAAGGAAAATTAGTATGAAGTTCTGGTTCAGGAAAGGACATCCGAACAACTTCAAAGTGACTAACCTCCATCGTAATGGAACTACCTCAATATTATTTACTGGTGGAGAACAAAGCTCCTACACACGAGTATTGGCGGATAATATTGCCAGAGGTTGTTGTCCAGTGAACTGTGCTCATCTGGGCAACCTCTAGGTGTTCAACCTACATCGTTAGGATGGAACAGCTATTGGGACTTGTACATTGGGACACGGCACCAATCGCCATCAAATGAGCTCGGTATATTTCATTCCTACCCGGAATAAAATTCAGGTTATTTAAATTCGGTTATTTTATGTTCAGGTTATAAAATTCGGTTATTTTATGTACCTACCAATCAGCGGAATAAATTTTTTTCATTCATTCATTCATTCCTACTGACACTCTAAAGGGGTGAAAGGGTGTGGGGAGCCAATGGATGCATGTTATGTATGTTATTATCAAAGGGACAGGTTGTTCGTAAAGGAATCCTTCTGGGAAACCTTTGTGCTAACCCTTCTGGTAAGCCCACAAAAAGTGGATGGAGTATGGTGAAGTGCTCAGCTTATACTACCAAGCCACGCTCTGCTACCATGTGAGAGAGTGTAACAGTGGGGGTGGACCCTCGAGAGTCCCCCTCCTAGACCAGCGAGATTATCACCGGTTAAGAAGGGATATCGATTAGGCTGCCGCTCACCAATCCCGTTTCCACCGGAAGAAAAAATGTGCCGAGAACAGCCTCACTGTTACAAGGTAGAATTAACGTTCAAGATGAAAATTGGGTGTACCTACAAATTGGACTGTTCTACTGGACATGAGCAACGAGGTCAAGGAGTGTTTTGGTTTATTTATGTGAATGTCCTATGTATTCGCTCAGCAAACAACTTTTATCACACCCCCTCAAAATTTTTTTCTTTTCCGTTTCAAGTGCGTAGATTCCAAAAACGCTGCAAAGTCCTTGTCATATGGGTGTATTAAAATATTGGACATACCTACAGAAATGCTGGCTGTTTATTTATTGTTTCTTCCACGTGAAATAATTCGAATAGCCATTTCTGATGGTTTCCACCAATGTGGCCCCCAAAACACAAATTAGGTACCCCCCCCCCCCCCCAGCACCACAAACACAAAGTATCTTTGATCATTGATAGTGCCATTTAATAGTCTTGATCCATGTGTTGAAACTTTTTCTCATGTTCATATACAAACTGATTGTGATTTCAGACGATTTCCTAGGTCTTCGAATCACGAAAAAAATCAATTTTGGGAGCTGAACGTTTGGTAGAACCTCAATTTTCCACTCTTTGGTCAAAATCGACTTCATGTTCGGTCTTCTCGTCCAAAAAACACGGGAAACACTTCAAAAGCTCATGTTACTAACATGTTGCTAAAATGCAAAAAGTACATATTTTTACACACATTTTCACTCATAACACCCCTGGGTATATTCCGATCGGGCTCCAAAGTTTCGGGACACAACTAGGGCCCAAATGGAGCATGTGTGCGAAAGAACGAATTTTTTAGACCGAAAATGAAGCCGGTACACGTGATACGGCGTACGGCGGACGGACATTGCAATTTTGGAATCTACGCACCTTGAAAAGGAAAAGAAAAAAATTTGAAGGGGGTGTTATAAAAATTGTTTGCTGAGCGAATACATATGTGTATTATTCACGGAATAATAAACCAAAATGCAATATCCGTCCTCCGTCCGCCGTACGCCGTATCACGCATATCGGCTTCATTTTCGGTCTAATAAATTCGTTCTTTCGCACACATGTTCCATTTGGGCCCTAGTTGTGTCCCGAAACTTTGGAGCCCGATCGGAATATACCCAGGGGTGTTATGAGTGAAAATGGGTATAAAAATAGGTACTTTTGGTTTATTATTTTCAATAATGAACCATTGGAATCGAGCATGAAAAAAAAAATTCTTACCCCCCCTCAAAATTTGATGGTTTACGTTTCAAGGTATGTAGAATCCAAAACTGCAATAAAAATATTTCTGTCTGTCCGCCGTACGCCGTACGCCGTACGGGCCACTTTTCTTAGTTACCATGAAAAAAAATTGATGAAATTCGGGTTATAGGTTCCGTTCGGCGTCTAGTTGGTCCTCGAAGCTCGACGTTACTGTGAGTCATCTCTAAGGGGTTCAAAATAGGGGTTGAAATTTTCAAAACGCCTATACCATTTTTTTACGTAAATATTTTTACGGTTTTAAATAGTTCTTGAACTTGCGAGTTTTAGCGAATTTTCAAAGAAAATGAAGCTATTGCAATGGCTTCGAAATTTAAATAATATAAATTTTTGGAAATGTTCTTCATAGAAATCCGTTTCAGACCATTCTAAAACGATTCCTGAAATTTAACACTTTTTTATATGTATATATATATATATTTATTTATATATGTGTCACTCCAGACGATAACTCTCGATAGAATTGAGATAAACAGCTCAAATTTGCACAAAAAATCTATCTTGGCAATCGAAAGGCTAAGTTCGAAGATGGGCGAAATTGGCCTACTCTAAGGAGGGTTTTGGCGCATTTAAAGTGCGCAAAAATTACCCAAAAATCCCCAAAATGTTATTTTCCAACAAGTGACCCCTCATTTTAAAGGTTTTTGCACGCTGAACACGATGGTGGAATCGGATTTTAGATATCTTGATCCGTTCTCAAATTAGAGCATTTAAAGTGCGCAATAATTACCCAAAAATCCCCAAAATGTTATTTTCTAACAAGTGACCCCTCATTTTAAAGGTTTTTGCACGCTGAACACGATGGTGGAATCGGATTTTAGATATCTTGATCCGTTCTCAAATTAGAGCATTTAAAGTGCGCAAAAATTACCCAAAAATCCCCAAAATGTTATTTTCCAACAAGTGACCCCTCATTTTAAAGGTTTTTGCACGCTGAACACGATGGTGGAATCGGATTTTAGATATCTTGATCCGTTCTCAAATTAGAGCATTTAAAGTGCGCAAAAATTACCCAAAAATCCCCAAAATGTTATTTTCTAACAAGTGACCCCTCATTTTAAAGGTTTTTGCACGCTGAACACGATAGTGAAATCGGATTTTAGATATCTAAATCCGTTCTTAAATTAGAGCATTTAAAGTGCGCAAAAATTACCCAAAACTAGGATAATCTTTAAACTCTTACCCCCACCCCCTTAGAGTGGTCAGATTGAAATATGTGAGAAGTATTAATTGAAGACGAGAGTTCGAAGCAAAAAACGCTGCAAATCCCTGCACAACGGTTTATTATTTTGTATAGAATACCCTTCTGTTACAGATCACAGCTCTATGTATAGATAACCCGTCTATATAATATAATATGTACTATTCTATGCATAATTATGTAGATCGCAGACCCTCCGTAGGTTAGTACCTAACCCCGTACTCGTTACTAGGTACCTACCTAAATCACGAGTTAAATGTTGCTAAAATAATTCTGCCGATGACAAACAGTACCTAACAAAAAGAAACACACATAACGAAGTTATGAAAAGAAATTGTTGATGAGGAGTGAAAAAAGTTGCAAAAGTACCTACCAACAAACTCCAGCCCCTTCTACGTATGTATATGGTATAATGAACCGTTGTGTAATAATTTACCGTTGAGTAATGATTTACCGTAGTAAAAATTTACCCATCAATAATACTTCAACGTTTGTTCAAGTTTCACTACCTACCAACAAACTCCAAAAGAGCCATCATTTTTCAAGCGAAATAATATCACAGAACAACCAACTCGACTTCATACTCGGCCAATATAATCAGGTGATCCCTACCAATGATTGGCCGTATTCACAAATTCCTATTGTGGGCGCGTCTCTGGTTACGAGATTTGGTTTGAATTGTATACAATTTCATTCACACTGGAGTCGAAAATGCCTGTCGGTGCAAACTTCGGGGCCTTACTGTGAACGAACGGCTGGACGTACGATGCTCCGGATGGTCTTAAAAAACTCGCAAGTTCAAGAACTATTTAAAACCGTAAAAATATTTACGTAAAAAAATGGTATAGGCGTTTTGAAAATTTCAACCCCTATTTTGAACCCCTTAGAGATGACTCACAGTAACGTCGAGCTTCGAGGACCAACTAGACGCCGAACGGAACCTATAACCCGAATTTCATCAATTTTTTTTCATGGTAACTAAGAAAAGTGGCCCGTACGGCGTACGGCGTACGGCGGACAGACAGAAATATTTTTATTGCAGTTTTGGATTCTACATACCTTGAAACGTAAACCATCAAATTTTGAGGGGGGGTAAGAATTTTTTTTTTCATGCTCGATTCCAATGGTTCATTATTGAAAATAATAAACCAAAAGGGGGAGGCAAACGATTAGTACAACTCCTTGAATTTACCCACAGCGATCAAATAAATAAGCACTTAGTACAATTACGTAATAAACAAACGGTAGAATCAGGATGGACAAAACGTACAAATTAAAATAAATACGAAGAGAATATACATAGAAAACCAAATTTTAGACCGAAGTTTTCCTTTATTCAAAACCATAGCCATTAATTCGAATATTTCTTTGAAAATTCGCTCATTAAGTCATGCTGCATGACTGGTTTTTTTTAAGACCATCCGGAGCATCGTACGTCCAGCCGTTCGTTCACAGTAAGGCCCCGAAGTTTGCACCGACAGGCATTTTCGACTCCAGTGTGAATGAAATTGTATACAATTCAAACCAAATCTCGTAACCAGAGACGCGCCCACAATAGGAATTTGTGAATACGGCCAATCATTGGTAGGGGTCACCTGATTATATTGGCGGAGTATGAAGTCGAGTTGGTTGTTCTGTGATATTATTTCGCTTGAAAAATGATGGCTCTTTTGGAGTTTGTTGGTAGGTAGTGAAACTTGAACAAACGTTGAAGTATTATTGATGGGTAAATTATTACTACGGTAAATCATTACTCAACGGTAAATTATTACACAACGGTTCATTATACCATATACATACGTAGAAGGGGCTGGAGTTTGTTGGTAGGTACTTTTGCAACTTTTTTCACTCCTCATCAACAATTTCTTTTCAGAACTTCATTATGTGTGTTTCTTTTTGTTAGGTACCTACTGTTTGTCATCGGCAGAATTATTTTAGCAACATTTAACTCGTGATTTAGGTAGGTACCTAGTAACGAGTACGGGGTTAGGTACTAACCTACGGAGGGTCTGCGATCTACATAATATTATGTATATAATAGAATAGTACATATTATATTATATAGACGGGTTATCTATACATAGAGCTGTGATCTGTAACAGAAGGGTATTCTATACAAAATAATAAACTGTTGTGCAGGGATTTGCAGCGTTTTGTGTTTATTTCTGGCTGAAAAGACGTCCTTATGGAGGCCAGTTAGCGCCACTTAGGTTATTTTATTTTTTTTTACATGAAAGTAGATTAGTAATATGAGCTTTTGAGGTATTTTTTTCCATGTTTTTTGGGGAAGAAGACCGAATATGAAGACAATTTTGACCAAAGAGTGGAAAATTGAGGTTCTACCAATGGTTCTGCTCTCAAAATCGATTTTTTATGAGTCAAAAACCTGGGAAAATGTCTGAAATCACCATCAATTTGTATAATAACACTAGAAAAAGTGAATCAAGACAATTAAATGGCACTACCAGTGATCAAAGATAATTTGAGAAAAAAAAGGCGTTCCTAATTCGGGTTTTGGGTCCAAAATGGGTGAAAAAATCAGAAATATCTATTTAAATTCTTTCCCATGAAAGAAACAATAAATGAACAGCCAACATTTCTGTAGAATAATAAACCAGTCCAATAGAATAATAAACACATCTCACAAGGACTTTGCAGCGTTTTTGTGTTTTAGTAACATGGGCTTTTGAGGTACTGTTTTCCATGTTTTTTGGACGATAAGACCGAATATGAAGTCGATTTTGACCAAAGAGTGTAAAATTGAGGTTCCACCAAATGTTCTGCTACCAAAATTGATTTTTTATGAGACAAAAACCTGGGAAATCGTCTGAAATCACCATCAATTTGCATAATTACACTAGAAAAAGTGGATGAAGACGATTAAATGGCACTACAAAAAGGATCAAAGGTAGTTTGAAAAAAAAAAGGAGCGTACCTAATTCGTGTTTTGGGGGCCAAAATTGGTAGAAACCATCATAAATGGCTATTTAAATTATTTCACATGAAAGAAACAATAAATGAACAGCCAGCATTTCTGTAGGTTTGTCCAATAGAATAATAAACCCATGTGACAAGGACTTTGCAGCATTTTATAGCACAAAGTGGTGGCAGGTTTTGGAGCTAAACTGGGTAATTTAGCGTTGAGCTCCTCGGAGCGTTGGAGAGCTGAATAAAAAATCCGGGCAAAGAAGCCGAATGGTGATTTTTGACAATCATAATGATTACAATGTATCCGGTGGAAGTGCGCAGCGGTAATGATAATGAGAGGGGTGAATAACCAAACGAATCTGGAAATGAAGGCTCTTAAATTCACCCGAACTCTTCCCCTCTCCTCCACAAATAAATGGTAAACGGTCTTGGAGGAGGTGGCGGAGGGGGTTTAGGTCGATAAAATACGGGAATAAAACATGAATTAATAAACCGCGTTATGGGTAGTATGCTGTGATGGTGGGGGAAGGGGAGGGGAAATTTAAAGGAGGCAAAGCTGGTATGGCGGTTGGTTCATTGAGGAGTCAGGAAGGTTACCTTGGAGGGTTGAACCCCACAAGTAATTACCCTTCGTCCCCGAAGCAAATGCCCCCCCTCGCACCGCCACCAACACCAACACCACGAACCCTCCACACCGCACCCTGTTTTGAATGAAGTTTTCGAAGCCTAAAGTACCCCAAACCCATATTCTTCGGCTCCGCCAATCAAAGGCTAATTGCTGTCAAACTCCCCGCGGTGTATTGAGAGGGTCGACTTTTGTTCTGTCAAACGCAAATCGCGGGGAATGAAAAAAATTAAAGGGATGCAAAACTGGAGGCGCTCGGCGGTGGTCAGGAAGCAAATTGGTTCCGGTGAACAATGCGACTTTCAACCGCAGGACCTAATAAACCCTTCAGGCATCAGGCAATGGAACTCTTTTAAAAAAACCTTTATAGTCAAATTTCAATGATACAACAAGTAATTTCATCAAGTTTACTCTGCGCTGTGCAATACGCAATAAATGAATGCCGAATCTTCGGTGTTATATTGGTTTATTATTTTCAATAATGAACCATTGGAATCGAGGATGAAAAACAAAATTCTAATCCCCTCAAAGTTTGATGGTTTGCGTTTCAAGGTATGTAGAATCCGAAAATGTAATAAAACAATTTCTGTGTGTCTCCATAAGCCATACGCCGTACTGACCACTTTTCTTAGTTATCATGAATAAAAATTGATTAAATTCGGGTTATAGGTTCCGTTCGGGGTCTAGTTGGTCCTCGAAGCTCGGCGTTACTGTCAGTCATCTCTAAGGAGTTCAAAATAGGGGTTGAAATTTTCAGAACGCCGTATCTCGAAAACTTTCGATAGGAAGGTATTTTTTTACGGTATTAAATTTGTCTTTAGCTAAACAATTTTTTTAGACCACCCGGAGCATTGTACGTCCAGCCGTTCGTGTGCACCAAAAACCTTCGTCAACACGCTCGTGAATCAAACGGTATAAATCAGGCCCGGATATCATCGCTAGGGAGCACCTGATTATAATCAAGGATGGCTGTATGAAGTCGAGTTGGTTGTTCTGCGATATTATTTCATTTGATAAGTGATGGACTATCAAGCGAGGCGGTAGCCGAGCGATGCCAAGCATGAACCCGCGCCCGGCTGCCCCAGAGCCTAATATAACTGAGCGAAGAATCGGGCCAACTTTGGCCCCCTCCCGGGCCTTCCCCGTTATTTCTATATTTTATTCGCGCGTATATATTTTGTGGGGCAAACACCCTGAGTCGCCTGACACCAAATTCGAAGCGGTAGGTGTTTCGAAAACCTGCGAAAAATAGGGCTCAAAATACGTGTTTGGTGACTTTCTTCCCATTTTTTTTTTTCCACCCATTCTTTGTCACGCCACTTCAACCCTTTTACCTCGACCGATGTTTATGAAATTTGGTATGTAGATCAGGTTTGGCGTGGTGAAGTACCTTTTGGGAGTTGTAACCGTTTTCGCACAAGCAAAGGGGGGGTTCCGGGGGATGGGGGCTTGTTTGTTCCACCCATTCTTTGTCACGCCACTTATATACCCTCTTCCCTAGACCGATCTTTATGAAATTTAGTACCGATCCAAATCATGTTAATGCGTGAAGTGATTTTGGGTGTTTCCATCAAAACGAAAATTAAAAACTGTAACGCCGAAGTGACATGGCGAATAACGGGAGGTCTACCCTTTCCAATGTGAAGTGTCAAGCATTTTTAGCATTGCTTGTGTGAGAATATCGTCGTTGCACCACATTGATTCAGGCTTCGGATCAGATATACCGCCTCGCTTGATTGTTGCACCACATTCATTCAGGCTTCGGATATTGTTGCGCCACATTGATTTCAGCTTCGGGTGGACCATTTCCGTTTCTCATTCCCGGTTCTCGGATGTCTATCCATTTATAAGTGGTCTGCGCAGCAGTGAACAACTGGTCAGCTGTCAACCTCAACTAACACCGTTATAGCGTGAGTTCCTCTGTTTATCCATTTAGATTAGGTATTTATTACCTCCTAGCTTGATTCGGTTTTAATATCTTCAACCATGGTTTCCAAAACTCGTTTCCAAAAACGGTTTCGAAAATGTCGTCTCCCCCCCCCCCCCCCCTCTCTTCCTTTTCACTTAATTTACTATTTTGTGTAAGTAGGTACCCACACAACTATATGAACAACATCCAACTGGAAGCACAAAAAATTACAAGTTTTCACAAAGTTCAACAACAAACTTAGGTATCGGAAATCAGTCTCCTCGTCTTGAAAAACGATACCTCACCCCCCCCCCCCTCCAAACTTACTTGCGACCTTTCAAAATTTGTGATAATTATCTCCTAAAAAAAACACTCCCTGTAAAAAAAAAAAGCCAAGCTACAAAAGGTGTGATATCCAGGTTGTGCCAAGCACTGTGCCTAATAATCTTCCGTCCACATCCGACAGTTCATTTTCGACGTTAATTTTGAGGTATAGACTAGACTTAGCTAACAGGGTGAGGAGTGAGTTAATCTTTAGGAAGTGTGCTGCTTGGCCGGTCTAGTCTACTGATCTATTCAGTTCCTACACGAAGGATTCGAAGCCATCAAAATTAATGATTCAAATTCTACGTGCCTACTAATCTTCGTCCACATCCGACAGTTCATTTTCGACGTTAATTTTGAGGTGAAGAGTGAGTTAATCTTTAGGAAGTGTGCTGCTTGTCTGTCTACGACATACCAGGCACATAGCATGTGAATCATTAATTTTGATGGCTTCGAATCCTTCGTGTAGGAACTGAATAGATCAGTAACTAGACCGGCCAAGCAGCACACTTCCTAAAGATTAACTCACTCTTCACCCTGTTAGCTAAGTCTAGTCTATACCTCAAAATTAACGTCGAAAATGAACTGTCGGATGTGGACGGAAGATTATTAGGCACAGTGCTTGGCACAACCTGGATATCACACCCTTTGTAGCTTGGCATCTTTTTTTACAGGGAGTGTTTTTTTTTAGGAGTTGGATTTTGTTAGTAGGGTAAATTATTACACAACGGCAAATTATTACACAACCGCAAATCATTACATGACGGTAAATTATTACATAACGGTAAATTATTACACAACGGTTCATCTACCAAGAAGGGGCTGGATTTTGTTGATCGCTAGTTTTGCAACTTGAACAACCGTTGAAGTATTATGGATGGGCAAATTATTACACAACGCTAAATTATTACACAACGGTTCATTATAGTAGGTAGAAGGGTCATCTATGCAGGTAAGTTATTGCACTGCTGTTTTCACTCCACATGAACCATTTCCCTTCAGAACTTCATTATTTGCATTTCTTTTTGCCGTTTTAGTTACTGACAGAATTATTTTAGCAACATTTAACTCGTGATTGAGGTAGGTACCTAGTAACGTGTACGGGGTTAGGCACTAACCTAAGGAGAATCTGCAATCAACATAATATGTATAGAGTAGTACCTACATATTGTATTATATAGACGGGTTATCTATACAGAGAGCTGTGATCTGCAACAGAAGGGTATTCTGTACAAAATAATAAACCGCTGTGCATGGATTTGCAGCGTTTTTTGAACTCACACATAATTACCAATTAACTAAAGTGGGAAACAACCGTAGCATGAGGATCTAACGAAGAAAAGCAGTAACAGACCCTCTACCGTTTTTTGGAAAAAAATTTACCTCGCATCTTCTACATTGGAGAAAAACAGATGGTTACATAAATGTACGTGAATTCTTCCAAAATTGATGCGCCTTGCTGCTACAGGCGTACGAAACGAACTAATTTTGAATCATTTGCGAAAAAAAACATTGGAAAATATGGAAGAACACCCATTTTACAACCTAAAAACTTTCCCTGCGGTTTTTCTCAAAACTACATAGATTTCCTTGTATTACGGGTTTCTAGCTTTGGACGGCAGTAATATAACAGCCAACTGACTTTAGGCCAAAAATTACTGTAGGATGAGTATGTGTGAATGTCCCACTTCTCAAACCGAACTAGTGCATGATGTCTGACAGGAGAAATCAATTATAAAGGAAAAATTTGTGTTAGAGGTATTACTATTTGTCTTCGCTGTACTTTGACAATTATTGGTTTTCTCTCTGAAATGATGTTTTGATGAAATATCAAGTTTTATCGAGTTTTGTTTAAAAAGTTTTTTATGAGCAACTACCTGTATAAGAAGTGATTCTTGTGTCAACGTGTAGAGTTGTAGGAAGTATGTTCGACTGGTTTCAGAAACAGCGAATCATTTTATATCAAAAGCAAACTCAGTGGTTTACTTTCCACCTCATTGACTGATGACATGTGGCGGTGTGGATTATTCAAGCAAACTGTCGAACTGACTTCCGAATACCTATGCATACGTCAGTAATGCATACAATCAGTCACACATCTCACAGCTCCACATTTACCCCGAAAATCGTCGATAGATCCCTGTTTATTCCGATTCTGTTGTACTGAAGAAAAACCCAGCTGATTATTACAGAATTATACCAGTCAAACTTGGTATGTCATAAGGATTTCTGCCTAGCAGTCAGTCATGGCCTCATACCACTTCATTTCTCCTGAAACTACCGTTAAACAAAAAAATATCTTAATTTTAGTGATGTCCATACTCAAAATGTCGTTAAGTTTTCTATTAAGTCCCTATATGGACATTGATGTGATACTTTTATTATTATTTATCTAGGTCAATGTATTATAGATTGCTCGTATATAGTTTTGTTCTCATCATTTATTTGTTGTATAAAGTTGCATTTACACATTTTGAACAGTTATGCATTATTTACGCTGATGCTGCTTTGTTGCTTAGCCAAAAATGCCATTATGTAAGTTGAAGGGCTCAAATTTTAGCTAACAAAAATTATCTCTCGAACTCTATTCCCACAGAAATATATAGAAACTTATCATTTGTACATTGTGTTCTAATTTCGTTTTTTTGTGATACAGATGTTTTATCAGATTCTTTTTTCTATTAAAAAGTAGTCTTCTCGGCAATACCTCCAATGTACAGCAGCGCTCCTATAGCATACCCGACACACTACTAATTGTGTTATTCCTCAATGAAATAGACTCTTTGTTCAATCCTCCATGAAATAGACTCTGTGTAGAGTAACAACACATATTAATCAAAATAATCCGATGTATAATTATAATCAGATAACCATATAATTACTCAGTATAATTATACTCCTTCGTGTAATATGTATAATTCCGAATATTCGAAAACAAGTAGTTCCGCATGTGATCAAGTTGGCACTTCGTGCAATTCCTTTGTTCTTGAAAGGCAGTCTCCTCACTCTGTTCTGCTCCGCCTTCTGCTACACAGCCTTTTTCAGCATTATACTGTATTCGGTGCAAACCTATAGTTTTCTATTCTGTTCTGTCTCTCTCCGAAATACAAGGATTCCGTCTATCGAAGAACGCTCGTTTGTTATTGACTTCACCAAATATGTAAGTCTATCTGATTCAGTAATATTCGTTATAAAACCTATCGAACAAAACCTCGCTCACCTCGCTTTTGAAACCGATGTTCTGGCATTTTCAATGTTGAATATATTGTGTGTAAAAAAATTATCTATATGTTATAGGTAATACTAATTATTGCTGGAAATGTTACATTACACCTTTCAAATCAACGGTATGAACGTCTCGAGAGGGAGGCAGGGGGGAATTGAATTTCCTACAAAATCGACTACTACACATTATTGTCGTATTTCTAACTGTTTCTGATATATATACCGCTTTTAAAATATTATCAAAATTGCAGTGGACAGTGGGTCAGGAACTACAGTATTACCTTCAAATAATGTAAGTACATGACGTCCCAATTTCGGATAGTAATATGTGACAGATCAGAGGAGGGGTGGTTTGGAGGGAGTGAAGGGACGGTCGAGGGACTAGTGATGGGAGGGGGAGGGGGGCAATGTACAACTTCATAGGTTTGTCTAGACTTCGGATTTTAACATCTAAACGGTGCATCTTACTGTAAATTTCACTCGCACCGAAATTAAACAGCAATAAATTCTGCGTCGATTATAACTAAACAACGGTTATTCCAGATGAAAAATGCCTTACAACTAAAGTTGTAGAGCATCAAATTCTGCGTTCCATCCTATTCTTATTTAAATATTCAATTTAATATTTTATTTGATTAAAAACTTGAAACTTCAAGTTAAAATTGATAGTATTCAACAACGTCCTGCTACATCCTATACCATTCTCTCACTCTGAGTTCCAAGACCTGAAGGGTGAAGAAACCAGAATTGATGGTTGATGGTAGTTTTCACTGTATTTGTAGGTATGTACAAACTTAGGAGTACAAATGTGTCTGTCAAACAGCAAGACCATATGAGCGAATTTTCTACGTTGCTGAATAAATGCCGTTTTTGATGATTATCAGCTATTTTTGATCCCCATAAACTCTAATTTGACAACAGATTTTGGAAACAAAAAAAGTTTGGACTGTAGAGATAGTATTTTTCGGTCTCGAGTCACATGCCAGTTGCGTTGAATTTTTATAAGTTTTTGGCGAATTTAGTCAACTTTCCCTTTTTTATGGATTTTGACAAGAAAAAAATTGAAATGTTACGTTCTTTTTTTGGACTCCCATCACTGAACTCATGCTTCGTTGGTAATTACAAAAATTTTTGTGAAATTTAGAATTTTTCTTCTGCATATCTAAGCTCAAACGTACATGCATCCATAAATACAAAATGAAGTAGCATATTAGGAAAGTAATATTACGCGCATTGGGAGGCTGCCAACACGGGGTTCGCTATCAGCCGGTGGCGCCCTGTCGCGTCAGGACCAGTTGGTACCTTGAAGTCTTTGAAACGAGCTGTAGAGTAGAGTTTCTGAACTATTACATTTTAAACGTCCTTAAACGTCCCGAGAGAAGTAATTCGGAAATTTGATAGCCTTGAACTCAGTCGTTATTATTTAAAGTTGAGGGAAATACAAAAAGAAAGGAGCTGAGAAGAGTGACAACGTCCAGAGACTGTAATGGGGGAGCATCCGCGGATGATGACGAAATCGTCTCTTCAAGAAACAATTTATTTATTAAAGAAAAGAACAGAAAGAAAAAGAGCGAGAGGCAAAAAAAGGAAGCAATCACAATTTATCTGGCCAAGACAAGCCTTCTTTTCTTATTTTGAGAGAGGTCTTCGGACAGGGTGGCTCTTTAGGAACGAAGGGGGAGATTATCAATTTTATCAAGAGGCAACGAAGCGCATAATTTGCTCAAGTGCAATCAACCCTTATCGAGTATCCTCAATCAACCCTATCAGCCCCAGTTCGAGTGCTCACCTGTCTTCGTCGAGATCGAAGTACAGAACAGCCAGCTGAGTACTCCAACCGTCCCCGGCTTGATCGAATTTTTGTTTTTCAACTTCAGTACGCAATTAGCGTTGCGTCGTTATCACAATTTTGGCACACAAGCGCATCGCAACACCAACGACGAAATTCCATAGCCTCAGTGGCGGATCTAGGATTTGGAAGGAGGACGGGACGGGAGGTGGAGGGGAGGAGCCTAACCAGAAAATGTTTAAATAAAAATCCCAACCCAAAACGGGGTTTTTACTCATACCTGTGTACATTTTGGTCTTTAAAATCGATATCAAGTGCACAAAGTGCATTATTTTAAATAAAATACCAGTGTACCAGTTCCCAAATCCCATTATCCAAAATGGGGTACACGCATGCGTCAAAAAAGCGGTATATATTTTTTGTTTAGTGAAACTAGATTCCATTCTGAGATAACATTGACACAAACCCACCGTCCTACAATAATAATAATAATAATAATAATACTAATAGTAATAAATAATTAGATATAATTAAATTGAAGAAAAATTCTAAAAAAAATTAAAAAACGCAGCAAATCCCAGCACAACGGTTTATTATTTTGTACAGAATACCCTTCTGTTACAGATCACAGCTCGTCGTAGAGAATAACCCTTCTATACAATATATTTGTGTACTATTCTCTGTAGGTTAGTACCTAAATCACGAGTACTCGTTACTAGGTAACTACCTAAATCACGAGTTAAATTTTGCTAAAAATAATTCTGTCGATGACAAACAGTACCTAACTAAAATGGCAAAAAGAAACGCAAATAATGAAGTTCTGAAGATAAATTGTTGATGTGGAGCGAAAAGCGTAGATCGAGCATGAAAAAGACAAAAAAAAATAAAAATCTAACCCCCCCACCCATACACACAATTTGATGGTTTACGTTTCAAGGTATGTAGAATCCGAAAATGCAATAAAAAAATTTCTGTCTCTCCGCCGTACGCCGTACTGGCCACTTTTCTTAGTTACCATGAAAAAAAATTGATGAAATTCGGGTTATAGGTTCCGTTCGGGGTCTAGTTGGTCCTCGAAGCTCGGCGTTACTGTCAGTCATCTCTAAGGGGTTCAAAATAACGGTTGAAATTTTCAGAACGCCGTAGCTCAAAAACTTTCGGTTGAAGGGTATGGTTTTTTTAACGATATTAAATTTGTCTTGAGCTAAACAATTTTTTGAGACCACCCGGAAGCTGTACGTCCAGCCGTTCGTGTGCACCAAAAAGCTTCGTCAACACGACCGTGAATCAAACGGTATAAATCCGGCCGGGATTTCATCACTAGGGAGCACCTGATTATAATCAAGGATGGCTGTATGAAGTCGAGTTGGTTGTTCTGCGATATTATTTCATTTGATAAGTGATGGACTATTGGATTTTGTTGGTAAGTACTTCTGAAACTTGAACAAACGTTGAAGTATTATTGATGGGTAAATTGTTACACAATGGTAAATTATTACAAAACGGCAAAGTATTACAAAACGGTAAACTATTACACAACGGTTCATCTACCAAGAAGGGGCTGGTAGATTTGCAACTTTTGCAACTTGAACGGTTCATTATACTTGACCACGAGGGTAGGTATTGACCACAGAAAACAGCGATCTACGCAGAAGGGGCATCTATTTTACTCCACATCAACAATTTTCCTTCAGAACTATATTATTTGCGTTTGTTTTTGCCGTTTTAGTTACTGTTTGTCGTCGACAGAATTATTTTAGCAACATTTAACTCCTGATTTACGTAGGTACCTAGTAACGAGGACGGGGTTAGGTACTAACCTACGGAGGATCTGCAATCCACATAATATGGATAGAGTAGTACATATTATATAATATAGACGGGTTACCTATACAGAGAGCTGTGATCTGTAACAGAAGGGTATTCTGTACAAAATAATAAACCGTTGTGCAGGGATTTACCGGGTTTTTTATTGCATTTTCGGATTCTACATACCTTGAAACGTAAACCATACAATTTTTAGTGGGGGGGGGGGGGGGTAGAACCAAAAATGAATTGAATACAGAAGCATAGCCCATTGCGTGTCGATCTGAACACACCGGAACATTCATTTTGTTCAACTGAGGAGGTTCAGCGGCTCGCGGACATCGGCAGAAGAACGCGGAACCCAGTGAACAGGGAGTCAGGAGGTAACAAGAGGTGAAGTATACCGCGGAGAAAGCCGCGGTGCCGGAGAGCCGACCTCCTCCACGGCCCTGAGATCCCAATCGGGAGGTCGGAGTTTTTCATGCCGAACCGCGGCCTGACGGTTGACGCGCGGACCCGATCCCCCACCAACGCGAGGGGCCACCGCGCGAGCTACGGCAAACCAAACAGTATTTTAGCGAATTTTCGAAGAAAAGGAAGCTATTGTTCTCGGTCCAAAATTTTTAAAACTCGAATTTCCGAAAGATTTTTATACCAAAATCCGTTTCAGACCATCCTGAATTCCCTGCCGAAAGACACCAAAAATTATATGTATATATATATATATTTATATATATATTTATATATTTATATATATATTTATATATTTATATATATATTTATATATTTATATATATATTTATATATTTATATATATATTTATATATGTATGTGTCATTCCAGACGATAACTCTCGAAAGAATTGAGATAAAAAGTTCAAATTTGCACGAAAAATCTGTCTTGGCAATCGACAGGCTAAGTTCGAAGATGGGCAGAATCGGGTCACCCTAAGGGGGAGTTTTGGGGAGTTTTAGGGGGGGGAAATTACCCATAAATTCCCAAAATGAAAAAGTCTGACAAGTGACACCTCATTTTAAAGGTTTTTGTACGCTGAACACGATGGTGAAATCAGAATTGCGATATCTCATTCCATTCTCAAACTGGAGCACTTTGAAGATGAAGGAACGTGGTTATTTCTTGAGATGTTCTTCCTGGTTCGTCTGCTCTAATCTGATAACGGAATGGGATATCGCAATTCTGACTTCACCATCGTGTTCAGCGTTGGAAAATCTACAAACTGAGGTGTTACTCGGCAAAAAATGGAACAAAAAATTTGTTACGTACCCAATACCTACTCTTCTGGTATTCAAAACATTTTTGATTTCCCCCTCCCCCTCCTTCCACCCCAAATTTTACTTTGCGTAAAACTACTCCTGTTTTAATTTTGTATGGTATCAAGTTGGGAAAACATTGGCCGAAAATTAATTTTCAGAAAATTTTAGGCGGAGGAGGAAGATGCCGAAAACTTCGAAAATTCGCTCCTATAGCCATGCTGCATGACTGTGGTTTTTTATAATCAACTAGCTGTGTACCCGCGCTTCGCAACGGTAGAACAGACACCCCCTGTATCACCCCCTCCTCAACTGATCAGAAACCTTCCCCAATGCCAACCCTAACTGCCTTTAACCCCCCCCCCCCCCCCCCGTATCCTATGAACCCTCCCTACCTGGTTAGAAACATTCCTCAATGTTCACACAACAAATTCCCAAAGTTGCACTCCAATTGGTCAAGTAGTTTTGAAATTTCTGTAGACCCCCCCCCCCCCCTCTCATAACCTGTACCCCCCTCCAACTAACATCCTGATTGAAGTACCACTTGAATGTACTCGTCGAGCTGAATCCAGAATCTAATTACAATCGGATTTACGTCCAACCGTTCAAAGTTATTATAAGCATAAACGTCCTCATAGAAGTGATTATAACACGTTTTTTAGTAGTATTTCATTCATAGCGTTTCAACGGATGGACAGATTCAAATGCGGATTTTTCATAAACCTTCCCAGATAAATTCTGCGTCAAATGGTACCAGCCGCAACTTTCTACGTTCAGCCGTTCTCAATTGATGCCGAGACATTATAAGCATAAACGTCCTCATAGAAGTGATTATAACACGTTTTTTAGTAGTATTTCATTCATAGCGTTTCAACGGATGGACAGATTCAAATGCGGATTTTTCATAAACCTTCCCAGATAAATTCTGCGTCAGATGGTACCAGCCGCAACTTTCTACGTTCAGCCGTTCTCAATTGATGCCGAGACATTATAAGCATAAACGTCCTCATAGAAGTGATTATAACACGTTTTTTAGTAGTATTTCATTCATAGCGTTTCAACGGATGGACAGATTCAAATGCGGATTTTTCATAAACCTTCCCAGATAAATTCTGCGTCAGATGGTACCAGCCGCAACTTTCTACGTTCAGCCGTTCTCAATTGATGCCGAGACAAACAAACAAACAGACAGACACTGTTTTATTATATGTATAGATTAGAAGTTGATAACTAACTGGTTCACCCGTGCGTCGCACAGGGTTTTTGTCAATTTGGGCGGCTGGGTTGCCAGATTCTTGATCGATATAAAGGTTAATATGCCCGTAGGACATTCCAGTCAAAACCAAGAAAAAAACGCTGCAAATCCCTGGACAACGGTTTATTATTTTGTACAGAATACCCTCCTGTTACGGATCACAGGTCTCCGTATGGGTAACCCTTCTATATAACATTATGTACCATTCTATACATATTATGTAGATCGCAGACCCTCCGTAGGTTAGTACCTAACCCCGTGATTTACCGTTGTGTAATAATGTACCGTTGTGTAATAATTTGCCGTTGTGTAATAATTTGTCACTGTGTAATAATTTAACCATCAATAATACTTCAACGGTTGTTCAAGTTGCTAAAGTACCTATCAACAAAATCCAGCCACTTCTGGGTAGATAAGCCGTTGTGTAATAATTTACCGTTGTGTAATAATTTGCCATTGTGTAATAATTTACCCATCAATAATACTTCAACGGTTGTTCATGTTACAAAAGTACCTATCAACAAAATCCAGCCCCTTCTGGGTAGACGAGCCGTTGTGTAATAATTTACCGTTGTGTAATAATTTACCTTTGTGTAATAATTTGCAAGTGTTTAATAATTTGCCATTGTGTAATAATTTACCCATCAATAATACTTCAACGTTCGTTCAAGATCCAGAAGTACCTACCAACAAAATCCAATAGTACATCACTTATCAAATGAAATAATATCGCAGAACAAACAACTCGACTCCATACGGCCATCCTTGATTATAATCAGATGCTCCGTAGTTATGATATCCAGGCCGGATTTATACCGTTTGATTCACGATCGTGTTGACGAAGCTTTTTGGTGCTCACGAATGGCTGGACGTACGATGCTCCGGGTGGTCTCAAAGAATTGTTTAGCTCAAGACAAATTTAATAACGTAAAAAAAACCATACCCTTCTATCGGAAGTTTTCGAGCTACGGCGTTCTGAAAATTTCAACCGTTATTTTGAACCCCTTAGAGATGACTGAAAATAACGCCGAGCTTCGAGGACCAACTAGACCCCGAACGGAACCTATAACCCGAATTTCATCAATTTTTTTTCATGGTAACTAAGAAAAGTGGCCCGTACGGCGGACAGACAGAAATTTTTTTATTGCATTTTCGGATTCTACACGCCTTGAAACGTAAACCATAAAATTTTGAGGGGGGATTAGAATCTTTTTTCATACTCGTTTTCAATGGTTCATTATTGAAAATAATAAACCAAAAATCCCATAACAATTATAATACCCATCAGTAGTGCTACCGTGAAAAGGTAAAACGCCCAACTCTCAAAATCACAACTTTTCAGGAGAGCGCTTCAATGTTTTTGCACCGTTTCGTCTACCTAACGTCCCTGCAGTTGATGATAAATTCGAAATTCCTTCGACAGTCGAACAAGAGATGTTTGTTGTATTGGTGCTTACAACGAGACAAAATAATCTCCAAAATAATCGATTCTAATAGACCGAAAATGCCCATAAGGCGTTTTAATTTATTTCCATCGAGTTTTCTGTCCAGAAATTAAAGGTAGGGCGCCTTGAGGTGTTTTTCCTTTGAAAAAATCCAAAAACGCTGCAAATTATTGCACAGAGGTTTATTATTTATATTTACCTGTACAGATGCCTCTTCTGCGTAGGTCACTGTTTTCTGTGGTCATTCCCTCGAGCTCCCTCCAGGAAAGCCCTAAATCCAGTACTGGAGCCGGCTCCGGAATTAAAAGTTTCCTACAAATGCGCGGGATTCAATAATTCAATCATTAATTATTTTGTAGTTATTCATGAAGCATAAGGCAAATAATAAACCGTTGTGTAATAATTTACCTGTGTAGGTGCCCCTTCTACGTAGATAGTATAATGAACCGTTGAGTAATAATTTATGGCTGTGTAATAATTTGCCCATCAATAATTCTTCAACGGTTGTTCAAGTTGCAAAAGTACCTATCAACAAAATCCAGCCCCTTCTAGGTAGATGAACCGTTGAGTAATAATTCACCGTCGTGTAATAATTTACCTTTGTTCAATAATTTGCCGTTGTGTAATAATTTACCATTGTGTAATAATTTACCCATCAATAATACTACAACGTTTGTTCAAGTTCACAAGTACCTACCAACAAAATCCAATAGTCCATCACTTATCAAATGACATAATATCGCAGAACAAACAACCCTACTTCATACGGTCATCCTTGATTATAATCAGGTGCTCCCTAACAATGATGTCTGGGCTGGATGTGTTATACCGTTTCATTCACGATCGTGTTGACGAAGCTTTTTGGTGCACACGAACGGCTGGACGTACAATGCTCCGGGTGGTCTCAAAAAATTGTTTAGCTCAAGATCAAATTAAAACGCTGCAAATCCCTGCACAACGGTTTATTATTTTTGTATAGAATACCCTTCTGTTACAGATCACAGCTCTATGTATAGATAACCCATCTATATAATATGATATGTACTATTCTATACATATTATGTAGATCGCAGACCCTCCGTAGGTTAGTACCTAACCCCGTACTCGTTACTAGGTACCTACCTAAATCACGAGTTAAATGTTGCTAAAATAATTCTGCCGATGACAAACAGTACCTAACAAAAAGAAACACACATAATGAAGTTCTGAAAAGAAATTGTTGATGAGGAGTGAAAAAAGTTGCAAAAGTACCTACCAACAAACTCCAGCCCCTTCTACGTAGATGGTATAATGAACCGTTGTGTAATAATTTACCGTTGAGTAATGATTTACCGTAGTAATAATTTACCCATCAATAATACTTCAACGTTTGTTCAAGTTTCACTACCTACCAACAAACTCCAAAAGAGCCATCATTTTTCAAATTAAATAATATCACAGAACAACCAACTCAACTTCATACTCCACCAATATAATCAGGTGATCCCTACCAATGATTGGCCGTATTCACAAATTCCTATTGTGGGCGCGTCTCTGGTTACGAGATTTGGTTTGATATTGTATACAATTTCATTCACACTGGAGTCGAAAATGCCTGTCGGTGCAAACTTCGGGGCCTTACTGTGAACGAACGGCTGGACGTACGATGCTCCGGATGGTCTTAAAAAACTCGCAAGTTCAAGAACTATTTAAAACCGTAAAAATATTTACGTAAAAAAATGGTATAGGCGTTTTGAAAATTTCAACCCCTATTTTGAACCCCTTAGAGATGACTCACAGTAACGTCGAGCTTCGAGGACCAACTAGACGCCGAACGGAACCTATAACCCGAATTTCATCAATTTTTTTTCATGGTAACTAAGAAAAGTGGCCCGTACGGCGTACGGCGTACGGCGGACAGACAGAAATATTTTTATTGCAGTTTTGGATTCTACATACCTTGAAACGTAAACCATCAAATTTTGAGGGGGGGTAAGAATTTTTTTTTTCATGCTCGATTCCAATGGTTCATTATTGAAAATAATAAACCAAAAGGTTAAAAAAAACCTTAACTCTTCTATTGAATGTTTTCGAGGTACGGCGTTCTGAAATTTCAACCCCTACTTTGAAGCCCTTAGAGATGCAGTAACGCCGAGCTTCGAGGACCAACTAGACCCCGAACGGAACCTATATCCCGAATTCCATCAATTTTTTCCCATGGTAACTAAGAAAAGCGCTAAGTACGGCGTACGGCGGACAGAGAGAAATTTTTTCATTGCATTTTCGGATTCTACATACCTTGAAACGTAAACCATCAAATTTTGAGGGGGGGATTAGAATTTTTTTTTTTTCATGCTCGATTCCAAAGATTCAATATTGAAAATAATAAACCAAAAGTAGCAAAACGCCTCAGGGCTCTATCTTGGCACGTGGTGATGATGAAATGGCACATTGGCTCGAACCTCGAAGCACGAGCAGTTGCTAAAAACCCCACATGTTGTGCTCAGTCGCTATAAAAATCTGAGGAAGAACGCCACATCAGACCAACAACGCCTCAACCTCGGAAATGAAGCCAGCGAGTAAGAGGTAAAACGCATTGTGTTGATTTTCACTGAGATGAGGCGTTTTACCTTGAAATAATTTTTTTTAAAAGGCGTTTTACCTTTTGTTGCCAAATTTTTCCTCATTTTTTAATTGAAATGTGATCATTTTTCGAATTAAATTTTTAATTGTTGACTTCCCCATTGGAAAGAGCGCCCAAAATAAGGGAGGTATGTGAAAACCCCATTTTCGACAATTTTCGAGATGAGGCGCTCTTCCTTTTTACGGCAGAATGGATTTATCCGTAACTTCGAGCCAAGTTATATTCCCCTTCAACGCCAAGTTTTTAGAATTTAAAAGAATTAAAACAGGTAATCATGTGCACAATAATAATTATGTAGGGGACCTCAGTTTTAATTCAAAATACACTAAATGGAAAATACAAATGAAGTAACGTTGAGTGTAAATTTTCGTAGACTAATATTTTTATAGTCAAACCCGAACTTCCTTGACGAAAAAAACAATATTTGTGAAAATGGGAATAAAATAATTATAATAATGATACAATAGCAATTCATAGTAACTGTTAAAAACCAGTTACAACGTTGTTAAGCCTTCGGTAAAACCATGTAGTTAAAACCAGTTGATTACCTTAAAAAGACAAGTTACATTAAAAGTCCCGTCAAATGAAAATAACCGGATTTGTTAATTGATCGGCAAAGGACGATGTTGGAGAGAGGCTATTTTGGCCCTTGTCAGTACCAACAGTTCGAAGCCCCTGGTTGTTATACGGTCGAGGAGGTTCGGGAGCGTCAACATTCGATTCAACGTGAAAAATTAAGTAGAAAACGACACCTGACTCCCCTAGTCATCGTCAGGTCGAGTCATAAATACCCTAAAACTCTCGATTTCCACAAATGTTTTTTCTTCTTTTAGGGCATTTTCGAAGAAAATTAGCTATTGCAATAGGTCCAACATTTTCAGAACATGGATTCTTGAAATCTATTTATAGGCAAATACGTAAGTTTCAGAGCATCCTGAATTCATCCCAAGATTTAAAAAAAATGTAGTACCTATATATAAAATGGGTATATATAAAATTCCAAATTTCGCCAAAATATTCATATTGCCGAACAAAAATATGAGTTCGAAGATGAACGATTTTGAAAAATTCAAAGAGGGTCAAATTTGAGTTCTTAGGGGTCAAAAATTGGTGAAAACGGCTAAAATTGCGAACAACTTATATCAAATCACTGGAAGTGGTATGGATGGGTAAGTAAAGACGGAAAAGTACAATTTCAGTTGTTTTTCGTACAGAATACGGGTGGAATTTGTATTTTTTGGGCTCTAAAATTTTTATTAAGGGCTAAAATCAATATTAACTCACCTGCCGTTGCGTGGGTTGGTGATTCACGATGGAAGGACTATTTCGATGATGAAAATATTTTTCTCAAAGAAGAGAATCTCTAATTAGGCTTATTATGGTCAAAAATCTATGAAAACGGGTAAAATCATATGAAAAAATTACATAATTTTACGAAACGCTTTTGTTTGCAAGGTTTCTCACTATTATCGTCTTTTTACACCAATAGCACGAATATTTATTTGAAAATTCGCTTTTATAGCCATGCTGCATGGCTGGAACTTTGCTTTCAAACGTGATTTTCTCCCCGAATTATTGCGGTAAAATGAAAAATAACCACACCGCTGGGAAACTGAGATTCTGAGGAACTTTTTCGCAACGCGTCCATGTTCAACTAGCATCCTTTATTTTTGAGGCGTGGAGCAAATTTGAGAAAATAGTGGTTTTGAACATTTGAGACAATTTTCTTTTCAGTCCAATTCTTCGCCCACTGAATGCGACGTTCATTTACGCTCTTTCCAACAATGTAATCAATTTTCATCGACCATAAGGTCATGGTCGAGATCACGAAAAAAAATCTTAAAATCGAAATAACTCGATAACGGTGCAATTTTTGAAAAATTTCCGGGCGGAGATTTTTGTAGCAAATTAGTTGTAGAACCGATCCCTGAAGTTTTAGCGGGCAGTACTGTTTCACCCTGTATAGTATTTTGAACGAAAATATAGTAGGATAGGTACTGCAGTTCAAAAATTATAGTACATCTGGCAACCCTGATACAGGTAGACATATTATAGGCAAGTACTATGAACTCACGTTCCTTTACATTGCAACTCATCATTTGGTTTAGATTTTAGATCAATCAGCGCTTCGAGGAACAGGGAATGGGTCGTCTACTTCGTCATTTATGTGGATGCGAAGCCTCCTAGCGATAAGGTCCGTAATTGCCGTTCCGGCTCGATGCATTTTAGAACGATATTGCGCATCTCGAAAATTGAATGGGCTCCACGAGGAGGTGGGACGCCCTCGACAGGCAGTCCGTTATGGAAACGACCCGACGGCGGAGCCAAATCATCGCGTAACTCCCCCACGTCCCACCAGGGTTTCCATGGGCCATGAAAAGGGGATATACGACGGCCATCTTGGTCGTCCGAAACCCGTGCAGGGCATAACCTCAAACATACCCCCCACCCCAACGGTCATATCGTAACATTTCGCGAATCGCCGGCGGACCGGGCCCGGCGAATGTGACCGGATTGGACACGGACCGAACCCCGTTTGCTCTTCCGTATAATGTGATGGGGCGGAACAGTTTACACCACGGTTATTCCACTAGACGGTACCTGTCAATAGGAAGGGGCCTGGGGAAACCCCAATGAGCGTCAGACTTGTTTCTACTTTCGTTCATGAGTTAAGTGTTTAAAAATGGTTTGCTGTGCCATTGCGAGTTGTTCGAACAAAGACGGTGCAAAAAACCCTGGACTCCATTTTCACCGGTTTCCGAAGGATAAGGAGACGAAATCTAAGTGGATTGTGGCGTGTAAGCGTGCAGAATCTTTCACAATAGACAAAGCTCGGGTATATTCTATTCATTTTGATCAGAGTGATTATGACCGTGATTTGAGAGCTGAGTTATTAAAACTTCCTCCGAAATTTGAATTGAAACTGTGCACAGTACCACACCTGTTTTTGCCAAAATCTGCCACGACAAAAACCATATCGCAAAAATGGATCGGAAAAACGATCTATTCGCAAGGAAATTCAAGCTGTTCTGAGTTTCGGAACGGAAACCGAGTCAAAACTTGTTGGAAATCAAATGATTGATAGTTCGAGTTCAGAAACACCTAATAAAATTTGTAAGTGTGCTGATTCTGACCTGCCAGCAGAAGTTGTTTTTCTATCGTGTGGAATGACACATATACATATATATATACATATTAACAAATGCTAAAATCCCAGGGCTCGATTCAGGGTGCCTTGAAACGGATTAGTACCTATGCAAAAACTTTTCAAAAACTCAGCTACTAAAATTTTTGGTACTGTTGTCGTATGCGGTCTACCTCGAATCTGTGGTCTACCCCGGACAACGAGTGTTGTCGTATGCGGTCTACCGGTGGTATGATGGTCAAAACCTTTATGAGATTGAGATACGAATTAATAATTAAAAAGAATTCAGAGCTTACCTTTGAACACTCAGCAAAAACGTCCCTGCACAAATTGAACCAGTCAACGACCGTATGGGTACTTCTTCCCGTCCACTTGGCTACGTCATTCACTCCGCATAAGTTGGACCAATACCACACTAATTCGACGATATCGCATAGGGACATCCCACTGTTACATCGCCCATCCACGTCATATGTAAAAAATTTATTCGATTTTCGAATGGAGTGATGTGTTTGGCAGCCCTTTCTGGTGCATCGCAATGATTTTGTTTTTATGATTTGGCCATCACTGTCCGTTTTCCGAGACGATCGTAAAACTTCTTTTAGCTCCCCGCCGCAGGTTATCCCATTTCTCAATTTATCGCAGTATTTTTGTTCGTCCGGTACTTAACACTCCTTTTCCTTTCAAAAAAGTAACACACGTTTCCTCACTAAAAATAATTTTCCTGTAAGTACACGTAACTGACAGTTACACTCATTGTTGCAAAAAATAACACACATAAAAACACTTATGAATCACAGATTTCATCACAGACGAGACGAATATCACGAACTTAGAAGAAATATCACGAACTTCAGAGAAGAAAGATATCACAGGCACAGACGAGACGAGAACCGAAACCGAACTAATCAGTAACCACTCAGCCCTGACATTCGATTGAAACGTTCGATTCGAAGACGTACCGAAGGTCAATAAACGTATAAATAAATGTATATAAAATATTATAAACACAACGAATTCCAACTCTCATGGCCAACTCTCAAGACTTCCCCTCCTACTGTCTCTCAAGTGGTCGAGAAACCAACCACTGATCCTTCGTGTAGGTACATCAGAAGCCTACGGTAGACCACACATTTAAGGTAGACCGCATACGACAACAGTGGAAGACCGGTAGACCGCATACGACAACGGTACCAAATTTTTGGGGCCATTGCAATAGCTTCAATTTCTTTAAAAATTCGCTAAAAACGGAATTTTAAGCTAGGTATAATACGTCATCCAAACATAAAATAGCTTTCAATAATAATTTATCGAAAGAATAGTGGATGAAATTAAAAGGATAGTAACGTAAAACGTTTGTTTTGAACTGAGCCGGTGCGTATTCGAGAGGCTCCCACATTGTCAGGGGTTAAGGGACCGCCTAAGTCATCGGCCAGGAACCCCCTTCGATTGGCAGGTACCGTCTAGTGAAAGGTTTACACGGTCTTTTGGTTTATTATTCTGTGAATAATACACCTATGTATTCGCTCAGCAAAAAATTTTTATAACCCCCTCAAAATTTTTTTCTTTTCCGTTTCAAGGTGCGTAGATTCCAAAAATGCAATGTCCGTCCGCCGTACGCCGTATCACGTGTACAGGCTTCATTTTCGGTCTAAAAAAATCGTTCTTTCGCACACATGCTCCATTTGGGCCCTAGTTGTGTCCCGAAACTTTTCAGCCCGATCGGAATATATCCAGGGGAGTTATGAGTGAAAATGTGTATACAAATAGGTACTTTTTGTGTTTTAGTAACATGCTAGTAGGGACAAGCCATATATGGGCCAAGAGAATCTGGCAACCCGTATGGAACCACTGCATTCCACAGAATTCGCTGTATAAGCTAAAGTTTCCTGCGTTCCAACACAGTGACATGGAACTGTGCCGAAGTTCCAACAAGGTGCAGCAAAATACAATATCCTATGAATGTGCCTATGACTTGAATTTTGTAGGGCGACTCCTGTGGACCTCAAAATCTCAATTCATCATTCGTTCTCTCAATTTGTTTAGCAGTATTTTATTGTCGTTTATGGTAAGTCTTTGAATACATTTGGTCCTTTTTTCAGGACACACAAGAGGCTTCTGGTCGCAATAACCGCTAGTGACCCCACAACAATACACTCAAATACCCCCTAACCACTACCTTCTCTCCGCGGTCTTCCCGCCGCCCGCAAACGCGAGGTCTTTGACAAACATGCATTTCGGGAACAGGCCTGTGCGAAACTGTAATACGAACTATTCGCCCCACCCAGGAATCCTGAGAGTTGAAAAGTCCTAAGCAAAAGAATGGAGTTCGCTGGCTGTGGAAAAGAACGTCGAGGGCAATGGTGGAGCAGCTCGCGTGAGGTCTCAAAAAATGTCAACCCCCGTCCCAAGCTGTGTCATCGACGGATTTCTCGTACTTCTCGTATTCCAACTTCGAACTTCGTGGATCAAGTACTTCCCCAAAGGAGGTCTGAGAAGAGTTTCTCGGCCAATAAAGTGTTACAAATTCTTATAAAGGCGGTTTTATTGAAAGGATTCTTATTTTCCTCTAATTTCTTCTTCTCTTTCATGATAAAAAGAAAGCAGTCTGCCAACCATTACAGGAGTAATAAAAACTGTAGACGAGGGAAATTGGGCTTCTCGTCTCCCGCGCCCGACACATTAAAAATTCAGTAGGCTGGCAAAAGTCGGAATGGTTGAGGGTGGAGTCTCGACAGAAGAATGGGAAAAGATGAAAAGTACCTTCTATTGATTTCTCTAGCGGTTATTATAAACCGGGGGAACCCTGAAAGAGGTGGCTCCTAACGTTAGGCCATCAGAATTGGAATTCGTACTTTTCTTTTTCACGTAGCCCCCTCCCTTCGCCCATGCCGGAATTAACAGGGCAAACCCGCAAAAAGGGGTTTCAGTAAGAATTGAGAAGGAAGCGGGATGGAAATTTAGAATCAAATATTGACTCGCTCGCTTTTGAAGGGATAAAACGTCCGATGCTCTGATTCGCTGAGTTTTTACGCTCTTCAACCCTCCGAACCCGAATAGAGATCTCTTACTTGTAAAAGTCTCCTCATCCAGGCGGTGTAGATGGGAGGCCATGTCCATCGACCTCGTGGATGTTCATCGTAACCGTTGTCATTATGTTCGTACTCTATTTACAAGTAAGGTGTATAAACATGAGTAGTTCTGGCGAATGACAGTGAAAATGCATGGGACGTCTGCGTTAACTTAAATTCTTCACTTCTGGAGGAGGGGGGGGAATAGAAACTACTTGCACACCCAGCTGTCAACTCCCGTTTTTTTGCTCACCTGTTCCGTCTCCGCGCAATCCTGTTCCCAGGGCGCGTTTCGTATCTGTGTTTATTCCTCATTTCAGGATACTTCAGAATAGGTGAGTGAGAACGATCTTGGTAAGTTAAATAATAAACATGCATTTTTTTTTCATACAAATAAACAAACTTAGGGCCGGTTTATAAAGTTCTAGGTTTTTTTTACAAAAAAAAAGTAGGTATGCCAATTCAAGTAGGCAGTATAGCTTCCTCACTAGAATCACAGGAATCACAGGGGTTCGTTTTGATATGGGACCGTCTACTATCCAACCCGAGTGTACTCTCCAAGTTTCAGCTCTCTGAACGAAGTTACAAAGAAATGGCCAACACTTCATGTTAGTGCATGCGCAGACGAAAGTTACATTACGATTCAAATGAAATTCATATGGGACTATCAAAGTATTATTCCTGATCGACCCTACAAATCTGAAATCATTTAAACGACATTATTTAAGGTAGTTACGGGCGTTTCAAGTATTTTACGTTTGCGCAGACGAAACGATTTCCATGATTTTGAAATCGGACCATCAGCGATCTAACCCGCGTGCACCCTGAAAATTCCAGCTCTTTACGACTACATTTCGCATAGTTAGAAGCGTTACAAGGAAATGGTCAACATTTTATGTTCGCGCATGCGCAGATGAAAGTTACTGTACGATTCCAATGAAATTCGTTTGAAGCAATTAAAGTACTATTCCTGGTCGACCCTCTAAGTTTGAACTCATTTCAATGATATTTAACGTAGTTATGGGCGTTCCAATTATTTCACGTTTGCGCATGCGCAGACGAAAGTTACTGTACTTTTTTAATGATTTTGGTGTGGGACCATCTGTGACCCAACCCGCACCTATCCCCCATGCCGACCATTATTTCGGGTAGCTACGGTCGTTACAAGGAATTACCACAGACAGACGGACACGGAACCAAAAATGTTCCTCGATGTCTGAAACGCAAAATGGTAAGTAGTGGACATTTTCATTTTGGAGGACATGCATTTGTTTTACTCAATCACGAATCCAATGCTTCCCTACATTCGGTAGTGTGGAAGCAAAAGGCAGGATAATATTGATTCAGATTAAGTCTTCCGAGGAAGAACTAACTGGCGAATTTCTCGAGTGGCGGAGAAGACCAAAACCTAGGGTAGATCATTTCTCTTATCTCGAAGATAAGAGATTTTTTTCGCGCGTTTCCGGCTTACAAGAACCATCGCACTACAGGTAAATACCTACATTTCTTCCAGTGCAATTTCTCGAAACATTAGTACCAACTTAAGTATTTTCACGCAAAATAGAAATCGTTTCCATTCATTCGTTTCCATAGCTTTTTCATTCGTATTCCAGGTATTGGTTCTAAGTGAAGGAGACATAGATACCCCTACTTACCGGAATCACCAATCTATCCTACCAGCACTGAACTTGTTGCTCACACTTAGGTTTTATGCACTAGGAACGATGCTGATATCAGTAGGTGACTTCACTGCCGTGCATATGAAAATGAACTTCTCGAACAACAACGTATACGATAGGTTCTTCTTGTGTGTTTTCATCTGCCGTGGCCGCCGCCATAGGTGATAAAGATACATAAAAATAGGGTTTTATTTTCTCGTGGCAGACACAAAAAGGCGCCATTTCATCTGACAGCTGATTTTTCGGTCAGCTGGAACATTAATAACGAAGAATCAAGCGGTGAACAGTAGGTCCGTTTGTTAATCAATCGTTAAATTCCAGTTGACAAACGCGTTCCTTTTATAGTATCCATCAATCAGTCAATCGTTAACGCTAACTATTCGTCAGCTAACGAACTGTTCATCAGGGAACTGACCATCATTAAACAGGCATTTTAATCTTCACTAGACTAGATATGTACAGCTGTCTTCCACTTTACATACAGCGACACGTGATAGGCACCAGAATTTAAATCGGTGCAGCGCAGTCTACCGCAAGGAAAAAAAACCCTTTTGAAAGAACAAGATCAATGTTTCCCAATCTCACCTGAAAAAATTTGCATCCGAGTAGAATTCAGGGGATTTTAAACTAGTTAAAGGTGTTCCAGACCAGAATTGAATTTTTCCACAAAAAATCAAGGGTCCCGAAAACAAATGAAGAAAGTGTTCATAACCAATGTAAGGTTTCACGTTTACTAAGAAATGAAAATGAAAAGGAAAAAAAACTTCAATTTGAAATGAGAAACCTCGAAATTCAATTGGGGTAAGTACGTCGAAATTAGTTGAAAAACGCTGCAAATCCCTGCACAATGGTTTATTATTTTTGTATAGAATACCCTTCTGTTACAGATCACAGCTCTATGTATAGATAACCCATCTATATAATATGATATGTACCATTCTATACATATTATGTAGATCGCAGACCCTCCGTAGGTTAGTACCTAACCCCGTACTCGTTACTAGGTACCTACCTAAATCACGAGTTAAATCTTGCTAAAATAATTCTGCCGATGACAAACAGTACCTAACAAAAAGAAACACACATAATGAAGTTCTGAAAAGAAATTGTTGATGAGGAGTGAAAAAAGTTGCAAAAGTACCTACCAACAAACTCCAGCCCCTTCTACGTAGATGGTATAATGAACCGTTGTGTAATAATTTACCGTTGAGTAATGATTTACCATAGTAATAATTTACCCATCAATAATACTTCAACGTTTGTTCAAGTTTCACTACCTACCAACAAACTCCAAAAGAGCCATCATTTTTCAAATTAAATAATATCACAGAACAACCAACTCGACTTCATACTCCGCCAATATAATCAGGTGATCCCTACCAATGATTGGCCGTATTCACAAATTCCTATTGTGGGCGCGTCTCTGGTTACGAGATTTGGTTTGAATTGTATACAATTTCATTCACACTGGAGTCGAAAATGCCTGTCGGTGCAAACTTCGGGGCCTTACTGTGAACGAACGGCTGGACGTACGATGCTCCGGATGGTCTTAAAAAACTCGCAAGTTCAAGAACTATTTAAAACCGTAAAAATATTTACGTAAAAAAATGGTATAGGCGTTTTGAACATTTCAACCCCTATTTTGAACCCCTTAGAGATGACTCACAGTAACGTCGAGCTTCGAGGACCAACTAGACGCCGAACGGAACCTATAACCCGAATTTCATCAATATTTTTTCATGGTAACTAAGAAAAGTGGCCCGTACGGCGTACGGCGTACGGCGTACGGCGTACGGCGGACAGACAGAAATATTTTTATTGCAGTTTTGGATTCTACATACCTTGAAACGTAAACCATCAAATTTTGAGGGGGGGTAAGAATTTTTTTTTTTCATGCTCGATTCCAATGGTTCATTATTGAAAATAATAAACCAAAACAAGATTTTGACTACGTAAATCTTGAATTCGTCCTTGAATACTCAAGTGCCAAACCACAGTTTCTAGTTGAATTCGTTCAATATAATTGGAAGATTACAATCAACGTTTTCTACTGTTCCCTGTTCATCGTGCTCTGAATAATTGTGCGTATTTTCAAAAGGTAACTCGGCATAATATTATGGAATTAGCAGTGTCTGAGTAGGTAATACATTTCAAGTTAGTTGTTGAGGCTTGCTATGGCAAATCTAGCTAAAAATATCTGTTGCTGCTGTATTTAGTGGCAAGTAGGTCAGTGGATTTTTTTCATTGCCGTTGGTCCCTGCTAAAAACAAGTTGCCGTTTTCTGTGGCATTCGCCCGCGTAATTATATTGATTTCAAAATTGCTAATTCAACAAACTGCATTAGAAGTTAAAAAAAAAATAATGGATCTTGTCGAGCCCTCACACTGTAAACTAGCATAATTCTTGGCAGTATTTCTAGGTGTGTCAGTTCGCTACCCTCGTCATAATCTCGCTAATTTGCAATTTGAAAAAAAAATGTCATGGATTAATTTTGTTTTGCCAAAGAGTCCAAATGTTTTTCTACTCTAAACGATTTGATCGACAGGGTTTTGAAAAACCTCCACACAACCATTCGATGCAGCTTGAAATTACATGAGGAAATCGATCGAAAAGAATTCAAAATTTTCAATTTTGCCGCTTGCTGCCTTCTGCAAAATAGCGCCACAGTGGTTGCTTCAAGAACACGCCGCCAGACAGCGTTGGAAACGTTTCAATCGATTTCTTTTATAATCGTAACGAAACCGCGGGTCGAGTCCTCAGGGTTCCACTCATTTAGTAATTACCAACCCCCTCCCGACACCATGGCTCTGCCCCTCTCCACCGCTGACCTTATTGCCACGACCGAACCTGCCCTTCGCCGACGCCCTAAGGGCGCTAACCGCTAATGCCACCCGAGCCTTACCTCGTTCTGTCTACAGCCCCCTTTTCTCAACTTCGAGAGCGATTTCGGTGATTTATTTCATCAAATTAGGCGGCGAATCGTGGGAGGGGGTCAGACACGATATGCCGCCGACCTCGTGGAATCAACAACCACTTTTGGTTTACCTGCTATTTTCAATAATGAACATTTGGGACCGAGCATTCCAAAAAAATAAATGAAAAAAGTAAAATTAATCCCCTAGAATTTTATGGTTTCCGTTTCAAGGTAGGTAGTTACATAGAATCGATATGGAATTTAAAAAAATTTCTGTCCGCCCACCGTACTTCGCACTTTTCTTAGTTACCATGAACCAAATTTGGTTTATAGGACCCCCACTTGGGGTCTAATTGGTCTGCAAGGCCCAGCGTTACTGCCAGACACCTCTAAGACACCTCAATCACAAGGGTTGACATTTTCGGAACGCCGTAGCTCGAAAAATTTCAGTGGAAGCGTAGGTATAGTTTTCAATTGATTCCGAACTTGAAAATTTATTGAGACCACCTTGAGCATTGTACGTCCAGCCGTTCGTTCACAGTAAGGCCGTAAAATTTGAACAGAAAAGCTCGTCAACATAATCGTGAATGAAACGGTATACATCCAGCCCACACATCATTGCTAGGCCCACACATCTGATTATAATCACTTCTGTTACTTGATGAAAATAACATGCGTAACAACAAATTACTTACATAAATGAACATTTTTTAAAACGGACTAAAAAGAAATATAGAATAGCTGCTCCCTACTACACTCCTATTGTCCACTGAATGCTCCCCACGTTATTATATTTACGGCTTTTCTGTTTTACGCTGAAATTATTTTATAGCTGCGAAAAATTATTTTATTCTGTTTAGACCTTTTTTAAAACGTGGTTTTTAAAAACGTAGTTTTATTTAAATAATTATTTTCCGCTCTTTAGTGTTGTGTGTGTGAATTTTTTATATATACCTAACTAATTAATGTACCTATGTTTTTATGATTTATTCATGTATCGAATATAGTTTGTTATGACTGTGCCAAATTTCAGCTCAATTGGATATCAAGAAGTGGGCGAAAAATCTATTACAAGATCTGTACCGGACATCAGACAAGAGAGCAAGCTAATAAAAACGTTTTAATTAATAAAATACCTACCCAATATTATAGGTAGATGAGAATATTCGAATATACCGCACATTTATGAAATCGCTGCAATTATTATACAACGGTTTATTATTTACCTCTTTAGATGCCGTTTCTGCGTAGATCACTGTTTTCTGTGGTCAATACCTACCCTCGTGCTTCCCACACGAGAGCCCAAATCGAGTACTGGAGCCAGCCGGGAAGTCGCATTTCATAAATAATATGCGGTGGAATCAAGAATTCTTTCGTTAATTATTTGTTGCTATTCATAGTTTGTTCAAACTGAAAATGTACCTATCAACTGAATTCAAAATCACCATAATTCTTTAAATGAAATAATATCTCGGAACAATCACCTCGACTTCATACAGCCATGCGTGGTTATAATCAGGTGTTTCCTAGCAATGTTATCTGGGCCGGATTCATACCGTTTGATTCACTATCATGTTGACGAAGCTTTTCTGTGCAAACGAACGGTTGGTCGTGCAATGCTCCGGGTGGTGTCAAAAAATTATTAAGATCGACATCAATTTAAAAACGTTTTAAAAAACATACTCTTCTATTGAAAGTTTTTGAGCACGGCGTTCGGGAAAATGCTACCCCTATTTTTCACCCCTTAGAGATGACTGACAATAGCTCCGAGCTTCGCGGAACAAACGAGAGCCCAAATGAGACCTACAAACCAAATTTCATTAATTTTTGTTCGCGGCAACTAAGAAAGTGCGAAGAACGGCGTACGGCGTACGGACAGACATTTTTTAAATTCCATTTTCGGATTCTACTTACCTTGAACGGAAACCTTCTAATTATAAAGACGCGGGGGGGGGGGGAGATTTTTTTTTTCTTTTCGATTTCAAAGGTTCATTATTAAAAATAATAACTAAACCAAAAGTAATTGCCTGCCCGGCAGTGAAAAAAGATAGGTCCTATAAAGCAGTAATCTTCCCTTCTTCTTCTTCTTCTTGAGAGTGGACATAGTCTCATTTAGTTTTCCACCATTCACTGGCACTGTGAGTACTGGAAGTTATTAGTAAAGTACCACCTGGTGATGCGATGATGTCGATTGTTGGAATTCCCAGATTAGCTCGTTCCACCTGGGAGACTGCTGACACTGTAAAGTTGGCGGACCGCTATCGCGGACCCATCGCACTTTCGGTTCCAAACACCCCCATTCCCTTTTCCCCTCATATCATCACCCAACGTCAATTCAGTCCAGAATATTTGAAGTTGTGTTGAAACGCGGCGATGGGGGTGATCGAATGTGTGGCAATGTTCCATCATCAATCACTGATTTGAAGATAATGGCTCCCGCTAACCCCTGCTCCTCACACACAGATAAATGGGAACATGTACACACACACACGCTCCCATTGTGTCTGGATTACAGCCACACTTTGACGTCGAACGAGGCCGCCCCTCCTCCGCCTCGTCCTGCCCTCTTTATCAGATCTTGTCAAGCTGACGGGCTCGCTAATGTCTCATTCAGCACCGCCAGGAGCTACCGAGCGCGAATACTCAACTAAATAATGATAGTTACCCTCGAGCACCTGTCATTACTACTTTCCATTAGTATCCGTCTTGATGGGTCCCTATGTCGAATGCATTACAAACTACCAATACCTACTAAAGTTATAATACACTCCGTGCGAGAACACCTTGTCATCATCTTGATTTATCGTACACCTAAGTCGCTGTCACCTGATGGTTTGGATTAGGACGGCGACCACGATCCATCGGTTCGATACCCAACGCCCGTCATCGCACCCCACGGCGTTAGTCAAACAGGTTGTTGCCCTGAGCGAAATGATGACAACAAGTTCTGATCCTTCCTGATCGGAACAAGGCGATCACAACCTGTGAAAAGTCCCAACCTGAAACGGCTGTTTATAATATAAAATCACCTTGTTACCAAGGCATATCGCAAACGGGATCAACTTGTATACCTACTTTACCAATAATAATTGATACGACACAATAATAGTATTATATTTGATTTTAATATTATATTTCAGAATTCTGTTGTGGTATGCATGCTCTGGACGGCTCGCTGGTTGTCCCAGCTATCAGCAATTGTACATGGCCGATTTACCACTATTTTGTTAATAGTATCGTACCTATATATCCTTAGTTTATCAATTCAGTTTTAAGGAATATTCAAATTTTCTACGGTTAGTCGGTCGGGATTCGGTTTGTTATCAGATTTTCGGGTACTAATTAGTCTGTGATCGTTTAAATTCACTAGTTATTAGACCCTATAGCATATTTTTTTAAATGTTCAACACAATTTATTTGCTATACGAGACGTTTATATATTAATAATGATCTATTATTAGTGAGTTATATGTACAAAGAGTATTTATTTGAAGGTCGTCTGAACGGCAACACCAAGTAACTCATTTCCGTAAACTTTTCAGGAGAGCAAACAAACCAGTTTTCAATTATTTTTGTTCTTATATTTTGTTCTTACTTCTTGGCATTTACATCAATTTATATTATTTATTATTTATGAAATACTAGCAGGAAAACCCGTTGTACTAACACAATGGGCTCTAAGCGGTAGGCATAGAACAGAAGCCATGGAAAATTCGCTCTTGATAACGGCAGTTTCACTGATTTCCCGTAGCGATTAGTGTGGCATTGAATCTCATCGCTACCCTGGAACCCGTCGTGAAATCTTCATCTCCGCTTCCAACAAAGCATCACCCCAGTCTCAAGAGAGACCGGTATTTACGGAGCGTTCATGGCGAAGGTTCGCTAAAACTATTGGTAATCGTGGTCTGTGAGGTTTCCGTCTTGTATAACGCAATTGGGGTACCTATTATAGTAAGTGCGATACCAGAGAATATTCAGTGCCAGTACTCGATACTCGAAAGAAATATTCGATACTACACAAGTACCGAAAGAAAATATTCGACACTATAAAAATACTCAAATGAGTAAGTACTTTTGTTAGTTTTTTCTAGTGGCAAGTAAAGATTACCAAACAAAAAGCTGCCAGTCTAATTTATCATTATTCTTTATTGAAGTATGTATATGTATTTACTTGGTGAAACGTAAAAAAAATTCAAAAATATCGGTTTTGTATAAGAAATATGAGTAATGTGTTAATAAAAAGAATAGATATTCTTTATAGATGAATAGATGGATATATAGACCTACTTGATAAACTAGGGTACGCTTAGAGACACTGGAATTACACCTAGAGACACTGGAATTACTAGTGTATTTAGGTACGCTCCTGTCTGTAACTACTCAACCTGACTCAGCAAATATCTAATAGTATTCCCTCGATAATATATCGAAAGCATTTTCGATTTACTCAGTTACTTACGTATTAATTTATTGTAGTTCATTTTGCATCTGAGTAAATTTTCCGATACTTTAGAAAGTACTTGATACCAGTGCTTGTATCGAAAGGAAGATTCGACACCCAAAACACTTGGTATCGAAAAAAATACTCGATACTTTACTCATATAGATAGGTATCGCACGTAACTAGGTACCTACCTACCGTTATTATTATTTTTATGAGCAAATATGAGGAGATTTTTAAAAATTATAGATCGTATACAGGCACTGAGGACATTACATCTTTGGAATAGCTCACATGTGGGAAAGTCATCGGTACTTGATTTACAAGTTCTTTTAAAAATCCGTTTTTGTAGGATATAAATATCAAGAGGTACGTTCCTCTCCAGTGAACGGACAGAAGCTGAATAACCGTTCGTGTCTGTTACTGGGAGTTGTTTGCTGAAATGGTACATATTTTTAAGAATTTATCATAGCTTCGACACCTAAACGCCAGCAACGATGTCGCAAACTGCTAAAAATAGCTGATGACGAGTTAATGATAGATCGCCAAAATAACCTACAGTTTATTATCGCTAAAGCCCCACTAATATGTCAAATATCGGGAACAGTGTCAGAACAAAGAAATGCACCTCTACTGCCTAACTTTCAGAAAATATGTTTCATCAAGGCACCGGAAGGCTGTTATTTACACCGAGACTGCAACAAGTACATCCCCATCAGAACTACGAGGGGAACCGGAAAGGGTAAGGTTCCAAAACTTGTAATGTGAAATAACCAAGTAATGAGTCAACATGAGAACAACAATGAGTCAAAATTGACAATATTAAAATATTATCTAGTCTTTTCAAAATTTGGCAGGAACAGGCCATTTGTGGTTAAGATAACTTGTATAATGATAACAACTACTCTCCCACTAGGGCACCGTAGCGGTGCCAGAGCGCAATCAACGGTGACGACTACTCCTCAAAGTGCTCAACAACTAATGAGGAACACCGCAGGACTTCTGTTTATGTTTTTTAATGGCATTAGATTCCATTCAAAGAATTTTGAGACCGACCGCAGTCTACTACGATGAATAGTTCTTTTTCTATGAGCTTTCAAAATTTCGACAACCAGTGACGTCACACTTCAACTTGTCGTCGAAACTCTGAAAGCCCATACAGAAAGAACAACTACTGATCGCAGGAGAATGCGGTTGGTCTCAAAATTCGTAGAATCGAACTTACTTCCATTTAAAAATGGGAAAGTATCTTCTTTCATTTAAGGAAAGTACCTGCTTTCATTTAAATGGGAAATGAAAGTACCTGCTTTCATTTAAATGGGAAATGAAAGTACCTGCTTTCATTTAAAGGAAAGTACCTACCTTCATTCAAATGAAAGTACCTACTTTCATTTAAAAATGGGAAAGTACCTGTATACTAGAAATTTAGAGGTGGAATTCGGTGGTGCAGTAAAACTCGCTTAAGATGCTCTTCAAGGGACCAGCACAAAACAGCGTCTTAAGCGGGAAATGAAAGAAACACCTCGAGCGCTTGAAAAACTGAGTTTACTACATAATGTTAAGTTAAATTTGTTTACAAGTTGTCTTTTGCCCCCCCCCCCCCCCCCCGGCCAGTTTTTGACTCCTTGTTCGACATTTAACTGTAGGAAATTTATCGAACGAATAATAGAGAGCAAAGTTTTTTTGGTAACGCACAACACAAAGCAACAGCCAGCCAAAAACTGTTCTCAAACGGAATTTTTGGTGACATCTGTTCGAAACGGAATTAAGAAATTTAGTGATATAATGTAGTGAAGCTAAAAAAGCTTCACTACATTTTATTTATATACCACATTTAATGACTACGACTTGACAACTTATGTCAATCTACAGTTGACTGTTTCGACTGTGGGCCTATACGCTAAAAATACCGGCCCCTACCCACGCAAAAGATCGTCCGAAAAGACAGAGAGAAAACGAGCGTCTTAACAGGTGGTATTTGGTTGGGATAGGAAATGTCGAGGGACCGGCGCAAAACATCGTCTTAAGCGGGAGAGCGAGTTTTACTGTTTTGGATTGGCGGAAAGGGTGAGATGCCAGTAGAAATTGGTATGTATTTTGTAACTAATTAAGTCCATTATTTGTTCTGGACATACCTACCTGAGGCTCCTCGTCCCCTGACCCACTAGTACAGTATAAGCCGGTTATAGTGTTCAAAGGTTAGGTAATAGAACCAGCAGCTTTTTCTGTAGTCGAAATGGGTGGAAACGGAACAGGGGTTCAGTGTATTTTTTCGCAGTTGGCAGTATTAGGTAGTTCAACTACGAGTAACAAGCCCGCGGCGGTCAGTGTTGAAGAGCAAACTATCGTCGTTGAAGGGGTGAGGGGAACTATTCCGCTATCTCCGTCAGCATAACGGATGCTAGGCGCCGGAGCCCTTTTAGTAATTTACATTAGCTTCTTCAAACGTGAAAGAAAACGTCCCCCGGGTATTTTGCATAATGAGAGTACCCGGCGAAGGATTCTTCACGAAAACCCAGTTGCGAACCTCCTCTTGGGACAGCGATAACAAACTATTATATTTACATTTAACCGAGGGGGCAAAGGCTCGGGGACCCAACACTGCTACCAGTGTAAGTAATAGATTATGTAAATTCGTACGTGACGACAGAGCTTCGAACCTCGGCCCCACGACCGTTTTGCCCTCTTACTCTTGAAGAGTTGACCGTTACTGTTTTTCGAGGAAAAAGACAAAGGACCGCAGAATCTTCATTTCGAATGTATTATGTATTCCTGCTTTATATGTAACGCGACCCGAATATTTAATACCGTCGTACGCCGTTATTTTATTCGTAGCCTCTCATCCTTCTTCGCCGAGTTGTTCTTATTCTGGTGAGTTACTGCCGGTCCCATTGTGACTGTGACTACACCTTCTACAGCATCCACAATCTGCGGTACTCAGGAAGACACGAATTGAAAATCTCCATCTGTAGAATCTCATAAATTAACTAATGGATCCGCTGACCAGGTGCCTCACGCAATTTTGGAAATATGCTCAACCTCTGCCTATGTAGCTCAATAATAGCTATTTTTCGTTGTTTTATAGCTAAATATTTATCAATCGCTGTAAGGATGATTGGTAGAGCTTTGAAAGTAATTCCATTCGATTCAGCGTGCTGGAAAACATGAAAAACTAGACCAAACACTGTTTCTGACAGATGGCACAACTGGTGCCAGCGTGGCGCCGTTCCTGGCATCGGTGGAACCAAAAACCATACAGCAAATTCTGGAGGCCTAAACACATTTTTCTGACAGATGGCACCACTGGTGCCAGCGTGGCACCGCTCGATCACACCATGGGGGACCACAAACTTTACAGCGAATTCCGGAGGTCTAAGGAATACACTGTCAACATTTCAAGTCATAATTCCCAAAAAATGCGACTTGTAGCGCGGTACAGACATACATACATTATATATAATAGGTAGTCACCCGCAAATGTCGCTTATTCTAAGTAAGAGCCTCGCTGAAGTTCGGCAATTAAGGAAATTACTCTATTTTGGTTTATTAAAATTAAGTATGCCAAGTAGGTACGGATTTGCCACATCATTAAATCGTTGACTCATACATGAGCTTGCTAATGCCCTCAATTTATATCAGATGTACAACACCTATCTACCTAGAAAAAACACACACCACCTCACAAACTTGGGCAAAGTCTGGCGGGGTATCCAGAGTTCAGGTCTGTTCTTGGATACTTCATCAAAATCGGTAGGAATAACCGCAGAAGTTCACTATTTGCCCACCAATCACAATGTGGCGTGTCAGGGCCAATTAGGGACCCGAACTGTATGAATCCTGAGGAACATTTTGATAAAAAACATCAAAGAAGTTCTATTTTCAAAATGAAAGATCGAGCTTTCCACATGTGCGGAGATTGGCGGTGGACGAAAGCTGGCGTTGGAAGTCAATGTGGTCTGAGAGCTCACACTCCTCTCAGTCAGCTCTTTCTGATTGTTCTATCGACAAGACATGCGGGTGGGTATGGTGATTCCAAGCAAACCGACCGAAACCCTTCCCGTCACTTCCAAGCAAACGGACCGAAGATCTTCCAGTCACTTCTAACCCTCTTTAGATTGGTGTAGTCAGAGCAATAGGAAACTCAAATTCAAAATTCGTCAAGAATTAGACACATTTAGTTCAATTTCCACAACAGGACCGTATTTGGACGTATTCCACAAAAGAATGCCATAACAATGTTGATTTAACGGAATACCGCTTTTAGCGAATTTTCGAAGAAAAGGAAGCTATTGTTCTCGGTTCAAAATTTTTAAAACTCGAATTTCCGAAAGATTTTTATACCAAAATCCGTTTCAGACCATCCTGAATTCACTGCCGAAAGACACCAAAAATTATATGTATATATATATATATTTATATATTTATATATTTATATATTTATATATATATTTATATATTTATATATGTATGTGTCATTCCAGACGATAACTCTCGAAAGAATTGAGATAAAAAGTTCAAATTTGCACGAAAAATCTGTCTTGGCAATCGACAGGCTAAGTTCGAAGATGGGCAGAATCGGGTCACTCTAAGGGGGAGTTTTGGGGAGTTTTAGGGGGGGGAAATTACCCATAAATTCCCAAAATGAAAAAGTCTGACAAGTGACACCTCATTTTAAAGGTTTTTGTACGCTGAACACGATGGTGAAATCAGAATTGCGATATCTCATTCCATTCTCAAACTGGAGCACTTTGAAGATGAAGGAACGTGGTTATTTCTTGAGATGTTCTTCCTGGTTCGTCTGCTCTAATCTGATAACGGAATGGGATATCGCAATTCTGACTTCACCATCGTGTTCAGCGTTGGAAAATCTACAAACCGAGGTGTTACTCGGCAAAAAATGGAACAAAAAATTTGTTACGTATCCAATACCTACTCTTCTGGTATTCAAAACATTTTTGATTTCCCCCTCCCCCTCCTTCCACCCCAAATTTTACTTTGCGTAAAACTACTCCTGTTTTAATTTTGTATGGTATCAAGTTGGGAAAACATTGGCCGAAAATTAATTTTCAGAAAATTTTAGGCGGAGGAGGAAGATGCCGAAAACTTCGAAAATTCGCTCTTATAGCCATGCTGCATGACTGTGGTTTTTTTTTACTTATCAAAGAACCAATGAGCCACTCTGTGTAATAATGAGATCATTCCCTTCCAAAGAAGAAAAGCAGTGTGATGGCGTTGAAGTACTGAAGAGTTCTGCTGCAATGTCAGAAAAAATTCATGATGAGTCATCAGGGGATGTCCTCTGGTTGTAAATGAACAAAATACTTGCTTCGTGGGCTATAAAAATATCCACAGCAACAAATGTAAACGTTCAAAAACCGACGCTGAAGATCCATTAAGCTATCTATTTTATATAATAAAGCTGGATCACTTTCAAGAGAGCTAAATCTTGAAATGCAATTCAATCAAAACTTGGAATTTCTGGCTTACCTACTCAGTTACTTTTCTATATAACCGACGGGATGAGGAGTCACACTAAGTCATGATGATATAGTGAAAATGTATCTACCAACCAGTATGAACTTCAAATGTGAACTCCGTGTTCACATCGCAGCGATCCAGGGTGGGGACAAAAGGTTCGTCAGCAAGACGTTCAGGATGTGTGTACATGGAGCAATGAAGAAGTGGAGGAGTGGCGAACGGCTCCTCGTTGTTAATCAGGGGTGGCCCTACAGTTCGGTTGGCTTGCGTTGGTCGATTGATGGCAAGACATTCTGCTATGTGCCCTCCTCCCACAGGAAGTTCCTCTTGACCTAGCGAAAAATGTATCCAGAAACCAGTCTGGACCTGCGATCATTCCATGACCACTTTGTAGCGATCCAGGGTGGGCTTGGTCGTGAGCTGGACCAGCCCGTGCTATTCAGACATTCACAGAGCCTCCAGTATGTGTGGACATTGTGACAGAGTGTAACAGTGGGGGTGGACCCTCGAGAGTCCCCCTCCTAGACCAGCGAGATTATCACCGGTTAAGAAGGGATATCGATTAGGCTTCCATAAGTGACCCCGTCTCCACCGAAGAAAAAATATATCGAGAACAGCCCACACTGTTAACACTCCTCCCCACATGATACACTTCTGGGTAGCAGAAGTATGAGAGGGAAAAGGGGGAATGAAAAGTAGTATGAAGTTCTGGTTCAGGAAACGACATATGAACAACTTCAAGGTGACTAACCTCCATCGTAATGGTACTACCTCAATACTGTTTACTGGTGGAGAAGAAAGCTCCTACACACGAGTATTGGCGGATAATGTTGTCAGAGGTTGTTGTCCAGTGAATTGTCCTCATCTGGGCAACCTCTAGGTGATCAACCTCCATCGTAAGGATGGAACAATATATATATGGATATTTTAATTATACTGACACTCTAAAGGGGTGAAAGGGGGTGGGGAGCCAATAGATGAATTATCAAAGGGACAGGTTGTTATTAAAGGAATCCTTCTGGGAAACATTTTGGCTTTTCCTTCTGGCAAGCCCACAAAAAGTGGATGGAGTATGGTGAAGTGCTCAGCGCATACTACCGAACCACGCTCTGCTACTGCTACCATGTGACAGATTGTGACAGCGGTGGTGGACCCTCGAGAGTCCCCCTCCTAGATCAGCTAGATTATCATCGGTTAAGAAGGGATATCGATTAGGCTTCCGCTCACCGATCCCGTCTCCACCGGAAGAAAGAAAGTATCGAGAACAGCTAGACTGTTACATCATGCAGCGCTGAAGAAGTGGAGCAGTGGCGAAGAGCTCCTCGGTGTTAATGATCAGTGGCCCTACAGTTCGGTTGGCTTGTGTTGGTCGATAAAAGACAAGATATTCTGCTATGTCCCCTCCTCCCACCAGACCCCGTGCTATTATTGAATAAACGGTAGGGAATCCGGGTGGTAGGGGGCCACAACTTCAAGATTACAGATCTCCTTTTCTTCATAACCCTACAACTACTCGTAACTCTCATTTCTGCAGCACGTTCTAACTGCTCCAACACCGAGAACTGACACTCTGCATTTTTTTTTGCACCTGATAACATATTCTCAATTCCCAGCTACTTTCCGGTTACCGCATCATTTCCCCTGTGCGCAGTTTTCCGGCTCCGCTCTCCGGATTACCTCCGAGCCGCTTTTTCTCCAGCACTCCCCCTCACGCTCCGGTTGAATATCCGCCGAGCGCCCGGAGAACTGCACTATTAATGCTGATGACATTTCTAAGCGCAAACACTTGCAAATTCCGTGAGACATTTCGACGGTTCGGGTAAGGGCTGGCACTACTTCAAAGCTGTCAACCAAAAAATAAAACTGCAAATAATTACACAACGGTTTATTATTTACCTCTACAGATGCCTCTTCTGAGCGGATCACTGTATTCTGTGGACAATAACTACCCTCGTGCTCCCCCCCCCCCCCCCCCAAAAAAAATTGCACTAAATCGACTACTGCAGCCGGCCGACCAATTACAGTTTCATAAATATGCAGTGGGTTCAAGAATTCTATTATTAATAAATTATTTGTTGTTAAGCCTCGTTTACACAGTGACAGTTTTCTGTCGTGATAGAAATGCCACGACCGCGAGACAGCGTGGCAGTGCGGCAGCGTCCTTGTCTACACGTGACAGTCTGTTGGTCTGGTGACAGTCAGTTGGAACAATTTTTTCCCGCACAATTGATAAGGTAAGATAAGGTGCGACAGCTTACTGTCAAGGCGTATACATGTGGCAGTGAGCCACTGTCAGCTATCACGTCAAACCTGATAGTGCGACGAAAGTGTAAACGAGGCTTTAATCATGAAGCAAGTTTAAGTTACGAAAGTACCTACGAACAATATCCAAAATAACCATCATTATTCATATGGAATAATATACCAGAACAATCAACTCGATTTCATTCAGCCACGCGTGTTTATAATCAGGTGTTCCCTAGCAAGGCTGTATAACCGTTTCATTCACGATCATGTTGACGAAGCCTTTGGGTGCAACTTCAGGGCCTCACTATGAACGAACAGCTGGAGGTACAATGCTCCAGGTGGTCTCAAAACTTTCGCAAGTTCAAGAATTATTTAAAAACGTATAAAAATGCGAGATAACGGCGCCCTGGAAATTTCAAACCCTATTTTTCACTCAATAGAGATGACCGAAAGTAATGCCGAGCTTTGCAGACCAACTAGACCCCAAAATGGGACCCACATAACGAATTTCATTAATTATCGTTCATGCTAACAAAGAAAAGTGCGAAGTATCGTTCTCCCGCTCATCCTCGCCAATCGCCAATAACTATTCCATTGCGGGGCAGGTACTGAAGCGAAACACGGTTGTTAGGTGTCCCTGTTTGACAGCCACCTCTGCTTCTCCGATATTGATGACATCTGCTCAAGGGCCATGAAGACACTTGGATTTATCAAGAGAAACACCAGGGAGTTTAATGATCCGTCGGCCTTGACAATGCTATACACTGTCTTGGTTCGCCCTATTCTGGAGTATGCAACTATAGTATGGTATCCATACTACCTCAATGCGATGGAATCGATTGAAAGGGTTCAGCGTCGTTTCCTGAGATACGTCTCATACAAGCTGGGAAACAGATGGGACGATTTCGACGCCTCGGGGATGATGAGTTTGACGGGCCTGGAGACTCTCAGGGGGCGGCGGGAACTGGCCGATGTGGTGTTTGTGCACCGCTTGGTTGACGGCAAGGTGGACTGTCCGGAGCTGCTATCACATTTAAGTTTTCACGTTCCGCCGTATGCGACACGTTCTACGTAGACTTTCTTCCTCCGGACGGTTGCCACCAACTATCTGCTCGGTGGGCCCCTGATCAGAAGCCAGCTGGAATTCAACCGTCTGGCAAGTTTGTCAGAAGTGGACCTACTCTGTTTAAGTGAAATTGTTTTCAAGAGAAAGGCCAAATTATTATCATTTTGAACACAAATTTTATTTTCTTTTCTTTTATAAATGAGGTGTACCTATTATTCAAAACAATGTGATTTTAGTTGCTAGTTATTATTACTTGTAAATTGGGCAATTTTTGCCAGTATAATAATAATAAATAAATAAATAAGTACTGTCCGGACGATCTGCAACCATAACACAGGTGGAGGGTTAGGGGTCTGGGAGGGTTGTAATGGTGGGGTGGTAGGGGAGGAGGTGGCCTCCATGGCCTCCATTGTGTGGCGGGCCAAGTAGCTTGCACTACCAAAACCCACAGGAGGACCTCCAAAGTTTACTTTGTCAAAAGTAATTCGGAACGGGCCCTTTTCCCTTACCATTGTGATAAATAACTTAGGAAACCAGGACGCAGAGGCTCCTCAGGCGGAGGCTCCTAATGCTGAGGAGCCGAGCATCGCCCCTACGCTGGAGGCCTCCTCAAACCCGAGCCTTTGATCGTCGAGTCATTCAGCAGGCGATAAGAGAGGCCTTCGCCTTCCTCGGGTGAGGTAATTAGTCTCACCGAGGGCGGTGCCTCCCAGACTCACCTGGCCCTTCGCAACATGTGCCTCCTTATTATGTTACCTGAGGCCCCTAATAAGCCCTGCGCCGTCTCATGCATTTCATATGCTCCCTAATTTTGCTAATTAATCACATCTCCTTTGACCTGATGAATTCGTTCGTCGTCCTCATCATCTCCCAGTTCTCGACACATGCCTAATCTCGTTTATTTTTGGAAATAATGCGTTTATTACCAACTTCTCCATTTACAGATACGTGCATACATACAAAAGTACAAGAAAAAACCATAAAAACACATACATACTCGTACATACATAAAAACATACCTAAATAAATAAAAAACGCTGCAAAACCCTCGTCACATGGGTTCATTATTCTACATAACTACAGAAATCTTGGCTGTTCATTCATTGTTTCTTTCGTGTGCAATAATTGAAATAGGTAGCGTTTTTTTATGGTTTCCACCAACATTGGCCCTCAAAAACTCTATGTCGTGAGTCCCTCCCGGGAACACTCCTATAATATTAAGTTCTCACCAATATCCAAACGCCAAACTAAAAGCTCCGTATAAATAAACGCATGAGTGGGGATACGAGCGACAGAACCCAGGGTGCTCAACCTGGGGCCCCACTACCAGCTCCTTGCAAGGAGTTGGAGGGAGAGGCCCCCAAGTCCTATAAAACCCTGGATCCTGGAGCTCAAGCTTCATTCGACACTTCCTCTAACCAGCTCTCTCTTCTCTCTCTTACCTTCCCTCTCAGATGATCGGTTGACTACAGCCGCCTGAGAATTTTACCTCCTCTCCTCCTCCTTGTCTAGATGATCGGTTGAATACAGCCGCCTAGACAAGGGACCTCTCCTTTCCTTTCCTTTACCTAGATGAACGGTAGACTACAGCCGCCTAGGTAAAATTCACTCATCCACCTCCCTCTCCTCACAAGTCGTAGATGTCCGGTTGACTACAGCCGCCTGCGACTTTTCCTCCTTTCCTTTCCTTTACCTAGATGAACGGTTGACTACAGCCGCCTAGGTAAAAAATTCATTCATCCACCTCCCTCTCCTCCTAAGTCGTAGATGTCCGGTTGACTACAGCCGCCTGCGACTTTTTCTCCTTTCCACGCCACCGTGATGAGAATTTTAAATTCATCACACTCTAATTAGGTTCCTATTTTTGAAAAATTATATCTTTGCTCATTGAGAGTGAAATTTTCTTGATCCACCTGTTAATACTACCTCTACTGTTATTATACAAATTTATGGTCTGTCAGACAATTTCCCAGGTTTTCGACTCATAAAACATGAATTTTGGGAGCTGAACCGTAATTATTACAACCTCAATTCTTCACTCTTTGGTCAAAATCATATTAGGTCTTCTCGCCGTAAAAACCATGGATAACGATAGCTCACAAGCTCATGCTTATTAAAACCTCGAAAAAAACCCAGAAAAATCCCTATGTTCACACCAATAACACCCCTGGTGTATTCCGATAGGGGTGCCGAGCTTCGGAGCACAACTATGTCCGAAATGGAGCCTGCGTGCGGAGCAATGACGATGCTAGACCATAATTTAACGTAATTTAAGGCTGAAACCTTGTGAGAACCTCAATTATTCCTTGGTTGATAAAAATCGACTTCATTCGGTCTCCTCGCCCTAAAAACATGTAAAGCGATACCGCACAAGCTCATAATACTAAAACAACAAAAAATCCTATTTTTGCACCCATTTGTTACCGATTAAACCCCTGGGTATATACGAAACTAGGGCCCAAATGGAGCCTGTGTGCGAATGAACGAACACTTAGACCGAAAATAAAGTAGATATGGATGATAAGGCGGACGGCGTACGGCGGAGGCGGACGGACGTTGCATTTTTCGAATCTACGCACCTTGAAACGTAAAAGAAATATTTTGAGGGAGTGGTACATTTTTTGCTGAGCGGATACATACGTTATTATTCACAAAATAATGAACAAAAAAGTACTATGAAATGCATTCATAGTAAATGACTGCAGCTTCCTGTACAATTATTATATATAAATATAAACTACAAGGTTGCAAGAAGTTCTTCTTCTATGGCTGGTTTATGTGCTATAATTACGGTAGGGTTTCCGATGATCAGCGATGACCAGCACAGCCAGTAGGTATTATTCTTTATTAAGACGTTCCGACCTCTATGAGTGAGGTCCTAATCATTTTCTATAAAAGCGTAGTAAAATGCAGTTGGTATTAATTCCAGACCAAACAATGATGATATTACTACTGAACAGTTAGCTTAGGTAGGGACCTAACTCTCATGCTTTAGCTCTTATGACATGGTTTTTCTTATCTACCTACTTTCTGAGAGACTTGGACATCACATATTACTGTAGTTCTGTAGACGATTTACTATGTGTCGTTGAACAAGACGACATTGACAAAGTGGGTACTGGCTGACCGGAACAGCATACACCCTAACATGACATACACAGTAGAGAAATAAGAACCAAAATAAACCATCAGTCTTCAAATGATTGATGATTTTATGCAGCAATCCGCAATTATAACCAGATGTTCCCTAGCAATGATACCTGTGCTGGAAGTATACCGTTTCATTCGCACGCATGTGCGTTGTGTGGGTGCCAGTTGTCCGTGCGTCACCTCCTCACTGAATGCCGAGCCTTTCCGTAGATAGCCCAGCCTCCGAACAAACTCAAAGACCTTCTTGGAAACAATTCAGTCCACACCACGAAGCTATCCAGAATCAGAAGACAATCAGACAGTCACTGTACAACAAACTGTGAAATATTTGTATATAAAATCGATGGCGCCAATGACCTTTTATGGTTGAATGCTCTTAAATAAAGAAAACAGATCATTCACACTCATGTTGACGAAGCTATTCGGTTCAAACTTGAGGCCCTTACTGTGAACGAACGATTGGACGTACAGTGCTCCGGGTGGTCTCGAAAAACCCTCAAGTTGGGAATCAATTAAAAATTTTGTCACAAAAACCATACCCTTCTATTGAACGTTTTCAAGCTGCAGCGTTCTGAAAATTTCAACCCCAACTTTTCAATCCTTAGAGAGATACCTTTCGCCGAGCTGCGCGGACCAACTAGACCCCAAACGGGACCTACAAACAAAACGTCAATTTTGGTTCGAACTAAATAAACCAAAATGGAACATTTTGGTTCATTATTCTGTGAATAATACACCTATTATTCGCTCAGCAAAAAAATTTTATAACACCCCCTCAAATTTTTTTCTTTTTTGATTCAAGGTGCGTAGATTCCAAATATGCAATTTCCGTCCGTCGTACGCCGTATCACGCATAACCACTTTATTTTCTGTCTAAAAAACTCGTTCTTTCGCAAACAGGCTCCATTTGGGCCCTACTTGTGTCCGGAAACTTTGCAGCCCTATCGGAATATACCCAGGCGCGCTATGCGTGAAAAATGGGTGTAAAAATAGGGTTTTTTAGCTTTTTATTAAAATGAGTTTTTGAGGTATCTTTTCCCATCTTTTTTAGGGCGAGAAGACCGAATATGAAATCAGTTTTGACCAAAGAGTGAGGAATTGAGGTTGTAACGAATGTTCAGCTCCCAAAATTAATGTTTTATGAGTCAAAAACCTGGGAAATAGTCTGAAATCACCACCAATTTGTATAATAACACCAGAAAAAGTTTAACAGGCGAATCAAGAAGATTAAATGGCACTATCAATGATCAAAGGTAATTTGAAAAAAAAAAAAAAAAGAATAAAAAGAGGCCACATTTGTGTTTCTGAGGGCCAAAATCGGTGGAAACAATCAGAAGTAGTATTTCAACTATTGCACATGAAAGAAACAATAAATGAACAGCCAAAATTTCTGTAAGAATAATAAACATACAATTTTTTAGATGCTCGACTCCAAAGGTTCATTTTTGAGAATAATAAACCGAAAGTGAGTGGAGAAAATGTTTCAAGAAAGCTCCTTCCTTGGCTCCAGTTCCAACGAGAGCATTATTTATTACTCACGAGGCGCTAAGGACGCTGTTGACAAGGCATAAATCGTTTTCGAGAACCTTTCCTCACACCATCCTCCCTAACTGGAGCGGTGATAAGCTGAAACTATGATTAATACTGTTGAGGAAGATGATTAGGGACACCACGTGTGCCTTGTTATATAAGAGAACCCGAGATTCGGGCTGGAAAACCCCCGCATGACAGACATGTGGCCTCCTAAACAGATATAGAAGTTTGGGAACAAGTCCTTTATTGATGGCTGGTCGGTGCGGCGAGCGGGGTGCGACCTTCCTTCCTCGAACAAGCGGGGAAACTTAGTGATGAATGGGTCGACCTTTCTTCTTCTTCGACGTCGCCGTTCGCTTTTTCACCTTCATCTCCTTCTTCGGGGTTTTCTCTTCCCTTTTTATTCCCTTCACCGTATCTACACCCTCGCATCGGCCTACATCTCACGTTGTGGCGTTTGCAAACAAGAAGTTTCGGATAGGGTTCCCTTTCTCCGCTACTGAAGCACCCACTCGGAAAGTGCCAACAAGAAGTGAATTTTTGCAGTCTTCCAGAGTAGACCTTACCGTATGAGAGCGCATGCGCGGCGATCTCTCCATGAGACACCTTGGGAAAATGAAAAGTGTCAACACGTGGATCAAGATGATTAAATGACACTACCAATGATCAAAGATAATTTGAAAAAAAAGGAGCGTACCTAATTCAAGCTATGGGGGCCAAAATTGGTAGAAATAGCTATTTCAATTATTTCACATGAAAGAAACAATAAATGAACAGCCAACATTTCTGTACGTATGTCCAGTAGAATAATAAACCCATGTGACAAGGACTTTGCAGCGTTTTAGCGAATTTTCGAAGAAAAGGAAGCTATTGTTCTCGGTCCAAAATTTTTAAAACTCGAATTTCCGAAAGATTTTTATACCAAAATCCGTTTCAGACCATCCTGAATTCCCTGCCGAAAGACACCAAAAATTATATGTATATATATATATATATATATATATATATATATTTATATATTTATATATTTATATATATATTTATATATGTATGTGTCATTCCAGACGATAACTCTCGAAAGAATTGAGATAAAAAGTTCAAATTTGCACGAAAAATCTGTCTTGGCAATCGACAGGCTAAGTTCGAAGATGGGCAGAATCGGGTCACCCTAAGGGGGAGTTTTGGGGAGTTTTAGGGGGGGGAAATTACCCATAAATTCCCAAAATGAAAAAGTCTGACAAGTGACACCTCATTTTAAAGGTTTTTGTACGCTGAACACGATGGTGAAATTAGAATTGCGATATCTCATTCCATTCTCAAACTGGAGCACTTTGAAGATGAAGGAACGTGGTTATTTCTTGAGATGTTCTTCCTGGTTCGTCTGCTCTAATCTGATAACGGAATGGGATATCGCAATTCTGACTTCACCATCGTGTTCAGCGTTGGAAAATCTACAAACCGAGGTGTTACTCGGCAAAAAATGGAACAAAAAATTTGTTACGTACCCAATACCTACTCTTCTGGTATTCAAAACATTTTTGATTTCCCCCTCCCCCTCCTTCCACCCCAAATTTTACTTTGCGAAAAACTACTCCTGTTTTAATTTTGTATGGTATCAAGTTGGGAAAACATTGGCCGAAAATTAATTTTCAGAAAATTTTAGGCGGAGGAGGAAGATGCCGAAAACTTCGAAAATTCGCTCTTATAGCCATGCTGCATGACTGTGGTTTTTTTTTTTTTTTTTACATATTATATGGAAATTTGAACTGCATCAAATTTCGAATTTTTGGAGCTCAATAAACGCAGAATTTAATGACCTACAAGTTTCATTCCGAAGGGGTTTCATTTAGAACGGCCAGAGATTGGGGCGTTTGAAATCACTAATAGAGAATTTCACCAATAATGGAAAGAAAATGCTCATTTTTGACTGACGATTCGATTGTATGTCCCTGAATTTGACGTTTGAGGCAGTGATTCAATGATCCTCTTTAATTCTTGCCTGATCTGTGTAGTGAAGTTCACTACATTATGTTCATAATTATGTTCATCTTAGTTACAAATGTTTACATGAACTACACCCAATTTCGAAATTCATTATTATTCATGTGCCGATCTCTTGATTGAATAAAGCTCACGTTTGAGTAAATCATTTCAATTTATTCAATCAAGAGCTTTGATGGATAAATGCTTGAAGCCTCGATCTTTTGAGACGCTCCCGGATGCCCCCACAGCAGGCAAAGAATGGGCCCATTGGCTTGCCAAGTTCGGGAACTATTTGGAAGAAGCTGAGGTTCCGGAAGCTAAGAAGAAGATGGTATTGGTAAATTTCGTTTCATACTCAATATACGAATACATGTCAGAATGCCCAAGCTATACCTCAGCCATCGAAACTCTCAATAGCCTTTATATCAAACCAAATAATGAGGTTTTTGCGCGATTTCTATTGCTGACTAGGAAGCAGCAGAACGATGAGTCCATCGACCAGTTCGTTCAGTCGCTCAAGTCCCTCAGTAAAGAATGCAATTTTAAAGCTGTTTCCGCCGAGATAAACTGTGAGGACATGATTCGTGATTCATTCATTAGTGGCCTGCAGTCATCAGAAATACGCCAACGATTGCTTGAACATGTTACACTTCCTTTGGCAGCGGCGTTAGACAAGGCCCGTGCGATTGAATCAGGCAGCAAACATGCACAGTATTACGCTTCACAGCCTATGACCTCAGCGCTCCCAAATTCAGCCTCCCACATTACAGACAATGCACACAATCAGGATACGGCTATGGCCTTGAGCAGGCATAAAAAAGCCCCTAGAAAGACGGAGTCATGTTGGTTTTGTGGCAAGTCTCGCCATCCTCGTTCGGAATGTCCTGCCCGAGACGCCTTTTGCCAATCCTGTCAGAGAAAAGGGCATTTCGCAGCAGTTTGCATGTCCAAATCAAAAGGCAAGAATACTACTTCCGCTCTAATTGATGACGGTAGTGACACCTCGGCCACTGTCATAGCTGCCAATCCCGGCCTGCTTCGAAAAGCAGTCGTTCCAGTAACTTTGGGAGACAGGTTGAAGGCGAACTGTCTCATCGATACTGGTAGCTCCTGTAGTTACATAAACGAAGGATTCGTTTCCCGGTATAAGATCCCATTTATACCGGAATCCAGTAGAGTTTCAATGGCATCCACTAGCTTTTCCGCTCAGGTAAAAGGCTACATTACAACCGATTTAAAGTTGGATGGCCATTTTTATCCTAGCTTGAAGCTCTCCGTCCTGCAGAATCTTTGTGTTGACGTTCTCCTTGGACACGACGTTTTCCAGGATCACTCCAGCATTACCTTGTCATTTGGAGGCTCGAAACCTCCTCTATCAATCTGTAGCGTGGCACAAGCTAATATCGAGCCTGCCTGCCTTTTTAGCAACCTATCCAAGAATATAAAACCGATAGCGACCAAATCTCGCCGGCACAACGACAGGGACTCCGCATTCATTCGAAGCGAAGTGGAGAAATTACTGTCTGACGGCATCATTGAAGAAAGTCAGCGCGCACAGGTCCTCGTAGTGGAGACAGAAAACCACAAACGGAGAATGGTTATAGACTATTCCCAGACTATTAACAAATTTACTATGCTTGATGCGTATCCAGTCCCTAATATCGATGACATGGTCTCAAAAATTGCACAATATTCCATTTTTAGTACTTTGGACCTAAAAAGTGCGTATCACCAGGTACCTATTCACGAAAATGACCGACCGTTCACAGCATTTGAAGCGGTGGGCTCCCTCTACCAATTTCGTGTAATAGCTTTTGGGCTAACTAACGGAGTTGCTGGCTTCCAGCGGTTCATAAACAAAATCATTCAGGACGAACGCCTATCTGGTGTTTATGCCTACATTGACGATGTGAGGGTCTGCGGAAGATCTCAGGAGGAACACAATCAGAATTTGACGAACTTTCTTGCAGCAGCGAAGAAGTTCAGCATAACCCTCAATGAAGACAAATGCAAATACTCGCAAACTTCGATCACCATCCTCGGCCATCTCATAGCGAATCACACTATCAGCACCGATCCTGACCGTATGAAATCATTGTTGACATTCCCCCCACCGACTGATCCTAAATCATTGCAAAGGGTGTTAGGAATGTTTGCGCATTATTCTAAATGGATCCCTAAATTTTCCGAGAAAATACGACCGCTAATTGATAGTAAATCGTTCCCGATTACTCCAAGAGCCATCAAATGCTTTGAAAATCTAAAGCAGGACATCGCAAATGCAGCCGTAACTACTATTGAAGAGGGTACCCCACTGCAGGTAGAGACTGATGCATCAGACCTAGCAATTGCAGCCACTCTATCGCAGAAAGACCGTCCTGTAGCATTTTTCTCCAGGACATTGTCCACATCAGAGAGGAACCACTCTGCAATAGAAAAAGAAGCTTCAGCGATCGTGGAGTGCCTGAGAAAATGGAGGCATTTTCTTATGGGGAGGCACTTTACTGTGGTAACCGATCAGGAGGCTCTCTCCTTCATATTTAATTTGAAACATACAAGCAAAATTAAGAATGATAAAATAATGCGATGGCGGCTGGAACTCTCTGCATTCAAATTCGACATAATCTTTCGACCTGGGAGGAATAACGTTGTAGCAGATACGCTATCAAGAATCTGTGGTACGGTAAACACCGAATCCCTCTACTCCATGCATGATGCTCTGTGTCATCCCGGTATTACCCGCATGGCCCACTGGAAGTAAGAAGTCCCCTGGCGTTCTTGTTAAAGCAACTCAGTCATTTGAACGATTAAGCGTCGATTTCAAGGGACCTCTTCCCTCGGCAACAGGTAGGCCATACCTACTGACAATTGTGGACGAATATTCTCGATTTCCCTTCGCATTTCCGTGCAAAGACCTGAGCTCTGCAACAGTGGTTAAATGTTTTACGGAGCTATTTTCAACATTTGGGATGCAGGCCTTTGTTCATTCTGATCGGGGTGCTGCGTTCATGTCCAGCGAGCTTACTAAATTCCTTCACTCCCGCGGCACTGCAACAAGCCATTCCACGCCCTACAACCCACAAGCCAATGGACAAGTGGAAAAGTATAACGACGTAGTGTGGAAAGCTATCTCCCTAGCCCTGAAAAGCAGGAAGCTTGGAAGCAATCAGTGGGAAAGAGTTCTCCCCGAGGCACTCCATGCAATTAGATCTCTATTATGTACCTCCACAAATTGCACCCCACATGAACGTATGTTTAATCACCATCGTCGTTCGACATATGGCTGTGCTTTACCGAGCTGGTTGAGCGAACCTGGAGTAGTACTCTTAAAAAAACACGTCAGGTCAAGCAAGTATGACCCCCTGGTCGAGGAGGTCGACTTATTGGAAGCCAATCCGGAGTACGCCTTAGTGCGCCACCCTTCGGGAAAGGAAGATACCGTATCTCTCAAGCATCTAGCGCCCCGAGGAGACATCACTTTGGCCAGGGACCATTCAACTCCAGATCGCACACCCCCTCAAAACTCAGCAAGTCAGCCCCCTAGTTACACCTCCCCACATTCACCATCCATCCAAACAGAGAACCCCCTTCAGCAGGATATGGAAGACATCCAGACCGAATCGCAGGCAGCTACTCCAGCATCTGTGGACTCAAGCCGTTCAGCTAGGCAACGTCGCCCCCCGGCCTATTTGAATGACTATGTCACTAACTTTTAGAGGGGGGAGAATGTAGTGAAGTTCACTACATTATGTTCATAATTATGTTCATCTTAGTTACAAATGTTTACATGAACTACACCCAATTTCGAAATTCATTATTATTCATGTGCCGATCTCTTGATTTAATAAAGCTCACGTTTGAGTAAATCATTTCAATCTGTATGTTGCACAGTTTGGGAGATATAGCCAAGCAATTGAAACAAGTGCCAACATTCAGAGATTTTTTTTTCGCTTTCAGAAGTTCTGCTTATTTAGTTTTACTTTTTAGTTTTTAGTTTTAGTTTCAGTTCTGCTTATCAACTGAAGGTATTAAAACGATTTCCCGATTTCCCCCGATTAATACCTGGAAAGACCCTTGTGTCTAATTTTACCGGCCTATTATGATGACACTTCAAAAATTCGCTCATATGGTCATGCAGCACGTCCGGACATTTTCTCCGGTGTCGGTCAGGCCTCGATAGACTCCCTCGGAACAGTTTTCTCTATTCTTTCTCCTTTCAACCCTATCTGAGGGAGAAAAGTAGAGAATCACGTCTGAGAGACTGATGGAAACACTTCCTCCATCCATTTGACAATGGACTCTGAGCCCTTCACGTCCCTGACCTTCACCATCGAGGACGCGGTGCTTTCTCGCAGGCGCTGGAAAAAAAGGAGGAAAACACTGGCCCATACATCTTTCCTGAGTTTACCCTCCAGCAGCTCGACCTCATCCCCCCCCCCCCGCCCACCTCGGTTTTCCTTTAAGTTTTTTCCTTTGGTGCAAGGTTTTTCCACTTTATCACTCACCCTTTTCCCGTGTTTTCACGTCCTTTTTATTCGAGACTCTCAAACAAACAAAGGGAGAGCCCTCCTTTTCAAGTTTCTTTTTGCTCGGCACCGACAGACGTTCTTGACGCATTAAAAGCCCTCGATTGGTTTATTCTTTGTGGCTCGAGGAGTTTTTGGCTCAGCACCACGTTGTGAGCTATTAGTGATCTTAACGCCCACTCGATGCAGTCTTCGCTATCTGGAGCCTCCTTCCTACAACCACAAGCCGAACTTATGGTTTTTTATTCTGTGAATAACACACCTATGTAATCGCTCAGCAAACAATTTTTATAACACCCCCTCAAAAATTTTTCTTTTCCGTTTCAAGGTGCGTAGATTCCAAAACGCTGCAAAGTCCTTGTCACATGGGTTTATTATTATACTGGACATACCTACAGAAATGTTGGCTGTTCATTTATTGTTCATTTAAGGTGAAATAATTGAAATAGCTATTTCTGATGGTTTCCACCAATTTTGGCCCCCAAAACACAAATTGAGTACGCTCCTTTTTTTTTTTTTAATTATCTTTGATCATTGGTAGTGCCATTTAGTCGTCTTGATACACGTGTTGACATTCTTTCTAGTGTTATTATACAAATTGATGGTGATTTCAGACGATTTCGCAGGTTTTTGACACATAAAAAATCAATTTTGGAAGCTGAACATTTTGGTAGAACCTCAATTTTCCACTCTTTGGTCAAAATCGACTTCATATTCGGTCTTCTCGTCCCCAAAAACATGGAAAACGATACCTCAAAATCTCATTTTACTAACATGTTACTAAAACGCTGCAAAGTCCTTGTCACATGGGTTTATTATTCTACTGGACATACCTACAGAAATGCTGGCTGTTCATTTATTGTTGCTTTCATGTAAAATAATTGAAATAGCTATTTCTGGTGGTTTCCACCAATTTTGGCCCCCAAAACTTGAATTAGGTACGGTCCTTTTGGTTTATTATTCTGTGAATAATACACCTATGTATTCGCTCAGCAACAAAATTCTATAACACCCCCTCAAAATTTTTTCTTTTCCGTTTCAAGGTGCGTAGATTCCAAATCCTTGTCACATGGGTTTATTATTCTATTGGAGTTCTACAGATTCTTGTTGGCTGTAAAATTTATTGTTTCTTTCATGTGGAATGATTGAAATAGCTATTTATGATGATTTCCACCAATTTTGGCCCCCAAAACATGAAATAGGTACGCTTTTTTTTTCCAGATCATCTTTGATCATTGGTAGTGCCATTTAATGGTCTTGATTCACATGTTTACACATTTTCTAATGTTATTATACACATTGATGGTGATTTCAGACAGTTTTCCAGGTTTTTGACTCATAAAAAAACCATTTTGGGAGCTGAACCTTAGGTAAAACCTCAATTTCCGCGTCGTTGGTCAAAATCGACTTCATATTCGGTCTTCTCGTCCCCAAAAACATGGAAAAGGATACCTCAAAACCTCATGTTACCAACATGTTGCTAAAACGCAAAAAGTACCTATTTTTACACACATTTTCACTCATAACACCCCTGGGTATATTCCGATCGGGCTGAAAAGGTTCGGGACACAACTAGGGCCCAAATGGAGCATGTGTGCGAAAGAACGAATTTTTCAGACCAAAAATGAAGCCTGTACACGTGATACGGCGGACGGCGTACGGCGGACGGACATTGCATTTTGGTTTATTATTCTGTGAATAATACACCTATGTATTCGCTCAGCAAAAAATTTTTATAAACACCCCCTCAAACTTTTTTCTTTTCCGTTTCAAGGTGCGTAGATTCCAAAAATGCAATGTCCGTCCGCCGTCCGCCGTACGCCGTCCGCCGTACGCCGTATCACGTGTGCAGGCTTCATTTTAGATCTAAAAAAGTCGTTCTTTCGCACACATGCTCCATTTGGGCCCTAGTTGTGTCCCGAAACTTTTCAGCCCGATCGGAATATACCCAGGGGTGTTATGAGTGAAAATGTGTGTAAAAATAGGTACTTTTTGCGTTTTAGCAACATGTTAGTAAAATGAGCTTTTGAGGTATCGTTTTCCATGTTTTTGGGGACGAGAATACCGAATATGAAGTCGATTTTGACCAAAGACGCGGAAATTGAGGTTTTACCATTGGTTCAGCTCCCAAAATTGTTTTTTTTTTTTAGTCAAAAACCTGGAAAACTGTCTGAAATCACCATCAATGTGTATACTAACATTAGAAAAATTGTAAACAGCTGAATCAAGACCATTAAATCGCACTACTAATGATCAAAGATGATCTGGGGGAAAAAAAGTGTACCTATTTCATGTTTTGGGGGCCAAAATTGGTGGAAATCATCAGGAATAGCTAATTCAATCATTCCACATGAAAGAAACAATACATTTAACTGCCAACAAGAATCTCTAGAACTCCAATAGAATAATAAACCCATGTGACAAGGACTTTGCAGCGTTTTTTGAATCTACGCACCTTGAAACGGAAAAGAAAAAATTTTGAGGGGGTGTTATAAAAATTTTTTGCTGAGCATACATAGGTGTATTATTCACAGAATAATAAACCAAAAACAAGAAGTACCAATTTTTACACACATTTTCACTCATAACACCTCTGGGTATATTCCGATCGGGCTGAAAAGTTTCGGGACACAACCAGGGCCCAAATGGAGCATGTGTGCGAAAGAACGGATTTTTTTAGACCGAAAATGAAGCCGGTACACGTGATACGGCGGACGGACATTACATTTTTGGAATCTACGCACCTTGAAACGTAAAAGAAAACATTTTGAGGGGGTGTTATAAAATTTTTTTGCTGAGCGATTACACAGACTAATAAACCAAAATGCAATGACCGCCCGCAGTCCGCCGTACGCCGTATCACGTGTACCGGCTTCATTTTCGGTCTAAAAAATTCGTTCTTTCACACACAAGCTCCATTTGGGCCCTAGTTGTGTCCCGAAACTTTTCAGCCCGATCGGAATATACCCAGGGATGTTATGAGTGAGAATGTGTATAAAAATAGGTACTTTTTGCGTTTTAGTAACTTGTTAGTAACATGAGCAGTTGAGGTATCTTTTCCAATGTTTTTGGGGACGAGAAGGCCGAATATGAAGTCGATTTTGACCAAAGAGTGGAAAATTGAGGTTCTACCAGATGTTCAGCTCCCAAAATTGATTTTTTATGAGGCAAAAACCTGGAAAATCGTCTGAAATCACCATCAATTTGTATAATAACACTAGAAAAAGTGTCGACACGTGGATCAAGACGATTAAATGGTGCTATCAATGATCAGAGATAATTTGAAAAAAAAAAAATTAAAAGGAGCGTACCTACCTAATTTGTGTTTTGGGGGCCAAAATTGGTGGAAACCATCAGAAATAGCTATTTCAATTATTTCACATGAAAGAAACAATAAATAAACAGCCAACATTTCTGTAGGTATGTCCAATAGAATAATAAACCCATGTGACAAGGACTTTGCAGCGTTTTTTCTTTTTCTTTCAAGGTGCGTAGATTCCAAAACGCTGCAAAGTCCTTGTCTCATGGGTTTATTATTCTACTGGACATACCTACAGAAACGTTGGCTGTTCATTTATTGTTCATTTCAGGTGAAATAATTGAAATAGTTATTTCTGATGGTTTCCACCAATTTTGGCCCCCAAAACACGAATTAAGTACGCTCCTTTTTTTTCGAATAAATTATCTTTGATCATCGGTAGTGCCATTTAGTCGTCTTGATCCACGTGCTGACATTCTTTCTAGTGTTATTATACAAACTGATGGTGATTTCAGACGATTTCGCAGGTTTTTGACTCATAAAAAATCAATTTTGGGAGCTGAACATTTTTGGTAGAACCTCAATTTTCCACTCTTTGGTCAAAATCGACTTCATATTCGGTCTTCTCGTCCCCAAAAACATGGAAAACGATACCTCAAAATCTCATTTTACTAACATGTTACTAAAAACGCTGCAAAGTCCTCGTCACATGGGTTTATTATTCTATTGGACATACCTACTGAAATGTTGGCTGTTCATTTATTGTTTCTTTCATGCGTAATAATCAAAATAGCTATTTCTGATGGTTTCCATTAATTTTGGCCCCTAAAACACAAATTAGGTATGCTCCTTTTTTTCCTTCTTTTTTTTTCAACTATCTTTGATCATTCGTAGTGCCATTTAATCGTCTTCATCCACGTGATGACACTTTCCCCAGTGTTATTATACAAACTGATGGTGATTTCAGACGATTTCCAAGGTTTTTCACTCATAAAAAAATCAATTATTTTGGGAGCTGAACATTTGGTAGAACTCAATTTTCCACTCTTTGGTCAAAATCGACTTCATATTCGGTCTTCTCGTCCCCAAAAACATGGTAAACGATATCTCAGAAGCTCATGTTACCAACATGTTGCTAAAACGCAAAAAGTACCTATTTTTACACACATTTTCACAACCTATTCCGGCCATTTATCAAGTTCTACCTAATTTATCCGCACGTTCATATCACGTACGAGCTGGTTGATGTACCTATCAAGTAGGACATTCCCATACCCCCCAAACTTCAGGGTTGCCTTCCTGGAATAGTTAATAGCCCTCACATGAATACGCAAATACGCAGAAAGGTCGCGCTCTGACCTCCCCGACGTCTTGCCCTTCCCAACAGGCGGGTTTATAGTTCATCAGACAAAAATGAACATTCTGGGGCGAGTGAGACGCCTGTTGGTAACAGTTTTATAAATTATGCACAAAACAGAAGGGCGAAACCAATTACAAAGTCAGGACATTACGAAAGTTGTCAAAAATATTTAAATATGATGTTATATAATGTACCAACAGAGATAACTAAATTTTATTGACTTATGCTTTGGTCGCAGAGCATTCAAAATTAGATAGATAATAAATTCAATTGAGCACAGTACAGTACAAATGCTTAAACTGAATGGCTCCAAATGGATTTTAAGGTAGGGGAACAACCGCAAGAACCCGAGTCGTAAATTATCAACAATGAAAGGAATGAACTTCTTAATTATGAAACGATTTAATCAAGGGAAATAGAGCTGTAACTGTTATGGGACAGGAACCGTTACTTGGAGCACTGACTGCTCCAGTATAACGTTTGGTGCCCGAAAGTGACAGCAGGTTTCTCATCGGACCTTTTACTTTTCTGGGGGTGCTGAATCCGGATCTGAAGTTTGCCACCTCGGAAAAAGTAGGAAACAGCGAAAATTGCGAGAAACGTCGGTTTACCGCACACTTATAACTCGGCAAACATGCATCCTAGCGAGAGAAAAAATTAAAGTAGACTAAATTTCCTACAAAATACCCTGCTTATATTTCAAATTCGATCCAATCGTTGAGGAGTTACAGCTCTCTGAAAAAAAAACCAGTCATGCAGCATGACTTAATGAGCGAATTTTCAAAGAAATATTCGAATTAATGGCTATGGTTTTGAATAAAGGAAAACTTCTTCCTCCTACTGTTAGTACCTAAATTGAATAATTTGAAATAGATTTTTTCTTTCGTCTTCCTTCTAGTAATACGTGGGCCGGTACTTGTCTATCTATGAAGGTATCATAACAATTATATGTCAAATGGGAAATTCAAGGAGTTGTACTAATCGTTTGCCTCCCCCTTTTTTGCTTCGAACTCTCGTCTTCAATTAATACTTCTCACATTTTCAATCTGACCACTCTAAGGGGGTGGGGGGTAAGAGTTTAAAGATTATCCTAGTTTTGGGTAATTTCTGCGCACTTTAAATGCTCTAATTTAAGAACGGATTTAGATATCTAAAATCCGATTTCTCACCATCGTGTTCAGCGTGCAAAAACCTTTAAAATGAGGGGTCACTTGTTAGAAAATAACATTTTGGGGATTTTTGGGTAATTTTTGCGCACTTTAAATGCTCTAATTTGAGAACGGATCAAGATATCTAAAATCCGATTCCACCATCGTGTTCAGCGTGCAAAAACCTTTAAAATGAGGGGTCACTTGTTGGAAAATAACATTTTGGGGATTTTTGGGTAATTTTTGCGCACTTTAAATGCGCCAAAACCCTCCTTAGAGTAGGCCAATTTCGCCCATCTTCGAACTTAGCCTTTCGATTGCCAAGATAGATTTTTTGTGCAAATTTGAGCTGTTTATCTCAATTCTATCGAGAGTTATCGTCTGGAGTGACACATATATATATAAATATATATAACTCGGCCCTTCGGGCCTCGCCAGGGGGCAAGCCCCCTGGACCCCCAAAGGGGGCTCCGCCCCCTCGGAACGGCTTCGCCGTTCCTCACCCCCGAAGGATGTGTTCTTATACTTCGTATAACAAAGGAGAATTTGCTATGCAATTTACCCCCCCCCCCCCCCACACCACCCACACACAAAAAAATAAAACGATTCTGTTTAAACGTTATTTATTTACATTTATTTCTGAATGTAGGTAACTAGTTATTCATAGGTAACAAAGATAACGTTGGTAATTCTTTATCACATTCCTCTTTGTGCTCATCTTTATCACATTCCTCTTTGTGCTCATCTTTATCACGTTCCTCTTTGTGCTCATCTTTATCACATTCCTCTTTGTGCTCATCTTTATCACATTCCTCTTTGTGCTCATCTTCATCACATTCCTCTTTGCGTGACGCGGTTTTGTGACAGGATATTGTGACAGGACATTTTTTTCACATGACCCCCGGCGTTAAAATTGCATAGCAATTAATACATATAAAAAAGTGTTAAATTTCAGGAATCGTTTTAGAATGGTCTGAAACGGATTTCTATGAAGAAAATTTCCAAAAATTTATATTATTTAAATTTCGAAGCCATTGCAATAGCTTCATTTTCTTTGAAAATTCGCTAAAAGAGCGAGTTTTTGGTCCTCCGGGGCATACCCCAGGGGATAAGCAATAGCAATAATAAGGCGTAATAATAAATAAAAATAATATTAACCTTATTATCAAAATCAATAATATGTATATATTATAAATAAAGAAAATAAGGCGTAATTTAAGAAATCGTGGTCCTGTGGGCTCTGTTTGGTAAGTATGGTTGTGGACTATGCGAAAAGGGACGAAAAATCGAACTTGTACAAAGCAGGGATGGGTTGAATAACGAGTAACAGTTACAAATATCATGATATTCGAAAATAACGAAATCGTCGTTAGTCAATCCATAAAATAACAGTTTAAAAAAACGAATGAACTAACATGGATATAATATTTTACTAGTAAAATATCCATGAACCGAATGACGCGTCTTGAGTATTTAATTTTGCAGTCCATATAAAAAACGTCCGTGAGTGACATCGAAGTAAAACGCTACCGTCAGTCTGTTACCATAATTTTATTTTTTCAGGCTTGGCATCACTTAGTTTATCTGCTATTTTCTGTACTTCGTTATCCGTTACTATTCCGCTATTCTGTTACATTTTTGTTATTCCGAGGTTTAGGTTACGCTTCATTTCGTCTATTGACGCGTGTTCGATGCGTTACTTCGTTATTAAACTTTATTTCAAACTAAGATATTTCATCACCATTTACCTATTTGGAGAGAGAGAGAGAGAGAGAGAAAGAGAGAGAGAGAGAGAGAGAGAGAGAGAGAGACAGAGACACAGAGAGAGAGAGAGAGAGAGAGAGAGAGATAGAGAGAGAGAGAGAGAGAGAGAGAGAGAGAGAGAGAGAGAGAGAGAGAGAGAGAGAGAGAGAGAGAGAGAGAGAGAGAGAGAGAGAGAGAGAGAGAGAGAGAGAGAGAGAGAGAGAGAGAGAGAGAGAGAGAGAGAGAGAGAGAGAACCAGCATTAGCGTTATTCGAGTCAGAATAAACTACTTAACAAACGTTTATATTCACAATGGGTAGCATAGCACAATTTGTCCCTCCTTGCGTAAAGCAGGTAACAGCTACATGATACTTAGTAGGAAGTTGAGAAAAGTAGGATAAAATGCAGATAATATTGTTGTGATCGGCTGCTCCTCCACAACCAATGTAATGTACATACATGTTGTATCTCAGAGTGGGGACCCCCCGACCCCCCTCTGATCATGTCAGGGGCCTATAAAGAGCCGAGGGGCCAACAAATACATAACCATTCTCAAGCTAACTTTCGGCCTCGTCTGTTCCATCCTTAATCACTACAAATATTTTGAAATATAATTGACAGACGACCGATAGGTGAAAATAATCACTAAGGCGAATAAAGGTAAGTAGGTATAATTCCACTGACAAGTGAAAGAGTGGTGTATTGTAACAAAAACGACGGGGAAAAACGTGAAACAACGGAAAAATGTACTGTTTCAACATTAAAAACGCTGCAAATCCCTGCACAACGGTTTATTATTTTGTATAGAATACCCTTCTGTTACAGATCACAGCTCTATGTATAGATAACCCGTCTATATAATATTATGATATGTACTATTCTATACATATTATGTAGATCGCAGACCCTCCGTAGGTTAGTACCTAACCCCGTAGTCGTTACTAGGTACCTACCTAAATCACGAGTTAAATGTTGCTAAAATAATTCTGCCGATGACAAACAGTACCTAACAAAAAGAAACACACATAATGAAGTTCTGAAAAGAAATTGTTGATGAGGAGTGAAAAAAGTTGCAAAAGTACCTACCAACAAACTCCAGCCCCTTCTACGTAGATGGTATAATGAACCGTTGTGTAATAATTTACCGTTGAGTAATGATTTACCGTAGTAATAATTTACCCATCAATAATACTTCAACGTTTGTTCAAGTTTCACTACCTACCAACAAACTCCAAAAGAGCCATCATTTTGGTTTATTATTTTCAATAATGAACCATTGGAATCGAGCATGAAAAAAAAAACGCTGCAAATCCCTGCACAACGGTTTATTATTTTGTATAGAATACCCTTCTGTTACAGATCACAGCTCTATGTATAGATAACCCTTCTATATAATATGATATGTACTATTCTATGCATATTTATGTAGATCGCAGACCCTCCGTAGGTTAGTACCTAACCCCGTACTCGTTACTAGGTACCTACCTAAATCACGAGTTAAATGTTGCTAAAATAACTCTGCCGATGACAAACAGTGCCTAACAAAAAGAAACACACATAATGAAGTTCTGAAAAGAAATTGTTGATTAGGAGTGAAAAAAGTTGCAAAAGTACCTACCAACAAACTCCAGCCCCTTCTACGTAGATGGTATAATGAACCGTTGTGTAATAATTTACCGTAGTAATAATTTACCCATCAATAATACTTCAACGTTTGTTCAAGTTTCACTACCTACCAACAAACTCCAAAAGAGCCATCATTTTTCAAATTAAATAATATCACAGAACAACCAACTCGACTTCATACTCCGCCAATATAATCAGGTGATCCCTACCAATGATTGGCCGTATTCACAAATTCCTATTGTGGGCGCGTCTCTGGTTACGAGATTTGGTTTGAATTGTATACAATTTCATTCACACTGGAGTCGAAAATGCCTGTCGGTGCAAACTTCGGGGCCTTACTGTGAACGAACGGCTGGACGTACGATGCTCCGGATGGTCTTAAAAAACTCGCAAGTTCAAGAACTATTTAAAACCGTAAAAATATTTACGTAAAAAAATTGTATAGGCGTTTTGAAAATTTCAACCCCTATTTTGAACCCCTTAGAGATGACTCACAGTAACGTCGAGCTTCGAGGACCAACTAGACGCCGAACGGAACCTATAACCCGAATTTCATCAATTTTTTTTCATGGTAACTAAGAAAAGTGGCCCGTACGGCGTACGGCGTACGGCGTACGGCGTACGGTGTACGGCGTACGGCGTACGGCGTACGGCGGACAGACAGAAATATTTTTATTGCAGTTTTGGATTCTACATACCTTGAAACGTAAACCATCAAATTTTGAGGGGGGGTAAGAATTTTTTTTTTCATGCTCGATTCCAATGGTTCATTATTGAAAATAATAAACCAAAATTCTAACCCCCCCTCAAAATTTGATGGTTTACGTTTCAAGGTATGTAGAATCCAAAACTGCAATAAAAATATTTCTGTCTGTCCGCCGTACGCCGTACGCCGTACGGGCCACTTTGCTTAGTTACCATGAAACAAAATTGATGAAATTCGGGTTATGGGTCCCGTTCAGGGTCTAGTTGGTCCTCGAAGCTCGACGTTACTGTCAGTCATCTCTAAGGGGTTCAAAATAGGGGTTGAAATTTCCAGAACGCCTATACCTTTGTTTTACGTGAATTTTTTCACGGTTTTAAATAATTCTTGAACTTGCGAGTTGTTTAAGACCATCCGGAGCATCGTACGTCCAGCCGTTCGTTCACAGTAAGGCCCCGAAGTTTGCACCGACAGGCATTTTCGACTCCAGTGTGAATGAAATTGTATACTCTTGTCACCAGGGACGCGCTGGATTCAGTCAATCAATCAATTTATTCAATCAATTGATCGATCAATCAATCAAAATTTTCAATTGAAATTGGAATAGTTTGTAAATTATTGGATTACTTTATTGTTTGCAATTGGGGAATCATAGGCTTGTTTGTGTGTCTGTTGTTTTCAATTGCAATTGGCCACTGCTCACTTGAATTGGAATTCATTAATTTGAATTGGAATTCATTTCGAATTGTCTAATTGGCATGGTGCGCATTGGCATGGTCCGAAATGGTTCTGCAATTCTATTGGCCCAACGCTGTCTGCGATTCTCATCATAACATGTATAGACTAGTACATATTGTATTCTACAGACGGGTTATCTATACAGAGATCTGTGATCTGTAACAGAAGGGTATTCTATACAAAATAATAAACCGTTGTGCAGGGATTTGCAGCGTTTTCAAATGAAATATCACAGAACAACTAACTCGACTTCATACTCCGCCAATATAATCAGGTGATCCCTACCAATGATTGGCCGTATTCACAAATTCCTATTGTGGGCGCGTCTCTGGTTACGAGATTTGGTTTGAATTGTATACAATTTCATTCACACTGGAGTCGAAAATGCCTGTCGGTGCAAACTTCGGGGCCTTACTGTGAACGAACGGCTGGACGTACGACGCTCCGGATGGTCTTAAAAAACTCGCAAGTTCAAGAACTATTTAAAACCGTAAAAATATTCACGTAAAAAAATGGTATAGGCGTTTTGAAAATTTCAACCCCTATTTTGAACCCCTTAGAGATGACTCACAGTAACGTCGAGCTTCGAGGACCAACTAGACGCCGAACGGAACCTATAACCCGAATTTCATCAATTTTTTTTTCATGTTAACGTGTTTCATGTAAGTGGCCCGTACGGCGTACGGCATACGGCGGACCGACAGAAATATTTTTATTGCAGTTTTGGATTCTACATACCTTGAAACGTAAACCATCAAATTTTGAGGGGGGGTAAGAATTTTTTTTTTCATGCTCGATTCCAATGGTTCATTATTGAAAATAATAAACCAAAATAACGACCGTTTCGCACAGGTAATTAACAAAAATTAACAATGGCGGGGAAAAACGGTGGATTTTTTCTGCTAATATTTCTAAGTTGCTATCTGTAGCAGATTAAAATAACAGGTACTTTTTTGTAACGAACGAAATGTAACGTTACGTGAGAGCAGCAATAACGCCCATCTCCTAGTACAAAGCTTTTGCACACTTCCGGGCGCTACGTCACTGGATGCAGTGGGAACAAACAGCTGATTATAATCAGCATGGCTTTATGAAATCGTGAAATGAATTATTGTCGAAATTATGAAATGTTCCGTGATATTACTCATTTCACTTGAAGAAAGATGGTCATTTTGTCGATGGGTACAAGCTGGTTGTTCAACCCCAAACGAATCATCAAAATCAGGTGAAAATTTGGGAATTATGTCTGAGGTACAGCGACCATCAGTTCAAAGATGACCGGGTCGGGGCCGAAGGGGGGGTGGAAAATGCATATATTATTTACATAATTACCGAACATTACTACGTTCGACTCCGGTGGCATTGGGTGTAGGACCGTGTCTGTGGGTGTGTGCGTGTGAGTGTAGGTACAGATCCACCACAAAAACACCCTGCTAATTCAATACTAATTTCCGTACGCTAATAGCAATTTGATCTACGCAGGAGGGGTTTCTATACACGAAAACAATAAAACGTCATGTAATAATTTGCAGCGATTTTAATTGGCGGACAAAAATAGATAATACATTTCTTTATGTTAGAGATGGAGCTATTGGGCAAGACAAGATTCGGATACAATAAATAGGCAATAAGGGTCTGGAGGGCAGTGGTATAAGTTAGTTTGTTGGGGAGGAATCAATGTGATTCAGTTCGTTACGATTTCACATTCAGTTCGGTATCTACTATGCTGGTTGCTCGTTAAAAGGTTCGTACCCTCCTTGAACCGCTGACAGTGTTCTCCTGTCGAGATTTGCGGATTCAATTACATCCGCCTCTTCCAAATTCCTCGTTTATATCCTAATCCAACTGTTCCAGGATTTATTTATACCCTCCCGTTCTCTACTTGAAACCTCGCAGGGTAATCCACGTTGATAAAGAGAAATTGTTTTGTTCCCTAAGTCCTGTCACCGAGTTATTCTGTTTCCACACCGATTTTGCAGAGGAATTGATTACAGCTCGAGGTCAGTAGTTTATCTTGGTATCGGCCATCTTAGGAATTTCAGGGGGTTCTGCGTCAAGTGATGAGGGGATCCTGCGAGTCCTCGTGTGCGGCAACAATGTGATGAACTATTTCCACTCGCCAGTTCCTTCAGTACTCGGTAATCTTTATGACCTTAAACGCCAATTTGACGTTTCCTTTTGTCAGTCTGCCTGAAAGACGGGAAAAAAAGGCAGTCGTGGGTTTTTCCACGTTGTGCAACACTTCAACGGTATTTTTCACAGAATTTGAAGGCAACAGAACATTCAAAACCATTCCATTTCAAAAAGGAGAATAACCAAGTCACTTCCTGTTGCAAATTCGTCGTCGAACGAGAACAACAGCGGGAGAAACGAGCCTAAAAAGTGAGAAATGTAACGAGTGTTTCTTGATGTAGCTTCTGTTTCTTGAAAACGACAGCTGGCCAGAAATGTTTTCTCCGGACGGACTCAACACCCTAGAAAAAACACTAACTCCGGGTGAAGCCATAACAACAAAGAAATTTCCATAGAACTGAGTTGCTGGGACCTTCCTTCTCCGTATCAGCCTTTTCTTTCTCACAAACTACGACGACACAGATGAGAAAAACTCTACGTTTTCGATATTTTACCGAAAAATATGAACTTTCACTACTTAATCACCTCAAAAATAAAAAATTAAAAATTAAAAAAAAACCACTGAACCTACTCGTATAGTTCCAGCCTTGCAGTCTTAAACATCAATACTACAAATTCTGAAAAAATCAAGGCATCATATGTAGAGGTATTTCACATTGATATTAAAATATTAAATTCATCTCCCACAAAACAACTATCACTCTACCATCAAACACCTATTGCACAAATAGTAATTATTTATTACGAAACAAACAAAATTTTAGATTGATCGTGGAAAACTCACGTTTTCTCTCTTGTGTAATTATTTTCCTATCTTCATGGGGGACCTTCTCTCCCCACTTCCCATCTTCAATGAAGAAAGTTATACCTATGAACAACAACTCACTTGGAAATGAACAAGATTGTAACGGCATGTCCAGGAATCACCTTCCATATAATCGATCCTCCAATCCTGCATAGTCTGATACAATTAATGCTCACAAATCAGCAAAGTAATCTGTTGAACAAATAAATTCCTCCTGATAGGCCTCGGTGTAATCGCACTGGCGTTTTGAACTCACCTCAGAGCTACGTATTCAAACCCATCTCATCAATCGCACTGATACCGTTGGGCTGGTTACTAAGTAAGAACTTATTAGATGAGTACTTAGCGTATTGTTGGAACACCATTCGAACGAACGCACCTAATGATGGAGTTCGTTTTTCACTGGGAGAATGGAATTTCTTAAAAATGAAAGCCGTTCATTTCAAAAGATTTCTTTTTGATTTTTTTGAATAACAAAGAAGTTTCATTCTTGAGGGTTGACTGGACTCAGTGCTATTCATTCAACACAGCGCCATTGACATTTCTCGAAGGGGTGAGTTAGAAAATATTATACATTAGTTAATTAGTTTCACTAATTTTATAACTTGTGCATTATTAGGTATGTATGCAACCAATGGAAATTAGTGTAATTAGGAACACATAATTTATATATACCAACCACAAATTATAATGAGTCCTACACACTGTTGGTGGATACCAACAGTGCATACATCTGTCACAAGACATAGAGGACAGAATAACTCCAAAAACCGATACAACAACGCCGAGAAAATAAATTTTACAACCCTCCTCAGTCTAAATGCGATAAGAGGTTTGGAAATTTGAAAACATCAAATTAGATATTCTAATTAGTAACACTACTACAATGCTCAATTTTTTTCAGTAAATTGCGCTGTTTCAAAATTACTTTATTCTTTTGTATTTCAAAGTACTCTGAATCGAGTTAACATTTTGACTTTAAATAATTTATAAATACCTAGGTATGTGTTGGAAAATGTCAAATCTTGCCAAGATGTTAGTATAGCCAATGAAAGGTTCCAAAATTAGCAACTTTCAGAAACAGAAAGTGGGTAAAATTTGAGCTTAAAAATGTTTAAAATCGGAAAAATGGCTCCACTATCACCAAAAATTGATAGAGAAAAAGATTATATGATTACGAAAAATTATTGTGTCTCAATAACCAAGATATTTTTTTTCTAGGAACAATGGGGTAAAATTTGATTTTTTCTGTGAGTGTAAAGCTGCAAAAATGAGTTGGCCCCAACTGAAATAGCTGAGACGTAGGCAGACCGAAGAACACGATCCCCCCCCCACGAAACAGGGCAGATCGTAGTGGAGGTTGTCCTAATCACCTCGATTTGTATTTGTCTGTTTCCTACCAACTCTAAGTAACTTTGAAAATCTGAACACAATATAAGGTTGGAACTTGGAACTTTTTTTGTGTACTTCCAGCGAGGGCATAATGAAACGGATTCAAGGAGGCGTTCACAAATAAGATTCTTTGCCAGCTTCTTTTCATTCTGTAGTTTCCTCACCAAAACGATCATCGTTTGGTTTCCTCGGAGCAAACTTCGTAAGAAATGGATGCACAGTAATGCATTCTTGTATATACCCACTATGTATGTACCTTTTGGTCTTCTCTGAAAAATCCCTGAAATTTGGGTTTTCAACTTTGTTTGAACGAAGGTACAACTGATTTCAAGTCTCACATGAAAACCAACTGAGACAAGAGAGACAGCGGACACGTAACAAACACTGGGATTATGAAACAACCCAAATTGCATTAGGCAGCACTGGACTCGCCCTTGTGTGAGAGCAATTGGGGATCAATCCACACCTTCGCATCTACGATCAGTGAACTGGTCAGAAGGATGATACACCATTTTGGAAAAATTTGCGGTGTTTTTTGTTCAAACTACGAGTATATGATTTTGGTTTATTATTTTCAATAATGAACATCCGGTGATGGTTTCCGTTTCAAAGTAGACATACGTATAGATTCCGAAATGGAATAAACAATTCTGCCTGTCCGCCATACTTAGCACTTTCCTTAGTTACCATGAATCAAAATTAATGAAATTTGGTCGGTAAGTCCCATTTTTGGGGTCTAGTTGGTCCGCGAAGCTCGGCGTTACTGTCAGTCACCTCTAAGGGGTGAAAAATAGGGGTTGAAATTTTCAGAACGCCGTGGCTCGAAAACATACGATAGAAGGGTATGGTTTTCTTTACGTTTTTAAATTGATCTCGAACTTGAGATTTTTTTTAGACCGCCCGGAGCATTGTACGTCCTGCCGTTCGTTTGCATAGAAAATCTTTGTGATATCATCGCTAGGGAACACCTGATTATAATCACGCGCGGCTGTATGACGTCGAGTTGGTTGTTCTGTGATATTATTTTATCTGAACAGTGATGGTTATTTCGGATTTTGTTAATCGACTTTTTTAAAATCTGAATAATCATTATCCTTCATGAATAACAACAAATAATTGATGATAGAATTCTTGGTTCCACTGTATATTTACGAAATTTGATCGCCCGGCTGGCTGCAGTACTCGATTTAGGGCTCTCTTGTGGAAAGCACGAAGGTAGGTATTGACCACAGAAAGCAGTAATCTACGCAGAACAGGCATCTTCAGGTAAATAACAAACCGTGGTGTAGTAATTTGCAGCATTTTGTTCTTAACCCCATCAAAACAATATTGGGCATTGTGATATCAGGCGAGAAAAATTGTAAGCGAAAAATTCTTTCAAGTAGCTGATGAGTCCAATGTACATAATCACCGTTTCTTCTCTTATAATTTGACTTTGTATACAACCGCAGAATCATTCAAGGCGCCGTTCGGATTTACGTTTCCGTCTCCGAGCTTCGCAACAGGTTCATGGCCATGAAAGCAAACTAGCGGAAACACCAACATTTGTGTTTTCCAAGAGCTCGGCGTAAAAGGAAAATGCAAATAAGACGATTCAGAAGTCGGTTCTTGGGGCGTAACTGCAAAAAGGAATGTCGTCTAATGGAGTCGCCAAAGCGCACGAACAAAGCGATCCTCTTGAGACAAAAGATGCCTTGATTTCCAACGCTTTAAATTTCTCGTTCCTCGACTTTTGTAGTTTGAAATTCATAGAGACGAAGCTCGGAGTTCCGAGTTCGCCTCCCCATTGTTCTTAGTGACAGGTTTTTCCCCTTTCTCCCTTTTTTCCTCCCGTGGTAAGTTATAATAATCTTTGAGTAACATCTCCCGCGTTTGACTCCACGGAGGAGCGATTCTTTAAAATTAAGTCTTATCAGTGAGAGGCCCTTGGAGTGGATGATGTTAGGCTTCCGACTCAAAACCAAGGAAGTTTTTTAGTTTCCTCACTCAAACCAGAATGAATAAAATGAAGTATCGAGATACAGCTGGCTAGAACGAGTAATTTTAAACTGATTTGTACAATAAACCTACATACTGTTAGGAAGATCCCCAGTGATTATTAGGTTGGGCACGAATGTCTTCAAGTAGACAACAGAAAATTGTAGAAGGTCCCATCATCCTATAATCCAGGAAATAGACAGACATTTTTTTCTATTGCATTTTCGGATTCTACATACTTGAAACGTACCTACACCATCAAATTTTGAGGAAGGAGGGGGTTATTTTTTTCTTTTTTCATGCTCGATTCCAAAGGTTCATTATTGAAAATAATAAGCCAATAGAAAAATGTCTGGCTGTCCGCCGTACTTCGCACTTTTCTTAGTTACCATGAACCAAAATTGATGAAATTTGGTTTGTAGGTCCCGTTTGGGGTCTAGTTGGTCCTAGAAGCTCGGGTTACTGTCAGTCATCTCTAAGGCTTGAAAAATAGGAGTTGAAATTTTCAGAATGCCGTAGCTCGAAAACTTTCAATAGAAATGGTTTTTCTACGTTTATAAATTGACCTTGAACTAAAGAATAGGTACCACCTGGAGCATTGTACGACCAGCCGTTTGTTTGCACCGAAAAGCTTCGTCAACATGATCGTGAATAAAACGGTACGAATCCGGCCCAGATATGATCGCTAGGGAGCACCTGACTATAACCACGGATGGCTGTATGAAGTCGAGTTGGCTGTTCTGTGATATTATTTAATTTGGAAAATGATGGATCTCATAGATTTTGATGATAGGTACTTTTGCAACTTGAAATATTATTGGGTAACGTTGATAGTAGTACGGTTGAAGTATTATTGGGTAAATTCTTACACAACGGTAAATTATTACAAAAAGGTAAACACAACGGTAAATTATTACACAACGGTTTACTATTTACCTTATGCTTCATGAATAACTACAAATAAATAGTGAATGAATTATTTAATCCCGCGCATTTGTATGAAACTTTTTCCCGGCCGGCTCCAGTACTCCACGTAGGGCTTTCCTGGGGGGAGCTCGAGGGTACTGAACATATAAAACAAGAAGGGGCATCTATACAGGTAAATAATAAACCGTTATGTAACAATTTGCAGCGTTTTGTTTCCAACTGAAAGACCGTGGAGAGCACTACGAAGTCCAACCAAAGCGTAGTCGCTTTCCCTCATTTGAAAATTTGGCGCTTTACATACTGACTGTTAATTACCTACAAGATTTATGTTGTATTGGAGAAAAAAAAACTTTTCACTCATTTGGTAGGTAAATAAGGGAATATAATGGTGAAAAAAGGAGACGATTCCCGATCGGGAAACCCACATCAGTTGCAGGTATTCGAGTGTCCTTTCGCATTAAATTTTGGTTGATTATTTTCAATAATCAACCTTTGGAATCGAGCGTGACAAAAATAAATTTTTACCCCCCCCCCCCCCCCGCCCTCAATTTGATGGCTTGAAGATTGAACAATCTAACGCTACTGATGATCGAAATTTGGTACCTCCAAGGAGCTTTACACTTATGGATTATCGGTTCCATCAGTCCGAATCCCACATAGCTGACCGGACTGCAATACCTAGCCAGTGTTATTATAGCATGGAGGAAGCTCCATTTTGCGCCACACAACATTTTTTGTCACTCTTCCGTACCCTGCAGCAAGTTCTGCGTTATAAAATTTAATTTCAGGAATGAATTTTCGAGGTAACACATTTAACTGCTGCCCTTGATTAAATTACAAAAAGTAACTCCCGTTCTTTAGGCCAGACGAGGTTCGGGTGAGAAACTTTTCAATTAAATTTCCACTTCGAGCGGACATAGATAACGGGATGAACGCTAAACGAATTAGCTCCAGCTTGAATTGAACAAAAAACGCTAGTTTCTCTCAATTTCATCCTTCGCCAAAAGATTTACTTCGATTCATTATCCCACTCTTTCCTCCATAATCTTTCGCATGATGTTGCCAAACGCCGGTTAATTAGGTATTCGATTCGTTTTTCAGAAAGAATTGAGTTTTCTGATGAAAATTAAAATATGAATTTCCGCAGAATTATTGTACATCATTCAGCTATAGCTATGCTCAGAATCTCTACAGCTGTACGTGAGTTAAGCTGGTAGGTGTACGTGGAAGATACCTACGTATAAAAGAGCAACGCATAGTGATGCGTTCAACAGTTCGCAGAGCCTGCTCACTGCGATCTCTTATGAATAACTTAGAACTTAAGGACTATGCAAATTCACAATTTTTTTTCACAAGTTATTACATGGACATCAGTGTCAAAATCGTTCCCTGTTGTCCAGCTGTCAAAGGCGTTGGAAGAAAGCTCAGGGGACCCGGGGTGGACAACCAGTTTGGGTAAGAAATTTTCCCAGGGAGAGGAAATTAAGGCACGAAGTGGGCACAGTTCCTGCACTACACTTCATCACAGTTGGTCTCATCTCATTTATTGCGAAAGTTCTAGACTATGTACAAGTTATCTCACCAACATCATCAGTTTCACTTGACTCTGACTTTTTCAACGGAATGTGCCTGACATCTATGACATACACTTGATAAGCGATAGCTTATTGGGACCATATCCACACGTTTATCTTGAACGTTAATTCTATCTCAAGATTTAAGGTTACTTTTATTATTTTTAGATTTACATCTTATGTGAACCCTTTAGAAATAAGAATCCCAGAATTCCCAATGAGGAATGGTTTTTTAAATCTTTGAAATTGTAGGTCTAACGGACAGCGTTCCAAAAAGGTGCTGTATGATGGTTCGGAAATCGACGGAAGTGGGTGAAAAACGGGAAGGAAGAAGTTTGCGACGTCATCTGGTAGGTATGTATTGCCCTCTCGCTCCCGCAAATGGGAACCGAGTGAGAGGAAGACACATACCAGATGACGTCACGCGTTTTTTCTACAGCTTATTCCCACCGAGCTACTCGGATTTCGGAGCTCAAAACAAGAAACAGAGGTATTCGAGGGTGCTGAATCCGATTCTGAGGACAAAAGCAGCAAATTCCGAACCACTTCCATTCCTCATGTAATTAGAAATGTTCTCTTAATACGGTATATAATCCATAATTTTTGCTTCCACACTAACGAAGGTAGGGAAGCCTTGGATTCGTGATTGAGTTTAAAAAAAAAAAAAAAAATTCATGTCTTCCAAATGAAAGTTTCCACTATCATTTTCCGTTTCAGACATCGAGGAACATTTTTGGCTCCGTGTCTGTCCGCCTGTCTGTATGTCTGCTGCAATTCCTTGTAACCCTTAACTACCCGAAATAATGGTCGGAATGGGCTGAAATTTCGAGGGTAGGTGCGGATTAGGTCACAGACGATCCCATACCAAAATCATTTAAAAACTACCGTGAAAACGCAAACGTGAAATACTCGGAACGCCTATATATAACTACCCTAAATATCGTTGAAATGAGTTCAAACTTGGATGGTAAATCAGGAATAATACTTTGATAATTCTAAATGAATTTCGTAGGAATCGTAAAGCAACTTTCATCTGCGCATGCGCGAACATGAAATGTTGACCATTTCCTTGTAACGCTTCTAACTACGCGATAAACAGTCGCAGAGCTGAAATTTTGAGGGTATACGCGGGTTGGATCGCAGAAGGTCCCGTTTCAAAATCATGGAAATCGTTCCGTCTGAGCATGCGCAAACGTGAAATACTTGGAGTGCATAACTACCTTAATTATCGTTGAAATGAGTTCAGATTTGGAGGGTTGATCAGATATAATACATTGATAGTTCCATACGAATTTCAATGGAGTCTTATTGTAACTTCCCTCTGCGCATGCGCAAACATTAAATGTCGACAGTTTCCTTCTAACGCTTCTAACTACGCGAAAAATAGCCGTGGAGAGCTGACATTTTGAGGGTACACGCGGGTTTGGATCGCAGATGGTCCCGTATCAAAATTAACCTACTATTCTATACGCTCATGTGATTCAAGTAAGGAAGCTATACTGCCTACTCGAATTGGCAGACGTTTTGAGTCGTAACTTCCCTAACTGGATTCGAAATGCCTTCCTCACTCTTATTACTGTGTCAGTGAGGTCTCCGCCATATCCAGTACCCGCTGCTATGCTTGTAATAATTCATTCAATAAATAAGCGTAGTTTCTCTTTTATTATTTGAAATTGGTTTCTAGGATTTATTTCACACCCTGTGACCTCCTATCGCCACCCGCTGACGGCCTTGGGAGTTTATGCTTTTCGCTCTCCTAGATAGCAGCAAAGTCGGAAGAAGCGCTCCTGGATGCCTGTCACGTATACATTACGAAATGTGGTTTTTCCACGCGGTTCACACGAGTTGGCGTTTTTTTAAACTTGGCAGAAAACGGAGGAATCTTGTCAGTGTACGTACCGGGTTCGTGGGATTCAACGAGCTATAGTTAGCGAGATAGCGTGCAGGCGGCTATTCGAAATGTTTTATTAGGCGGAAACACGGGGCCACACGGGGGCTGCGGCGAAGGTCGTGATGTTGTCCGCTAAGAAGCGCTTGCGGTTTTTCGGGTTGAAGAAATATGATGGAGATGTGGAGAGGTGTGATGTACGGCTGGGTGAAGAGGAGCGAGGTATCCTCCCAGGGGAAGGGGACTGTTGGGACAGTGCAGTAATGTAGAAGAGGATTAGTCCCTTCCCATTCTACCTCCACTGTCCTTTTCGCCCTTCAACACTCGTCCTGACCTTTTTCTCTACCCCCCCCCCCCTCCACTCACAAACCATCAACTATTTACCCCCTCAGGGCGCCGCTGGACCGAGCTTTTTACAACTCAACCCCTTTTATGCCTTAAATTTATCTCTCTAACCCCCCCCCCCCCCCAAACACTCTAAACAGAACAAAATCCCCGGACCTCCTGTTCCTAAACATAAAACACAAGTCCCACACCCCTCTCTCATTCTGTATAATACAAAATAATACCAAACAAACAAGAAACATCACCCCATATCACAGTGACTCAAAAGTCTGTGTCTTTTTGATTTTCCCATAACTTTATTAAATTTGATTTAATTCGACGTATACAACCCATTACGATTAAATGTTAGACATCGTACACAAAACGCTTGCGTACAAGTCCGCAATACAGTGAGACATTTTCAAAGTTGTATCACAAGCTTTATCTTGACAGTAGGTAGGTAACTAAGAATCATTCTGGCTTATTCTTTCTTCATCATCAGAAAATAAATTGTAACGCTGCTTGGTGTGATTTCGTAATTTTCAGCTCTTTCATACAAAAATGTTTTCAAACCATTAGACTCAGTTATTTAATAAACCTAGTTTATTTAAGTTAGTAAGCACAAATTTACGTAGGTTTAGTAAACACAGTTTACTTCAGAATTATGATCACTATGATTACGTCGTGGCCAATCGCAATTTACAAAGGAACCTGTTCAATTTAGCGATAATTTATGGAATCATTTACGGGTTGCAAGGTTACCACGATCTGGGTTACACAGTGGTGCAAGGTTACCTCATTCGATACTAGTAAACAATGACTTTCTTCATCACATATTTATGTTGCTGACTGCCCTGTTTACCCACCTTTTTTTCATCATGCTCAGCTCCACTACCGCGCAAGGTACGGGGGTACGGTTAAGAAGAAAATATTCAATAAAATCACACGATTCCAACGAGTGGTGAACGATTTTTGTACGATGAAAAATGGCAAACATGAAGTTCCGTAGAAACGAATCGGTTGTAAGCGAAAATCATCAGAGATGGTGCATAACGCGTTTTCCTGTCGCTTTTTGGTAAGGCTTTTCGAGTTTGTGTGCCAAAGTGAAGACATGAAAATGTCAAAATAGGTAATTTACATAGTATTTTCGTCATTATGTAGGTAAACATCTCCGATTTACGTATGGAAGATAATATCCGACATACGGCCACCCCTAGCTACACCCTATATAATGATGTGAATGTTAACAGTAAAGTATGAAATGCCATCATTTTCTTGCTGCGTTATAGACATTCCCGAGGCGTTAATGCCTACCATGAATTGGGTCAAGTATGGAATAACCCATTTTAGCTCTCCTTCCTTCAGAGTGATACAGATTTCAGTGAAGGGTAACCGATTTTCTTTTAATCGTCCTCTGAATTTGTTCACTGTGAGAAGCGCGAAGCCAGTCGTCTCTTCCATACATATAGTTAATTACATAATTATATTTATGACGTCCGAATGATTATGGCCTACGAATTCCTCGATATTGACAAGCCAAGAAAATCACTCAGGGATGGTTCGTCGTTATACTTCCCTTACCCAACCCGAACGGTGATGGAGTATTACTATCACCCAGAAAAACAATTTCTGGGACTCAATCAACTTTATGGGTGTTCACCCAATTTGATGTCATTCTATTATGGGCATTCTGTTATTAAAGACAATTGTATGTATGTGTCTGTGTATATACACAACAAAGATGAGCTAAAAACCGCCACGTATCACATTTTTCAGCCTACTTCCTCAAAACTTCATGATTTTGATACAGTCTTGATAATTGACATTTCACGAATTTCAACAACCAATGGCAATGAAAATCACTTGTGAGGTTAAAGAAATGAAAATGTTGAAGTATGGTATGGGTTGCCTGCTGTTTTTATATACAGTCAAAAATAACTAGCGTACCTACTAATTCCAATATTTTACAATGTACACGCTATAGTTCGAAATAATGCTTGCATGTTACAGTGCCCCAATATTATTTAGAAAATATTTTATTTAAATTAATGATTTAAAGGTAAGATAAACGAAGGAAGATAAACTAATATAAAATGAAATAGAAAGTATAAATTACTACATGAAGATTGACTGGAGACATGTTAACACAAACAATAAATAAGTATGTAAAATTCAATATGGGGGTGGGGGGGGGGGGCGCAAATTGATAAATTTCTAAAACGGCTAAAATCAATAAAAACTTATCCAAATCCATCAAATGCATAAAGAATGGTATGGTAGTGGTAGGAAGGTTGGAAGTATAGAATGGTGACAACTAGCGAGAAGCTACGTCAACTTCGATAGTTTCGCTATGCTGCACGCAGCGATTTACATACCCTCAAAGCGGTTCAATTCCACTGAATATTTAAGGCAGTATAACAAAGTTGAAAAATTATATCAAGTCCAAGGAGAGAGAAACGTTGAAGCTGTTTGCCAGAATAAAAAAATTAACTTTACGAGAAATATTGAGTAGAACTTTGTGGTAAAAACTCAAGTTCATGATTCGATTCAAAAATATACCTAAGCACATAAATTCAAAAGCCATAGACCTAACAAATCCGAGCGACCTTATTTCATCAAAATATTGAAGCAGGTCAAAAACTCATAAGTCCTTAAATATGTTGCGAAAAGACCGCGGAGGAGAAAAATCGTAGTGGAAATTAATTTTTACACTTTGAAGTTGAGGGTTTTTTCAAGTCTTTATAAAACGAACTGATGCAAGAGAAGGCTTTCCGCTCCCACAAAGACGGAGGTGTACAACAAATTATAAATGACTTGAGAGTTTAAAATCTGTATTGATCGATAAGGGGGATAATGTTTTGTATGGAAAAGCGCTTTTCGTAATGCTTGTGCTCTGTAATGAGGTGCAGTATCTCGAAATAATACTAGTGAATGTAAGTAACTAGCTCAAGTACCTGGCTTTGCCCGAGTATTTATTTTCTAAATTCCTACTGGACAAGAAAAAAATTAATACTACCTTCTTGTAATTTAGTAATTTAACCCCCCTTCAACCCCATCCTGAAGCACCTAATTTGTTCCCTGACGGACTTGAAAAGCTCACTAATCACCTCAGCGCCCCCGAAAACAGTGGATTCCAAGTAAAAATTTATGTCTCTTTCGATTAGTTTTACATTTCAACCCCTTTCCACCCCGACACGAGGGGTGCCGTACCCCGTTTAGATTTTTTTACCAGACTAACATAATACAGGTATATAATTATTTATGTATAAAATTTGGTTGCACCAGGCGTACGAGAGTTATGCTGGAACAATCATACTCTGCATTTTTATTAATAGCATTTCTAATTAGAACTCGACATTTTCCATTTTTAACCAAATAAATAAATAATTAGACGGCTACACGAAACTGCACTAAAGACCCACACAAGTACCACTTGCACTGATGTCGTGATCCCCTCATAAGAAATCACTCCTATAATATTTTACGAGCATATTATAGATTGACCGAATAAACGAAGGCAACGTTGAGCTGGGCGACACCGAAGGAAAGTAGGTGAAGGGCCCCTTCCACACAAACAACCTTCAACTGCCAAAACGGTCGTAACGGCCGACTGTTGACTGGGGACGGGTGGAAAAGTCCTATAAAACTAGCCCTTCTGGCCCAGCTCTTCATTCGACCGATCTCGCTCTTACCCTCGACTTCTCTCTCTTCCGACTCGCTCTCTGCCTTCCCTGCACCTGCAGTGTTGAAAACCGTGGGGCGCCCCTTCATGAAATACCTGCTGTGGTGAAAACCGCGGGGTACTACCCTATCCTCTGACACCTGATGTGGGGAAAACCGCGGGGTACTATCCTAGGCTCCTGCTGTGGTAAAAACCGCGGGGAGTCATTCCCTGTAGCACCTGCTGTGGTGAAAACCGCGGGGAGCTACATCTCCTTCCAAGCTAACGCCTGCTATGATGAAAACCGCGGGGTACTACCCTATCCTCTGACACCTGATGTGGGGAAAACCGCGGGGTACTATCCTAGGCTCCTGCTGTGGTAAAAACCGCGGGGAGTCATTCCCTGTAGCACCTGCTGTGGTGAAAACCGCGGGAGCTACATCTCCTTCCAAGCTAACGCCTGCTATGATGAAAACCGCGGGGTACTACCCTATCCTCTGACACCTGATGTGGGGAAAACCGCGGGGTACTATCCTAGGCTCCTGCTGTGGTAAAAACCGCGGGGAGTCATTCCCTGTAGCACCTGCTGTGGTGAAAACCGCGGGGAGCTACATCTCCTTCCAAGCTAACGCCTGCTATGATGAAAACCGCGGGGAGTTAGTAAAAAAACACTCCTACGGAGCACATCCTTCCTTCTAACCTCATCCCTCTCTCCCTCTATCCTCTCAACCTCAACCCCATCCTACCACTACCGGAGTCACAACATCTGACTTGCAACGTTTTGGTTTATTATTTTCAATAATGAACCATTGGAATCGAGCATGAAAAAAAAAATTCTTACCCCCCCTCAAAATTTGATGGTTTACGTTTCAAGGTATGTAGAATCCAAAACTGCAATAAAAATATTTCTGTCTGTCCGCCGTACGCCGTACGCCGTACGGGCCACTTTTCTTAGTTACCATGAAACAAAATTGATGAAATTCGGGTTATAGGTTCCGTTCGGCGTCTAGTTGGTCCTCGAAGCTCGACGTTACTGTGAGTCATCTCTAAGGGGTTCAAAATAGGGGTTGAAATTTTCAAAACGCCTATACCATTTTTTTACGTAAATATTTTTACGGTTTTAAATAGTTCTTGAACTTGCGAGTTTTTTAAGACCATCCGGAGCATCGTACGTCCAGCCGTTCGTTCACAGTAAGGCCCCGAAGTTTGCACCGACAGGCATTTTCGACTCCAGTGTGAATGAAATTGTATACAATTCAAACCAAATCTCGTAACCAGAGACGCGCCCTAGGAATTTATGAACGCGCCCAAATAGGAATTTGTGAATACGGCCAATCATTGGTAGGGATCACCTGATTATATTGGCGGAGTATGAAGTCGAGTTGGTTGTTCTGTGATATTATTTAATTTGAAAAATGATGGCTCTTTTGGAGTTTGTTGGTAGGTAGTGAAACTTGAACAAACGTTGAAGTATTATAGATGGGTAAATTATTACTACGGTAAATCATTACTCAACGGTAAGTTATTACTCAACGGTTCATTATACCATCTACGTAGAAGGGGCTGGAGTTTGTTGGTAGGTACTTTTGCAACTTTTTTCACTCCTCATCAACAATTTCTTTTCAGAACTTCATTATGTGTGTTTCTTTTTGTTAGGTACTGTTTGTCATCGGCAGAATTATTTTAGCAACATTTAACTCGTGATTTAGGTAGGTACCTAGTAACGACTACGGGGTTAGGTACTAACCTACGGAGGGTCTGCGATCTACATAATATGTATAGAATAGTACATATCATAATATTATATAGACGGGTTATCTATACATAGAGCTGTGATCTGTAACAGAAGGGTATTCTATACAAAATAATAAACCGTTGTGCAGGGATTTGCAGCGTTTTAAGAGACTGCCCAGCGCATTGAAAAAACATACAGTTTTAATCTTGCTATCACGCAGTAGAATGGAAAACAACGTCGGTAGAGCATCCAGTAGAGATTCACGTCTCCGTAGTAAAATAGTGCATTGAGAAGACATACATTTGATTGCTTCTACTTGATAACGCGTAGGGGGGGGGGGGGGGGGGAAACAACACCGGCTGAGCATCCGGTAAGGATTTTTAAACCCATGTCACTAAAAATAGTTTTCCCTTTCTTAATTTATTACTTTCTCCTTCGGAATATTGCAATGTTAAATTCTATCCGGAAAATGTCGAAGTCCATTAGGAAAACGTTGAATTTTATTTTTGGAAATGCCATATAATATATAATTACACAATAGGGAAAACGACGACCTATAATCTTGAATCACTGATTTTCAGTTAAGTACTGGTACTCAATAACTATCAGGTACAGTTCAATTAGAGTACCACTATGAATATAAGAGTACCAGTACGAAAGGCTACCGACATTTTAGATGGGCCAGATATTAGGTACCTACTATCATTTTTAATGTACATAAACCGGATAAAGCTGTGTTCAACTGTTAAGCTGGGTTCACATTGACGCGTAATCGACATAAAACGCGCAAAACTCAAACGCGTAACTGAATTTGATTGGCTCATCAGGTTTACGCTTTTTACGCGCGACGACTTTTGAACCAGTGTCCATGTGAACGGATTGTCGCTTTTACGCCCTTCACGCGAACCTATACGGCGAACCTACTATTACGGCCTTTGTGAACCCACCTTCAAACTCAACGGTAACTGAATTTGATTGGCTCATCAGGTTTTCGCTCTGTACGTGCGACGACTTTTGAACCAGTATGTCAAAGATTACAAAAATGTAGATATTTACGCGCTTTACGGATCAACACGTGGGTTCTGCGCAGGCGGAGGGTTGGGGCACAGGCTTTATCTCGAAGATTACGCGCTTTAAGTTAATGGTTTGACGTTTTTACGCGATTTACGCGAACCTTTACGCCCTTAATTTCATGATACCTGTTATTAAACAGAAAAATACGTTTAAGTATGTACACTCCAATGGGTTGTTCTGTCGAAAGTTGCGCTTGTTCTGTTCTGGAAAAATTCAAGTCATCGCAAGAAAATCTTCATGATGGATTCTTCATTTTACGTCTCCTGACTGAATGCTACTCCTAATATCATATTTAAAACTTTTCATAATATCATATTAGGTACATCTAGTCACCATAGCAATGAAGGAAAACACAGAACCTATTCATATTCCTATACCTATATACTAGTGAATCAATACCTACCCAATCAACCCCCAAATCCTAATCAATCTGTGGCCAATACCTACCTCGATCACCCCCCCCCAGGAAAGCCCTAAATCAAGTAATGGAACCGGCACGGGAATTATAGCTTCATAAAAATGCGCGGGATTCAATAATTAAATCATTAATTATTTGTAGTTATTCATGAAGGATGAAGCATAACGTCTGATCAAGTTCCAAAAGCACCTATCAACAAATTCCAAAAGATCCATCATTTTTCAAATGAAATAATATCACAGAACAACCAAGTCGACTTCATTGAGCCATCCTTGATTATAATGAGGTGATCCCTAGCAATGATAATCAGGGCCGGATTTATACCGTTTGATTCACTACCATGATGACGAAGCTTTTCGGTGCAAACGAACGGCTGGGAGTACATTGCTAGGTGGTCGAAAAAAATTCTCTAGTTCAAGATCAATTTAAAAACGTAAAAAAAATTTAACACCTACTTTTCACCTCTTAGAGATGAACTGACACTAACGCCGAGCTTCGAGGACCAACTAGACCCCAAACGGGACCTACAAACCAAATTTCATTAATTTTGGTTCATGGTAACTAAGAAAAGTGCGATGTACCGCGTACGGCGTACGGATAGAAATTTTTTAATTTCCATTTTCGGATTCTACATACCGGAATCCATCGAATTTCAAGGGGGGGGGGGGGGGGGGGGCTTTTTTTTCATGCTCAATTCCAAGGTTCATTACTGAAAATAATAAACCAAAATAGGTTTAGGTACGCTCCGAGGTGGTGACCGGTTGGTGCTTCACCCATTCTGCCGAAGTCCACATGATTCACCATTTTACTTCTCTCGACTGACAGGTGCTTTTAATAACACCAACAGTTTCATTCCGAACACTATACCGATGGCTCGTATAAAACGACACATCATGAATAATCGATGGATTTGAAAGCCAAGCAGAAGTTGTAAATGTCAGTTCTTTGACACACCGGGGCCCAATATGCCGAAGTGCAGCTACCCACGCTTGACGGCAGTTTATCGAATGGAAGGGAAACTGATGCGAGCGCATTTATAAACGAGAACCTGCCACCTGAGGAACAGAAACCGAGGCGACGTCCCCCCGCAGGGCTAGTCAAGCCTCATTTAACTGAAGCACTTACAAAAACCCTTTCCCACTGAAAAGATATGGGAAGGGAGCCTTTTTATGAAGACTTTTTCGGAAACCGAAACGACCGAATAGGCCAGGGTGAGTCGACGAATTACACCGTCGGACCGTTTCGGATGTAATAGCACTAAAGAAAATGTTCGAACGGTCAGCTCTTCCCCTGTTCAATAAGCCATTTTCTCCCAGACTAAGGAATGAGATGTGCCACTCTCCTCAGCTTATTACCAAGGGATAAAATGGGTTGTGATTTGGAAAGCCAGCTGTACTGCCGAGGTACAGCGCTGTCCACTGAGCTATAAATTTTGTTTATCGCCCATTAAAACAAAAACGCTGCAAAGTCCTTGTCACATGGGTTTATTATTCTATTGGACATACCCTACAGAAATTTTGGCTGTTCATTTTATTGTTTCTCTTATGTGCAATTATTGAAACAGCTATTGTTGATGGTTTCCACCAGTTTTGGCCCCCCGACAACACGAATTAGGCTCGGCTTTTCCTTTCAACAGATTATTTTTCATCATTGATAGTACCATTCGTCTTGATTCACATGTTGATACTATTTCTAGTGTTACTATACAAATATATGGTGATTTCGGACAATTTCCCATGTTTTTGACTCATACAAAATAAGTTTCGGGAGCTTAACCTTCGTTACAATTTCAATTCTTCACTCTTCGGTAAAAATCAACCTAATATTCGGTCTTTTCGCCCTAAAAAACATGGAAAACGGTACCTCACAAGCTCATGTTCACTAAAACCTCAAAATTTCCCTCGAAAACCCCTATTTTTACACTCATTTTTCTCCCATGTCACCCGTGGGTGTATGCCGATCGGGCTGCTGTGTTTCGGAGCAAAACTAGGACCCAAATGTGTTCCCAAATAGGGATTCGAACTGTGTGCGGGAAAACAACTATTGTAGACCAAAATTTAACGTAAATTTAAGGCTGAAACTTCCTTAGAATCTCAATTTTCCACTCTTTGGTCAAAATCGACTTCATATTCGGTCTTCTCGTCCCAAAAACATGGAAAACAATACCTCAAAAACTCATATTACTAACATTTTATAAAAACACAAAAAGTACCTATTTTTATACCCATTTTCACTCATAACACCCCTAGGTATATTCCGATCTGGCTGCAAAATTTCGGGACTCAACTTGGGCCCAAATGGAGCCCGTGTGAGTAAGAACGAATTTTTTAGACCGAAAATGAAGCCAGTACACGTGATACGGCGGACGGCGTCCGGCGGACGGACATTGCATTTTTGGAATTTACGCACCCTGAAACGGAAACAACCGGTGTGTTTTTGGGGGCCAAAAATTGGTGGAAACCATCCAAAATAATTATTTCAATTATTGCAGCGTTTTTTAGATCTTAGCGTTCCTTCGGGAGTTGTGTCCAAAAACACTCGAAAAACTTTTTAAAAATATGTTGTTGTTTGTAGAGAGACCCATGAAACATGGTACTTTCGGGATCAGCATGAAATTTCCTGCAAGACTTCCAAGTTCGGCTGGTAGTACATTTGTTCCACACTGTACATTATATTATGACTAAATAAAAGCTCGTTCAATTTTACAGATCACATCAGAAAGGGAGCACACAGCTGCCCAGAAAGAGGTTGCGAGTACGAAATAAGAATAATAAACGAAATTATTTTATTAGAGACCACCAAAAATATCTGTTGCAATCAACTTACGTTACAAATAAAAAATTACTTCAGTGTAAAAATAAGTACGTTCAGAACAACTCGTAAGACAGCGCTGAAGCAACAACCTATTTCTAGGAGCTTATACATAATGAGGATAACATAATATAAGGACGTGAGAGAAGTTCCTGCCAAGATTACGTCATATCGCTCAGCAATGTCCCACAGCGGAAAACCCACCTAAATAAACGCTATAAACCTGTAATAATATTGACAGGAGCGAAAGATAACTTACCTATTGAGGTACACTTATTCGTGTTATTAATGCGTGATTTACAGAGTTCAACTTGACATCCAAGTTTTCTGTTCGAAGATAATAAAGGACTGATGAATATAGGATTGGTTTTATAAATATCCCTTTCGCTTAAATAGGGCACAAACCCAGGGCACTTCTCTCAACCACAGTTTAATTACCTTTTTCCGGTAGGGCGCATTCCTCGCTGGAAACGTTTTGATGGGAGGAAGAATAGCCATGGGGGAAATGATAAAAGTCTTAGCAGAGGTTTGGTGAAGAGAATAAACCGTTTTCATCGACAAAGAGATGGAAAGAAAGGGGAAAAAACAAATGTTAACAACGTAGATAATTAAGTTTACATAGAATACAAAAAAGCCTGTTCAAATTAAGAACCGAGCTGTGAACTCTCGGGGGGAAACCATTCCTTTCCAGTGGGATCAACTGACTAGCGAAGTAGGAAAAAAATTCCAATCTGAATGCCACGGAGTGGTGAGATAAGATCTAAACAACATGGAATGGAATGGAAAAATCGAAACAATCAGGAAAAAAGGAAGCTTTGTATTTGGCTGACCAAATAGGTATAAGGTCTGCCGACTGGGCTGAAACGATGTAATTAATGGTCAAACAAATAATATGCTTCATAAACGGAAAAACAAACATACTGTACAGCGGATGAAAATTGCAACAAGCACATTTCAGTGTAGAAAATGGTTTCATAGTAATGAAAAGCAGCGCCTACTCACTCGTCATTGCACGCTTGTTATATGGAATAACTTTTAACCCTGACAACTTGATGTAGGATCTCCACTATTTCGAGAAACCTCTTGTTGATCCACTTTTACCACTATTATTTCATTATTGGGACTAGTTTGAAGAAAGTAGGTAAAATTTTAGACCTTAGAATCAAAACCCATGCGTTAACTAACTATTTCTGGTTTATTATTTTCAATAATAACAACCTTTGGAATCGAGCATGAAAAAAGTTCAACTCCAGTTTTTACGTTATCTAGGGACGCAGGTGAGTTAAGCCCGCCAAGAAAACCTCCAAAGCGACCAAAAACACGACGGAACAAGTAGGGACTTTTTACCTCCCCCCAACACGGCCCCCTGGGAGTCTCTGGTGTTATTTTTTCGTACACCCTTTCTCGAGGGGCCCCTGAGGATGTGTGACAAATTTCAAACCTCGGGACTTTCAGGTGCCGGAGTTATGGAAGTTTGAAAAATCGATTTTTTTTCATGTTTTTCTACTTGTTCTTCTTTGACATGGCTGCAGCCTCACACACATAAAGGAACTAGCTGAAATGTTGCACACACATTCGCTATGGTCCAAGGCCCCCTTTTTTTTGAAAATGTTTAGGTAAATAAGTAGGGGTACTGAAAAATTTTTTTTGGTACTGGGAAATTTTTTTATAATATACTTCATGAATTCAAAAAGATGTATCCCCCATCCCCACAAAACAACGATGTCGTTAAAATTTACCCGCAAGAAAAATAAGTAGGTTTGAGTGAGAAGGTAAGTAGGTAGGTACTGAGAAAAATTTTAGGTACTGGGGAAAAAAATATTTACTTCATCTGATGCAAAAAAATGTGATCCCCCCCCCCCCCCCCCAAACTCCTGCTGTAAACATTTACCCGCCAATAAAACCTCCTCAACCGCAAAAAGGATTGATATCCCTTTTGACAACCAAAAAAAGCATGCTCGGTGCTTCGCCCTTTGCTGTTGGATGTGCATATAGAAACCAGCTCCTTTCCCCAAAACCTTTAACTTTCTTTCAACGGTGTTTGGTGGGTTAGTTTTGCCCCCCAAGCGAAAAGCCCCGCCAAACAGCGTTGAAAGAAATTTCAAGGTTTGGAAGGAAGGAACAGGTTTCTATAAATGCACATATAAGAGAGAGGTGCGAAGCACCGAGCATGTTATTTTGGCGGGCAAAAGGGATATCAATCTGTTTCGCGGCTGATCAATATTAACTCCAATGAACAGGCATTCTGTGTGGCGCGAGGGTCATCAAGCTAATTTGAAAAAAAAAAAAAAAAAACTGAAGTATTTAAGAAAAAATTGTCAACTAAGCACTACTATTTATATGAAGTATAGAACAGAATAAGTACAACCTATGGTTGATAGGAGGAAAATATTGTTCCAACAAACATTTCCCATGGAGGCCAACCCCTGGGTTGTTACCTCCCCACGCCTCATGTTAATGAAGAGAAAACCGTCCACAAATACCGCCTGGAGCGAGTCCAAAACAAGTTCTTGCGGTACGTCGCCTTCAAGCTGGGCATTTCTTCGGCTGATGTCGTGTACGACCCGTTGCTGCGGAATTGCCACCTGACCACCCTCGAAAACCGTCGTAGTGCCGCTGATCTCACCTTACTCCACAAACTCCTTAACAACAACATCGACTGCCCGGCTCTCATCTCGAAAATATATCTTCTCGTCCCTCGCCTTACCTCTCGCTCACCGCCGCTCTTCTACATCCCCTTCATGCCGACGAACTACCAACGACATCGTCCTTTCCGAAGAATACCTCGCTGCGCCAACCTATTTCTGTCCCTCAACCCCGACTTCGACTTTTTTCACTCCTCCCTCTCAAATCTTAAATCCACCATCGCTAGTTCCCCCCTTATATTCAATTGATTCCACTTCTCTTTTTAAGTATTTTCCACTGTTTTTCCCCCTATGATTGATTGTCATTCCGTTGTCCCCTCTCCACCCCACTCTGTTAGAATGGTTTTATTGAATGTATTGAAATTGGGCTTGCCCGTAATAAAAATAAAAAAATAAAAATAAAAAAAATAAAAACCTAATCTATTTTATCTACCTGGCACAGATCCGGTGTTTGCCGATTATATAAGGTTTTGTTATAGGGAAAATGTGAAATATAAGTGAAGATCTTAACATTATTAGTATGCTGCGGTTTGTATGGGTGTATAATTTTCTCTTTGCGTCATTTTGATGCGTCTGCTCACTCTCAAGTTCCAGAGCTTATGAATTTAGATTGTGTTGCGTAGGTAAATATCCCCCTATCTGTGAAAATGAATGCTCCTTCGAGACCCGTCATGGAATTCCTCCTTTTCCTTGGGTCTCGCGAATAAATGGAAGACTACGAACGCCACTGAACTTATGAAAGTTGATTTAACCACGCTCGTGAAACGTAGCATACGAGGGAAGCGCGGTCGAGCTGAGATGTGGGTGGGGCGAAAGGAAACCTAATTTATAAAGGCGCCGTGGGGGCCACAAAGCGCAGTCGGAGAGGGCGAAACAACCGTTTTCCTCCGCTATTGCTTAGTTATCTAAATGAGTCCCCAGCAACCGCCTGCGCCTTGTTCTCGAGACGCTCATCCTTCCAGCCAAGTCCCTGGGCTTTTCCCTTATAAATAGGTAGACCTACCGACTCGAGATTCAAACGTGGGAGGAAATCATTTTGTTGAACTGTTTCAAAACTTTCATGATTCACCGATCGCTTTTCTGAGACATGAGCTCAAATAAGTAACAAATACCGATACGCGACTGACTTCAACTGATCTATACTGTTCTAACCAGTTTACTTCAAAGTTCAGATTGCAGGTTTGTGTCTCGTTGGGGTCACTTTTTCTTCACCTGAATTGTTTCCAACATTGCTTCAGGCAACTGACTGGTCGCTTTTCTGATCAATGTCGGACATCAGATCGAGATCACCAAAATTCGTCAAGAAATAGATTCAGGTCTCAATTACCTGATAAGTGATTAGTATGATTTGTAATCGAACCCAGAGCCAAATGGAGCACAGTTCGAACAAGTTTAAAAAAAAAAGGAATTATTAGGCTTCATAGCTCAATCGGTTCGATCGTCTACGTGCATTGCAGAAGATTGCAGGTTCAAGTTCAAGGTTTTTTCTTTCCCTGCAGAAAGTTACAGGTTGAAGTTCATGGATTTTTCTTTCCCACTAACATTCAATGTCATGTCTAAGACTAATTTCTTATTAGTCTAGGATTTCTTATATAAGACAAACTGCGCATGTCCAGAAAAATTTCTCGACAGCTGTTTGAACTTGAAATACTAATACGTTCAAGTTAAGACATTGGAGTTGTTGTAAGCGATCATACTCAGTAGAGGCGAAGATACTGAAAAGTTAAGATTAATAACCAGTAGTAATGTCAGAGTAATTGAAAGTAAGAGTAGTGCAATTTCAGCATAGAAAACAATCTTACAACCTAACTCGTTGAGTGAACTTCCTAAATGGGACTACCTAAACCTATTTTCTCTCTTCATTCTGTCTTCTTGGCATCATCAACATGCCAGCTACCAATGCAACACTCGCTTGCTTCCCTACTATTGAAATTTCGACATCAAAACCCAAATTGTTGTGCGTGATTTTAACCTCAACCTCAACCCGATGGAGTGAACTGGGCCGGTGGTTTTCTCACGTCATTTTCAGCAGGGTGGACTGGGCCGCTCTTGTTATCAGTCCTCAGTATTTTTGTGTTAAGTGGACCGAACGTTGAGCGTTGAACGCGAACTGTTCCGTGGGTTTGCGGAAGCAGATAACGATGAGCCAGACGCCCGATGCAAAACATTGTGACTTCAGTCGTAGTTGTTCGTTTACTGCGTCGAGTCCGTCAAGTTCGAGTGCCATGATTGTTGGCTGTCGGTTTCATTTCGGACAATCATGGTATCGGAAACTGGGGAAGCTCGGCTTATCAGGTGACTATCAACAAAGTGGCGACAGGTGAGTGGTTGCACCAGATCTTCGCAACTCCCTATCTGAATCCACGAGACGTGACAAACGCCTCTGGCCACCATTCAGCCTGACGACTCGAGGGTTTGAAACTTTGCTGAATATTTTTGGGCCTGCGAAGGTGTCGACTCGGAGATGACGACCAACGTGTGTGAGTCGTTCCACCCAAAATTCAAGACCAACTTCAACTCCAGCCACCCGAATATTGTCGATTTTATATAAATAATTCAGAAAATGCATGTAGGCCTACAGATCCTAAGGAACAGCACTGGCATTCCGAAAACTCCAAAAAACACCGTTCACCGTCGTCGAATGAAGAAGCTTGAAGAGTTCAAACAACAGTACACCTCGACCCTACCTTCCATAAGTAGAATAGACTTTCTTCGATCTGTAGCCTACCTCAAGGACTGGAAGAAAAAACGCCGACGTTACAGCGACCAACGACTAAACTGTATGAACTGACGTGCACCTTTCATGCTTAATATTTCGACGAAGTACTCATGGTACTTTGGGGAACAACGTGAGCAACCTCCTCGTGGTGTTCCCTGGGTAACGCTAATCGCTCACCAGTTCACTGTGGAACGGTGACAAATATTATCCCCTGAAGTTAACATGTATGACAACAGAGGTTGGAAAGATAGCCGGCCCGGTTGGCAATTTTCTGGGAAATCCCGGCCCTTGGCAAACGATGAGGAGAAATCAATAATCATTACTCGTACCCGATATAGAAACCAAGTCACTCACCTACCTCAGTAAAAAGGAGTTCTACAATGTTTAGGGGAGTAACAATCTCAGTGTTGACGACAGAATAATAAATTTTGACAGTGTTGACATCTAAGGCGAATTCAAAAGTTTAGGTAACTACTTCAATACGACAGATACAGACTGATAGGCTTTTGACGACAGAAATGGAAGCCAAACTCAACCAAATGGAAAATATAGGTTTTTTCCTTACCACTTCCCGGATAAATGACGAAATAAAAGGAGACAAAAAAGGTCTCCCCCTCCTCGCCACTCTTTTCTAACTCGTCACACTGCCTCTATTAAACTGGACATGATAAGTTGGTTTCTTTTCGGTTCACCATTTAACCCTTTGGCTCCTGCGCGCCCCTGGTGGACTTTCACAGCAACCTCCACTTTTACCTCCATTTACCTTTCCCCACCACAATTCGGTCGCGGCATTTTAAAACTTGACAGTGGGACTTGAAAAGGCCTCTCGGAAAATAAATCTCGCCTTCACCTGCAGCGATTTTCTAATTTATTGGATTTCTCATCCACCTTTGGAGAAAAGAGTTTTTCCGACCCTCTCATCTCCGCTTGGATTTAAAACCACCTGCCCTTGACTAGTAGTGAAGAATGTAGCGAAGCATTATTTCATTTCCACTAGGTTTCCGTATTTTCTCGCTGGAGGATCGGGATTTGAATTACAGCACAGACTTCGGAGATTGAGGTAGAATATTTCAACTGAGTTTTCTCGTAGATACCAGCGAAACTGTTCTCACCGACGAAATCGGTGAGAACATATTTTCAATGTAATGTTGTAAAGATGTTCCTGATGGGTCTGATTTCTGCTACACTCATATCGGACAAGCCTGATTTCATTGGTGTTTGAGCAACGCGTATTTAACATCTCAAATCAGCACCACGCTCAGCATCTCAAAAGCGGCTGGACATTTTTTACGGCCCTAAACACGAATCGGACAGAAAAATCTGGCATTTCAGGTTCCTTCTAATAGCTAAATGCTTACCTATGCAAGAAAATCCCTGAAACTCCCACAACTAGCGGGTCGCTGACCAGAAGCCTTTTATTTATAGATATGCCGAGAAAAAATACTGAAATACACCTGCCAAGTGCCATAAACAATTACTGAGGTACCTTACAGATGTTAAAAACCATAAAACTCGAGGTCATAAGGGCTCAAAATTAGCTGCTCATCACAATTAGCGGCGCCATTGCTAGCGTACAATTTCGGAGGTTCAGTTAGTATCTGAAAATTTCAAGTGATAAGACTCGGAATCACCTGATAACAGTTTACTGGGACCATTTCCGAATCTAGGAATAACGTATGTATGTACTATATGAGTAAATATGCTCCCCTCTCACCCTAATAATTGTCATATTTTATGAAGAACTCTACACTTTAGCAGAACGTTGAATGCGTTACCAGTAAACAACGACTACAACGTACCTAGTTATTAATACCTTTTGTACCTGGTTATTAATGTCTTGTCACGAGTTTCATGATAATATGAACAGATCATAACTATCCTGATAGCACCCTCGCTAGTCAGCACAGTATACGAATGAGTCCCTAGCTGCTACTGAGTAGTATGAGCTACTACTGCCCTGATTCACTCGGTACAGAATCACCAGCGCTTTACAGTAGCGGGGATTGTTTCCGGAACAATATGCTACTGCGGAGAGCTGCATCGATATTGACCAGGCAAATTCGCTCAGTGTCAAACCACTGTGGTGAAACGGACTGCAGCGTTAGGTCAATCACATGAGCGGGCGGGGTAATATGCCGTGACTTTGGATGTCAGCTTGAGTCGAATTAATTATGATAGATAGCTCGAAGCGTGAGATTATAATGTCCCTCCCCGCTCCCAAGTATCGCTGTCGACATATTTATTACAATCGACATATTTATTACAACAAACCATCATCATACTCGTAGTATAGGCACAGTCAACTAGCGACGGTTTCTTAGCAAAACTCGAAAATGAACAGAAATACAACGGATTAATCAAACAAAATAGGAAAAGTACTATTGATCAATCAAGGCTTACAGGGCTATACCTAATGACTATGTCACTGGTATTTGATGCACCTTCAAGTAGGTTTTTAAAATGTTATAAATTATTAACGGGATGTAGACACATTTGAGAGAAACAGTCCTGTATTATTTCGAGGAAGTCGCACAAACAGGCTAAAAACTTAGGCTAGTTATGTCAATCACAACTACGTCAGTAGACGTTAAAGGTTAAACCATCTCTCCAACATGATATCGACGGATATTTTCTTTAAGGAATCCCAAAGTGTAATTCCTTCTCTCTCTCACGAAAGAGGTGGGTTGATGGTTCACATCACATTAACGTTAGTTCCCCCAGCTACTGTTTGTTGCAACCCTCACCTTGGCAATATTCCTCCAAACATGTTCTTCCAATTCCTTTCCTGTGGAGTTCCCTTCCGGTTTCACGCACCAAACGCCCGTCTCCCTCTCGGAGATGGAACATCTGCACCGGCATAACCACCTCGCACGCAGCAGCTTTATTGATTCAATCGTCAAATTCCCTGAAGGCTACAACAGGTGAAAGACCTCACGTCGTGAATCGAAAAGGCTAGATGAAGACCTCAAAATCATCTCCCTTACGAATTCATTCATGAAAGTACAGATTATAATGAAGATATACCTAATATAATATAATATAATGAATATATTATCATGTACAAGAATGTAACAAGTACTGTACGAATATACCAATAACAAAAAACATGAAGAGAGGATCGACGGAGTGGACAATATACCTACACTGTTGAACATGTTTCTTGAGACGAAAGTCATCCTTCGCCATATTTCAACATCAACCATTATTTTTCTGAATCTGACATAAGGACATAACCCACGCTTCAAATTCCCTACTACAAGTTCTTCCAGAATAGTTCATTACATTCGGTATAATGAATGTCAAGATCGCTTTTCTATCCATTCGAAACGTTGCGGTGATGATTACTAAAAGGAATGAACAGCGAGTTGAGACACGATTTATAAAAATCCCACTGTAAGCTGCTGGGTTCTCGATACATCCCGCATACCCTCAGCCCGAACCCAGACGGTAATACGGAACGGGTAGGGTTCATAAAATGGAGCACGGTACTCAATTTTCTGAAGCCAAATGAGATGGATTTAAAGTAATAATACATTTGTGTCGAAAAGGATTTTCAAATATTCATCACTAATATTTTGCAAAGCCGAAGTACGTCATATCTCCATTTTTGCACATTTCAGAGAAGCAGATAGAATATTATCCTCTTCTAATAACGCCAGATCAGTGGACCTATGAACGTCAGAACGCGCTAACTGCATCATGCTTCAAACAACTTAATCCGTATAGGTTTTGGAATTTTGTGACGACAAGATCAAATTATTATGATTAAACTATCGTAAGTGACAGCAAAACGAGTGATGAATTTCATCACTCAATTTCATGAAGAATTCTGCAGCTTTTGAGCAAAATGGGTCAAACGTTGGCTAAAAAGGACGCTTAGTTCTATTTTAGGCGATTTTTTATAGCAAATTTGTTTAATTTAAATGTATATTGGTTTATTAATTTTAATAATGAACCTTTGGAATCGAGCGTGCAAAAATTGTTTAACCCCCCCTCAAAATTTGATGGTTTCCGTTTCAAGGTATTTAGAATCAGGAAATGCAATACACAAATTTCTGTCCGTCCGCCGTACGCAGCACTTTTCTTAGTTACCACGAACAAAAATTTACGAAATTTTATTTTTAGGTCCCGTTGGGGTCTAGTAGGTCCTCGAAGCTCAGCGTTACTGTCAGTCATCCCTAAGGTGTTCAAAATAGGGGTTGACATTTTCAGGACGCCTATGCCTCTTTTTTACGTGAATCTTTTTACGTTTTTAAATAGTTCTTGAACTTACGAGTTTTTTGAGACCACCCGGAGCATCGTACGTCCCGCCGTTCCTTCACAGTAAGGCCCCCAAGTTTGCACCGACAGGCTTGGTCAACAGGAGTCAACCACTAGGGAGCGCCTGGTTATAATCACGGATGGCTGCATGAAGTCGAGTTGGTTGTTCCGCGATATTATTCCATTTGAAAAATGAAGGCTACTTTGGATTTTGTTGATAGGTACTTTTGCAACTTGAACAAACGGTGAAGTATTATTGATGGGTAAATTATTAGGCAATGGTAAATTATTACACAACAGTAAATTATTACACAGCAGTAAATTATTACACAACGGTTCGTTATACCATCTAAGTAGAAGGGGCTGGATTTTGTTGATAGGTACTTTTGCAACTTGAAAAATCGTTGAAATTATCACACGACGTTATCCTATTATTACGCAACGGTAAATTATTAAACAACGGTTCATTATAGTATCTACGTAAAAGGGGCATATATGCAGGTAAATTATTACATAACGGTTTATTATTTACCTTATGCTTCATGAATTACTACAAATAATTAATTATTGAATTATTGAATCCCGCGCATTTGCATGAAACCTTAATTCCCGGACCGGCTCCAGTACTCCATTTAGGGCTTTCCTTGGGGGGAGCTTGAGGGTATTGACGCAGAAAACAGTGACCTACGCAGGAGGGGCATCCATACAGGTCAATAATAAACCTTTGTGTAATAATTTGCAGCGTTTTTTAACACAATTTTTCTTTTGTACAATCCAAAATAATACCCCCCCCCCCCCCCCCAACTTAAAGCAAGCTTGAGGCGTGGGGTGGGGAGTCAAATGCTCAGTCCTTCTGGCATCTTAAATTAAAAGAACTATCAAGATACTATCTACAAACAATATATATATATATATATATAACATTAACGTACAATTATATACCCACACTCCCACAAAGAAACCATTCAATGCGTCAGCCACGCTCTTTGGATCCCTCTCACTCTCGTGAACCCATCCCCTGATGTCCACAGCTGAACTGGTTTATCACTTATGATAGTTGACCTGGTAAGTTGATTTTCCACTGTACAGTATCCGTGTCATCTACGGTCGCGGCGTTCTTCTGGCCACTTGCAAACGGTTTTCAATTCGCCAGATCAGACAGAGGATTTTGGGCTTACCGTTTTCTGACGAGATGCCGCCACTATCTCCCGTCAGGGATAGCCAATCAAGTAATCATAGAACTGTAGGTATTCTATTCATTATAAATGACAAAATAACATTTAAAAAAAAGCTGCAAATTATTACACAACGGTTTATTTACCTATACAGATGCTCCTTCTGCGCAGATCACTGTTTTCTGTGGTCAATACCTACCCTCGAGCTCCCCCCAGGAGAGCCCTAAATCGAGTATTGGAGCCGGCACGGGAATCACAGTTTCATTAAAATGCACGGGATTCAATAATTCATTCATTAATTATTTCTTATAATTCATCAAGCATAACGTGTGTTCAAGTAGCAAAAGTACCTATTCTTTTTTTAAACATAAATATCACAGAACAACAAACTTGACTTCATACAGCCATCCGTAATTATAATCAGGCTAGCAATGATATCTGGGCCGGATTTATTCCGTTTCATTCACGATCATGTTGACGAAGCTTTTCGGTGCAAACGAATGGCTGGACGTACAATGCTACGGGTGGTCTCAAAAATTCTTTAATTCAACATCAATTTAAAAACGTTAATAAAAACTATACTCTATGAAAGTTTTCGAGCTACGGCGTTCTGGAAATTGCAAACCCTATTTTTCACCTCTTAGAGATGACTGACAGCAACGCCGAGATTCGCGGACCAACTAGACCCCCAAACGGGACCCACAAACCAAATTTCATCAGTTTTGGTTCACGGTAACTGAGGAAAGTGCGAAGTACGGCGGACGGACAGAAATTCGTTTATTCCATTTTCGGATTCTACATACCTTGAAACGGAAACCATCATATTTGGGGGTTAACTTTTTTTTTCATGCTCGATTCCAAGGGTTCATTATTGACAATAATAAAACAAAAAGAAGAAGAAAATTATCCAGGTTAGCGTCTGTCACGCGAGCGCACTGGGCGGTTCACAAATTGGTTTGCTAGTGGTTTGCAACTGGAGAACCCAGCGAACAACCCTAATATTGGGTGAGTACTCATATACTGGGTTAGTTCCAGAAAACTCTTTTGCTATTATTTATCCTTCAGGTTGGGTAAGGAAAGTAAAAAGTCCAGCCTGCCCGCTTTCCATATGACTGGAGACTGTAGCGGGGGGGGGGGGGGGGGGGACCGCAGGAGCGTTCTCCAGTTGAAGGATGTCTGTTGGCAAAGAGGATCAAAAAATTTTTAAGCTTCTCGCAAAGCCTTTCCGAACAACCTGTAATCCAGCCCTGTTGCCTACCAGCGTCATAATCTGGGAGTGGGGAGCGGAAAAAACACACACACACAAAAAAAGCCGGAATCCGGAGTGGGGGTAATGGACGGACCGGGGGGCCTCCAGCAGATCCACTCGCCCTTCAGCATCGGGATCCAATGCCTATCAAAACTCTTTTCGTGAACCGCGATGCATGATGCATTTGACTTATCCGACTGTGAATTGTGAGGGACCCATTTGGTTTTTCGCCGTGGACAGGCGAGTGCATCCATCAACCACACCCTCCCCTTGCTGCCATCCCACAGCGGTTATCCGTATTCCGGCCTATCCGCTTTTTTTTTCTTTTTCTTTTTTTTGCAAACGTAGATTCTACCTTTACTCCACTCCCCTAAAAAAAGTCACTGCAACATCCCATCCGTGGCCGTGAATTTTACCGAGTTTATCTAGACGAAAGCGCAGCCGTGTTTCGTTTCGATCAAGCGTTTTTGTTTCGCGTGAACACAAAACATCTACCAACCATCACAGAGACGCAGATCATATTTCCTGAAGCCAGATTCCTACATTCCAACAACAACCCTCGTTAAATCGACTGCTGATCACTTTATCTTATTTTGGGGGGTGAACTTTACCAACATGACTAAGGCAACTGATTCTTAGACACTCTGAACATACTCTGATCATCATTAGGTGTGTTGGGTATCCATAGTAAAGATACCAACGAAACAAATTAAAACCCGGAAAAACATCTGCCAACGTCTAATCTTGGAGGTATACATCCTCGCGAACAGTGTAATAACCGACTGGACGCAAACCTGGAGAAAATAAAGAATTTATGATCTTCTAAAATAATTTATTTCGACGCATTTCACGACTCGAACGTTCCATTTAGAGCTTATGTACACACACAAATTTTTGGATAATTTCAGACAACAGAAAGTTGTAATGTGGAATAAACAAAAAATAAACCTTTAGCATACCACCATTTTATTCAACACAAAGCTTTTCGCTCAACTTCTGAGCATCATCAGGTAGGTACTCACATGTAAGTACCCACATGTGTAGGTATCCACCAGGTAGGTACTCACATGTGAGTACCTACCTGATGATGCTCAGAAGTTGAGCGAAAAGCTTTGTGTTAAACAAATTGACACAATTGACACAATTTGTCACAATTGACAAATTGATGGTAAGCTAAAGGTTTATTTTTTGTTTATTCCACATTGCAAGATGGCTTACCACATAAGGTGTGAAATGAAATTCGATGAATTGATGTAAGTTGGTCAAAATTGAGTTTTTTGACAGTCAAAAATAGCTCAAAACGGCGAAAATGGCTAAAAATCACTAAATATTTTAATAAAATCACCAAAATATTTATAAAGAACGGCGGAGGTCGAAGAAAACTTAAAACATCCAGTCATACCATATGAAAGAACCTCCTACACACGTTTGGTTGATTTTAAATGATTTTTAGAGGCCCTTTTTTACAATTTTCTATCATCGAACTCTCTTCAATTTCTAACAATCTTTGAGAAATTAGGGATGTCAAAAAAATCTCAGCCAAGGTCGGATGGAGCCAAATGCAACAGCTTACGTTCTCTTCGAAAATTCGCTACAAATGGTCAACAATAGTTGAACAGTGACTACAACCAATCCATCAAACAGTTACAGAACGAAGACTCGAGACAGAAAAAGTTCGCTGCAATAATCTGAAATAAAAATAATTTTCTTGCCTTTAGAGGGGGGGGGGGGGGTCAATTTCCTGCTCAAAATTAGCTAAAAGTTACAACTTTGAAAATTCGCTCACATGGCAATTTGCTGCATGACTGAAATATTTTATTTTTTCCCCTCCCTAATCAGTTCTTGTAAAATTCCGTTCGTCTCACCAGATTTCCGTTGGTTTGGAGGGAAACGTTCCCGGTTGGTCCCGAAGCAAGTAACGGGGCTGTTTGATTCAGTTTACCCCCTTTTACACAATAGCAGCAATCATCTTCTCGCGTAATCTCATCTCCAACCTCAGCGCTCGTAGTGGGACCCGTGGTGGAACCGAACCCTCCCTCCCTTTTCCGACTCCCTAAAACTCCTTCGCGCGCCCAAACTTGGAGGAAACGAATAAATCTTCAACTTTCCAAGGTGGGAGACGCGTGGAAGCAGAAGGGTGAGCCTTCCGCTTGTAAACAGTTTAGTAGAAGTTACCTCAACTAAACTGTCAAACGGACCATTTCCTTTTATTTATACCGCTCGGTAAAATAAGCAGCCCCTCCCGCCCTATCGTCCCAATAATTCCCTCGAAATCTGCCAAGCCGCAGTTTTTATTCCCGTGCTTAACTTGCTGACGATCCACTTCTTGTTCCACAGCCAAGACACTACATTCTCTCGAGGAAAGTAAAATAAATTAGTACGTTCCACGTAGTCATACTGTTACTATAACTATATCCTAGGCGCACAACATATATTATTATCAAAGGGGTAACCATCCACCGGCAAATAAACGTTGACAATCTGTGTGCTTCACGGGAGAACATTGAATCATGGATATATGACTTTGTGCTTTGTATAACTTCTGACCCTCATCTTCCAAAACGTTTGATTCGGGAGCTCAATTTCCACTCAGCACGAAATGAACACTAGTGATGAAATCGGAAACCCTTTTCAAATAAAAAACGCTGTCAAGTCCTTGTCACATAGTTTATTATTCTATTGGACACACTCTACAGAAATTTTGGCTGTTCATTCAATGTTTCCTCCACGTGAAATAATTGAAATAGCTATTTATGATGGTTTCCACCAATTTTGGCCCCCAAAACACGAGTTAGGTACGCTCCTTTTTTTTCTTTTCCAAAATTGTCTTTGATCATTGGTAGTGTCATTTAATCGTCTTGATCCACGTGCTGACACTTTTTCTAGTGTTATTATACAAACTGATGGTGATTTCAGACGATTTCCCAGGTTTTTGACTAATAAAAAAATCAATTTTGGGAGCTGAATATTTGGTAGAACCTCAATTTTCCACTCTCTGGTTAAAATCGACTTCATATTCGGTCATCGCGTCCCAAAAACATGGAAAACGATACCTCAAAAGCTCATGTTACTAAAACACAAAAGTACCTACTTTTATACACATTTTGGCTCACATTACACCCTTAGGTATATTCCGATCGGGCTGCAAAGGTTCGGGACACAACTAGGGCCCAAATGGAGCACTTGTGCGAAAGAACGAATTTTTTAGACCGAAAATGAAGCTGGTATACGTGATACGGCGGACGGACATTGCATTTTTGGAATCTACGCACCTTGAAACGGAAAAGAAAAAATTTTGAGGGGGTGTTATACAATTTTTTTGCTGAACGAATACATAGGTGTATTATTCACAGAATAATAAACCAAAACGGAGTTACTGAAACTTTGTATTATAATTCAGTTAGGAACAAAATACCCTGTTATACAGGTTTCGGTGTTCGAACCACCGTAATTTATTGTTTTACAGTTATCGGTTATTAATGATGAACGTTTGATTGAAACAGGAAAAAACAATGTATTTTGTTCTTGGAAGAAACCGACAGTTTCAATAACTCTTCCCCCCCCCCCTTCCCCCATGTGCCAATCTTGGAATTCATTCCAAAATCAGCTCCATCAGTTATTCAAGTGCTCCTTCAGTGATTCAAGTGCTAAAAATCAAAGAAACACGCACGCTTTTCTACTTTCTGAAAAATTATTATGCCAAATTTCTAGTGTCCCCCAAAAACGTATCTACGTTAAACAGAAGACCATCTGTGCCACAATTTCACGAGGACTGCAATTACTATAGCGAAAGAGAAATAATTTATCATCTATCAATTTATCACCGTCCGCCGTACTGTGCACTTTCATTAGTTACCATGTCAAAATTGATGAAATCTGGTTCGTAGGTCCCAGTTGGGGTCTAGTTCGTCCGTGAAGCACAGCATTACTTTCAGTCATCTCTAAGGGGTGAAAAATAAGGGTTAAAATTTTCAGAACGCCTTAGCTCGAAACATTTCAATAGAAGGGTATGGTTTCTATGACTTTTTAAGTTGATTCTAAACCCGAGAATATTTTTGAGACCATCCGGAGCATTTGTACGTCCAGCCGTTTTTTCAAAGTAAAGCCCGGAAGCCCAGTCTGAACCGAAAAGCTCCATCATCCAGCCCAGATATATTGTTAGGGGCTGATTATAATCTCATATGCGCTATAAGACATCGAGTTCGTTGTTCCGAGATATTATTTCGTTCGAAGAAGTATGGTTATTTCGGATTTTGTTGATAGGTGCAAATTTGTTGTTGCAGGCCAATTATCCAAACCGAGTGAAAATTTGGCAATACGTCGAGGGAATATTTTTCGTTAGGTTCAGCGACCATCAAAATTTCAAAAATCGCCGGGATGTGTTGATTTGGTAGAAATGGAGCGTTACAGGAGTCATTTATGTAACTGTAATTGCCGAACGTTGGACAGCTAATTACACTTGAAATCTGGTGGTATTTTCGTCATGTCTGTGTGTTTGTGTGCGTAAGTGGGTTGGTAGGTATCGACAGCTAGAAACGACTCCTCTAATTCTTGCACAATACGAATTCAGCGATCTACGCAGGAGGGGCATCTATATATGTAAATAATAAACCGTTATGCAATAATGTGCAGCGCTTTTTCCTTGAGTATCCACTGCACACTGTGCGTCTGAATGGTAGTACAGGTGTGTGGTAGCCTGAGCGATTCGGACCGCTTTGATTTCGACTCCGATACCTACGTTAAAATGAAATAAGAAGAAGGAGAAGATACCATTCAAGAAACCTACACAAGTTCATTCTTATCCAAGGTTCGCTCAGGCCAGATCAGGTATAGCGTATAAATTATGATACATAGCCCCATTTCTGTAACACGTAATTCTCCTAAGCAAGTTAACTGCAACGCTCAGGACATCAGGAAATGCGTAGTTTAAGATAGAAGCGATGTAACAGTGTTGTTCCCCGTCACTTCCTGGCTCCCGGCTATTATTCCGCTCTGCCACCAAGGTTCTTTCTAGGTTAAGGAAATGAAATACTTCCTTGGAAAATCCACCGTCCTCGCTCCATTTTCCACTCTGTTATCTCTAATGAACACTATTTCCATCTTAAGAATTTTTTTTCACCCTTCAACTTTCCTTTATTTTTCTTCTCACTGCTGAAAACCTCCAATTAATTTTCATCTCTTCGCTTTCCTCGCGTCGAGGGTTTTGTCCAGGGTTTCTTTCACGTTTGTTCGGAGATGTTTCGATCAAGGAATAACGAGGGAAAAATGAAGGGGAAGGTGTGAAATTGACCGGTTTGTTTACAAGGAATAATATCGTACAAATCTGTCGAAGCTGTTCACTAATTCCTTTATTGAATCAGTGACTGCATGTATGTACCTTGAGCAACTTCAATGGAACGTACATTCTATGGAAAAATACTCACAATGAGCAGAGATTTGTGGGGAAGAAGCGGTTTGAACCCAGTAGATGGTTTAAGGAAATTCTGAAGTACGGTCTGCGCATGGGTTACGAGTTTTCCAAAACAAAACAAAAAACTGCCTTTTTTCATGATTTATTCTGTGAAAATATATTATGTAAATGCTAGTTTATCAAAATGTTAACCGGGTAGGAAGTAACTCTTTGGGAAACAGAGAAAACATAAAATACCTACAGCATGATTTTCTAACATAATCACAAAGTCAAATCCCTTCGGCTAAAACCTTGTTTAGTTGCCAGTTAATATCTACGACTTTCAATGGTATAATAGTGAGTAAATGGGGTCGCAGGATCGAAATGCTTCTGACGCTCAATCGAACATCTCAAAACCGTCCGTTTGAGCAGTGAATTAGTTGACATTAATAATTTCGAATGGAATCAGCGGCGTTCCCAATAAAAACCGATACAAATGCATATCATATTCGGAGAGAACACAAAAAATGAAGGTTCCTCTTTGGTGTCACTAACGAGATTTATGATGTCAATCATTTATCCAAATTGAACCGTAGGACACCGATTTGATCATGCACCTAAGAACCGTATAGCAAGTGGCATTATTACGTGCGTCTCTAATATGCCGGAGTACTTTAAATATTAAATGTACTTCAGTACAGTACAATGTTGTTCGATCGGTATAAATAATATGTAATGTACTCGTATTCAAATAAAAGTTATCTTACAGATATGAAGATAGCGGGAGCACTTGTTGTTTACCTGGAACAAACAGAATGATTTGTAGCAATTATCAATTCGAAATATGAGTAATGTTGAGACCAATTTATAAAAATAAATGCGGAGCAACAATGAGGACCAGTGCAATGGGGAATATCTATCTGAGTCAGAGTGATAGGAAGTTCAATTATAGCAGAAGAGAATAATTGTGTAAAGTGAGAAGAGTCATTATAAATGAAAACGAAATAATATACTGAGCTTTGTCCGGTAGATATAGCGACATGTGAACAACTAGAGCTATCAGAAAGAAACAGGGAAAATGCCTTGGGTATTATTGAATATCTATTAAATAACTGAAAAAAATTTAATAAACCTAATTGACATAAATTAAACTGAATATCAACAACCTGAATATGGTATGGTATGAAATTACGGAAATAGGACAAAATGTTACATTATAGGTATGCAAGAACCACAAACTTATGGAGAATCTGGATTCTGTAAACAGCTGTATGGTCTGTATGTGTGTGTGTCTGTGTGACTTTCTGCGATTACGTTGTCTTGTGTTCAGCCACAAGTCACGGAAGGCGTGAGACAATAAACGCTGCAAATTATTACACAACGGTTTATTATTATTTACCTGCATAGATTCTGCGTAGATCACTGTTTTCTGTGGTCAATACCTACCCTCGAGCTCCCTCCAGGAAAGCCCTAAATGGAGTAATGGAGCCTGACCGCGAATTACAGTTTCATAAAAATGCGCGGGATTCAATAATTCAATCATTAATTATTTGTAGTTATTCATGAAGCATAACGTTTGTTCATGTTACAAGAGTAACTATCTGTGATTATAATCAGGTGCTCCCTAGCAATGATATCTGGGCTGGATTTATACCGTTTGATTCTCGGTCATGTTGGCGAAGCTTTTCGGAGCAAACGAACGGCTGGTCGCACAATGCTCCGGTTCGTCTTAAAAAATTCTTTAGTTTGCGATCAATTTAAAAACGTTAGGAAAACCGCGCCCTTCTATTGAAAGTTTTCGAGCTACGGCGTTCTGCAAGTTTCCACCCCTTAGAGACGACTGACAGTAACGCCGAGCTTCGCGGATCAACTAGACCCCGAACGAGACCTACAGACCGAATTTCATCATTTGGTGCACGGTAACTAAGAAAAGCACTAAGCACGGCGCATCCAAAGGTTCATTATTGAAAATAATAAACCAAAACATCTCTCAGGCGAAAATAGGTATATCACCTTTTGCTTCCACGCTACAGAATGTAGGGAAGCTTTGTACTGATTGTCATAAAAGATGCACTTTGCGGTTCAGACATTAACGAAAAAAATTGGTTCCATGGTCGCATTAATAATTTCTTCTAAATCAAACCGTTACTTCGTCCCCGAAACTCCGGGCTTGCGCATGCGCCAACATAACTCTTGTAACGCTCAAATCTCCTGTTGTATTCGGTCGATTTCAGTGAAACTGTCACGGACAATGGAAGTTGAGTCCCTGATGGTTCGAACTAAATCACTCGCGACGATAGATTTTTCGATAACTCCGTTTTCCCTGATGGTTCCCTATGCAATTATTTGCAATCGGAATGACACCAGCATCTCAGCGCGACCAACGAAAACTGTCAGTACCATTGAACCGATGTAGGAAACATGCTCAAGAATCATGCAGGTTGGGTCCCTCATTATTCCCAGTACTTGGTGGTTGGGCGGAGTAATATTCAATCCCACGTTATGTTCGATTATTTTAATTATGTTTTCAAGGGCCAGTCATTTTTTATTTTGGCTCAGCCATATCAATTTAAGCGACTGGATGACGGCACATGAGTTGAATGAATATCTTATTTCGAAATATTCTACATGTGGATACCTCGTCCCACATCGGCAGTCTGACAGATAATTTTGAGGTGTGGTTTTAAATCGCTAGGATACAGTAAATTCACCCTATGAATTTCGGATAACTATATCAAAGTGACCTGCATAAATCAAAGTGACGAAGTGTGAACTACTACTGTCCACCCACTGGCAGATATTTTTCTCCTTTATTGAATAGGTAAGTGGTGTGAATGATTGATAGGGCTCACATCTACGACAAAAAAAATCCCTATGTTGTCAGAGACATACTATCGATAGTTTATAGCTCACTAAAGGCGTCTTCAATATGTCCACACTTTATTATAAATAGGTACTTAGCATCGTAATATATGAATGTGGAAAATCTAGTTGAGGAATAACCTTACTCGTCTTCAACCGACAAAATCTTTTCAGTCCTCTCCCAGTCGATAATAAATACCTAAAGAAGGTGTACCAGCAAAGCTAATACCTTCAACGGGAAGAACTGTGCATTATGGAGCAAAGCAGTTTGAAATATGCATGGATAACGCGCGTACGAGTTTGGAGTGGATGTCTGAATTCTTAAATAGCGGTCCTGATCCCAAAATTTTCACCCAGTTCCGAGAGGTTTAAGTATCCGTCTTCCCCGCGATACAGCGGAAGTTCTGCATTATTCACGGTATATTTTCCAGCCCTTGCCCTCGTTTTAGCGTTTTGAGTCAACGTAAGATACCGCGTCTGAGAGAAGTACGCATAATTTAGGAAGAAATATAAGATGACATAATCGAATGAAATTGTTTGTTAACTTCGGCCTTCTAAAGCAGTGATTTTGCATGGAATTTGTCACACAATGAGTGAATAAATGGATAATAATAAATTATTCTTAAAAGAGAAGAAGTACGAACAGTTTTGATCTATTTATCCATTTATTTATTTATATTTACATAGGCAACGTGCATCGTTCAGAATTTGGACAGTCTTCTTTCGAAACAGGAACCTTGTCAATCCATGGCTTCTATAATAAATTCCACAACAAGTTTTTCAGTGATAATAAGGAATGAAATTGAAGCCTGAAGCCGCAACAGAAGTGGAGTGATAGCATCCATAGCAGCCATCAAAAGAGTAATAAGCAGTAGGTAGGTAGCTGTAACATGACGATCCGCCCACACCTTGATACAGAAACTAATTCCAAGCCAATTCCAGGACAGACTGTCAAAACCCGAAGCATCGCAACATGAATCAGGATATATCCTCATGGATAAATAACGCTTTTCACCTAAATTGGGTATAATATGTGATTTACTACACCTACGGCGCTATATTTTTTGAGAAGAGAGCATTGAGCTACCATCCAGATCACTCATCCACTCAAAAGGGTGATCTACTATACAAAAAATGTTTTACCTTATATTTCTGTACAAGAGATAATGGAAGTGAGCAGTATGCGTGCTCGCTGGTCACCAAGCCATCAAGATGGGTTTTTTTATACAGGTTCGATTCAAGTTACCCAGGCATTGTATAGGTATGTAGATCGGTACCTATGAGCCCAAAGCACTGTTTGCTCAGAATCATTATTCGACAGGTAAGATTCCGCCATTCCACGAGAAAACTCAGAGAGAGAGGCAGGGGGAACAACAGAACACAGCTAAAACAGAAAACAGAAAAAATACGAAAGAGTGTTCAAAGGCATGAGGGACTGGAGCGCTATAGAAGTATATATATTATATACCTATATATAGATGTACAAGTCACTCACGGAAAAACAGCGTCAGTTAAAACTCCTTCGGAGGCCACATTCGAAGGCCGATGTATTATTCTTGTCAATTGAAAAGATGTAAAAGTTCCCTCAAGCCCAGGAGGTGTCTAAATGTGGATCGATCAATCTTCATTTCCTTACGATATTTTTCTTCCTTGAAAGGGCGGTTCTTCATGGTGAACAAGAAGAAACTTATAAGGGCACTTCCTTTCACCCTACCGCCAAAAAAGTTCCAACAAGAAAGTGAAGACGGTAGAAGCATTGGGCTTCTATCGATTATCCACTCATGTTCATCTCTTTTCGTTGAGAGTCTGACGCCAGGTACGAGTAGAAAGTGCGTACTTCCTGTGGCTCCTCAATGCAGCGATCTCAAGTTGAATTCAATGTTTTCTAAAAAGGATCGAGGAAACTACCTCTGAGTGTATAAGTGAAATCGCATTTGTCCGTCATTTGTGTTTGGGGCGGATTGCTGATTTCTTCCCGTTCAATCGGTGTGACTAGTTTTCCATAAACACTACTGCCTCTAAGGACCTGACAGAGCTTTTCACGGGGTTTGAACAACCAAACAACACACGCCCATATCTTCTCAGAGGCTATTTATTGACTTCCCATACAGTTATTTGACTCGATACAACGATTGTAAATGTAAGGACCATTGGCGGCGAACGCCTACTACGCTTTGCTCTGTCGAAGGAAGTTTGAAAAAACAGTAATGAGAAAACCTTAGTTCTCATCATCCTTCTAATGAAAACCTTTACTTCTTTCCTTGATAATCAGAACTTCGTTAGAGGGCGCTTCCCCAAGCTTTGGCCCTTCCGCCAAAAAAATATAAATTAATTAGTAGTCGTTACCCCCCTTCGACCCCCTCCCCACAGAACACAGAGCTCTGGGGGGGGGGGGGACTTTGGTGGGGGAGGGGGTTTAACCCGGTTGGTGGGGGTGCGGTAAGAAAAGGACCCCCCCAAAGATAGCTTAAAGCTTTACTGAGGGCTTACAGGGGAATCGCAATCTCAGATAAACCCTCGGCGCATTTTCATCTTTTTTCCATCCCTTCATCCTATTTTTCTTTTGCTTTTTTCCGCGTCTAATTTCGTTGAAGGTTTTAACGAGAAATAATAATTTATGAGAGTCGTTCTACTCGGGAGGTATTTACCTATATTTTTGGTTTATTATTCTGTGAATAATACACCTATGAATTCGCTCAGCAAAAATTTGTTATAACACCCCCTCAAACTTTTTTCTTTTTCGTTTCAAGGTGCGTAGATTACAAAAATGCAATGTCCGTCCGCCGTACGCCGTCCGCCGTACGCCGTCCGCCAACCGCCGTATCACGTGTACAGGCTTCATTTTTGGTCTAAAAAAGTCGTTCTTTCGCACACATGCTCCATTTGGGCCCTAGTTGTGTCCCGAAACTTTTCAGCCCGATCGGAATATACCCAGTGGTGTTATGAGTGAAAATGTGTGTAAAAATAGGTACTTTTTGCGTTTTAGCAACATGTTGGTAAGATGAGCTTCTGAGATATCTTTTTCCATGTTTTTCGAGACGAGAAGACCGAATATGAAGTCGATTTTGACCAAAGAGTGGAAAATTCAGTTCTACCAAATGTTCAGCTCCCAAAATTGATTTTTTATGAGTCAAAAACCTGGAAAATCGTCTGAAATCACCATCAGTTTAGATAATAGCACTGGAAAAAGTGTCAACACGTGGATCAAGAGGATTAAATGGCAATACCAATGATCAAAGATAGTTAAAAAAAAAATAAAAAAATAAAATAACACGAGCGTAGGTACCTAATTTGTGTTTTAGGGGCCAAAATTAATGGAAACCATCAGAAATAGCTATTTCGATTATTACGCATGAAAGAAACAATAAATGAAAAGCCAACATTTCTGTAGGTATGTCCAGTAGAATAATAAACCCATGTGACAAGGACTTTGCAGCGTTTTTTTCTCAGTGATGACTTTCAAAGCCTGATTTGACAGACGGTACCTCCGCATTTGAGTTTATAACTCACGTTTTCAACTATGTAAGGCACCTAAATTACATTAAGCTGTATATTAATTTGTGCCTTTTCAAAAGCAGATGCTACCAAGGACATTACGATTTTTTCGTTCGACTATGTTGTCTCCGAGTCTCCTTTATAGCGCTATAATACGTGAAGGTTATCAAGCTAACCCCGTTTACAGGTACACAGTTCCAGTATTGAATATCATTCATTTTCTTCATGGTAACTACGAAAAGAAGTATGAGGGAAGGTCAGAAATTTTTGGTTTATTATTTTCAATAAAACCTTCGGAATCGAGCAAGAAAAAAAATTTTTTTAAGCTCCCTTATCGTTTTACGGTTTTTCGTTTCAAGGTTACGTAGATTCCGCAGAAGTTTGCACCAAAAATCTTCTTCAGCATGATCGTGAATGAAACGCTATACATCCGGCCCAGAAACCATTGCTAGGGAAACAGATTGTAATCACGGAAGGCTGTATGAAATCGAGTTGGCTAATCTGCGATATTATTCCATGTGAAGAAAGATGGTTATTTTGTATATTGTTGATAGGTACTTTTCTAACTCGAACAAACGTTATGCTTCATGAATAACAACAAATAATTATTAATGATATAATTCTTGAATCCACATATTTATGAAAATGCAATTGCCCGGCTGCCTCCGGGGAGGGGGGGGGAGGTGGATGAGGGTACATTAATGAGGGTAGGTATTGACCACAGAAAAACAGTGATCTACGCAGAAGGGCATCTATACAGGTAAATACTATAACTTGTGTAATAATTTGCAGCGTTTTTCAATTTTTGGATTCTACGTACCTTTAAACTAAAACCATCAAACTTTGAGGGGGAGAGGGGGATTTTTTCTTCTTTTTTCTCCCACAATGCTGGATTCGAAATGTTTATTATTGAAAATGATAAACCAAAATCAGTTATACTCGTAATTCGTGTGCTAATCAACGTCGAATATTTAGAGGCCGGAATCTTTACTAAGACCGTTAACATCGGGAAGGAATGTTGTGATATGAAAATGTGTGGTTGAATCCCCTAAAATAATATCCCTTCACATATTCGCCGCTCCGCATTCGACCGGATAAAACGCAAAGAAAAGTGGACGAGGGAGTTATGCGAGGGGAGCGCTGGGCGCCCATACCAGAGCGAGGTGGAGGGGAAGGATCGTTTTCCCGGCAGAACAAACGAAGCAGAACATATTCACTCTCAAAACCTAAGTGGCCGTGAAGGATTGGCAATCGCCGCCTTTCCCATTGATGCTGAATGTATACCCGGGGGGGGGGGGGGGGGGGGGTGTTGCCATATTTGCACTGTAACTCAGCGGTAGGGTTTTTCCCCCCACAATGAGTGGAAAAGACTCCCGTGTCGAGAATTCCTCGTGCGTCGGTGTTTCTCATGAGTTGGAGGAGGAACGTTTGTTGATGAGTTACATTCTATACGGATCATCACGAACATGAATAGTTAAAACACAGTTACTGGAAGATAACTCTAGGTGTTCCTCAACAGGTGTTGAAGGAATCGTCGTTTAATATTGATCCTTGAATTGTTAGAGACCACCCGGAGCACTGTAAGTCCAGCCGTTCGTTTGCACCGAAAAGCTTCGTCAACATGATCGTGAATCAAACGGTATAACACATCCAGCCCAGACATCATTGCTAGGGAGCACCTGATTATAATCACGGATGGCTGTATGAAATCGAGCTGGTTGTTCCGTGATTTCGTTTGAAGAATGTGACAGAGTGTAAGGCTAGGTTCACATGGATGCGGAAAGTGTGGAGCGGAAAGTGCGGAACGCCACCTGATTGGCTGCCAGCTGCTTGGAGCAAAGGCTCCAGCCAACCAGGTGGCGTTCCGCACTTTCCGCATCCATGTGAACTCAGCGTAACAGTAGGGTTGGGCCCTCGAGAGTCCCCCTCCTAGACCAGCAAGATTATCACCGATTAAGAAGGGATATCGATTAGGCTTCCTCTAGCGACACCGTCTCCACCGGAAGAAAAAAAATGTATCGAGAGCAGCCACACTGTTACACTCCTCCCCACATGACATACTTCTGGGTAGCAGAAGTATGAGAGGGAAAATGGGGAATGAAAAGTATGTAGTATGAAGTTCTGGTTCAGGAAACGACATCTGAACAACTTCAAGGTGACTAACCTCCATCGTAATGGTACCAACTCATTAATATTTTGCTGGTGGAGAACAAAGCTCCTACATACGAGTATTGGCCGATAATGTTGTCAGAGGTTGTTGTCCAGTGAGCAGTGCTCATCTGGGCAACCTCTAGGTGATCAACCTCCATTGTTGGGATGGAACAACTATTGGGACTTGCCAATTCGGAGATGGCATCAATCGCCTTCTTCTTATTATCGAATTGTTAGTAAAGGAATCCTTCTGGGAAACCTTTCGGCTTATCCTTCTGGAAAGCCCACCAAAAGTGAATGGAGTATGGTGAAGTACTCAGCGCATACTTCCGAACCACGCTCTGCTAACATTTGACAGAGTGTAACAGTAGGGGTGGACCCTCGAGAGTCCCCCTCCTAGACCAGCGAGATTATGACCGGTTAAGAAGGGATATCGATTAGGCTTCCCCAAGCGACCCGTCTCCACCGGAAGAAAAAATGTATCGAGAACAGCCACACTGTTACAAGAATGATGGCTCATTAGGATTTTGTTGATACGTACTTTTGTAACTTTCTTCAACAAACGTTATGACTGATAAATAACAACCAATAAGTAATTATTGAATTATTGAATCCCGAGCATTTTTATGTAACAGCAATTCCCCAGCCGGCTCTAATACACGATTATGGATTTCCCTGGGGGGGGGGGGGGGGGGGGCAATAAGGTAGGTATTGACCACAGAAAACAGTGATCTACGCCGAAGAGGCATCTAGAGGTACGTAATAAACCGCTATGTAATTTGTAGCGTTCATCAATAATAAACATAATATATTTTATTTGAAATTAATCTATCTGAAAATAGTAGTTATGAATCATACTTGAAGATTTAATGTACTTTCTCTTGTGTTGAGAGCTCATATAACAATGAAATCACAGGTGAGATCACCGATATTTTTATTATCAAATCTCTACTGCAGCACTATTTTCACCGATGATTTCTTGTGCTATAGGGGGCAACATTTGAACACGACTGAAAAATAACCCTTGAATTCAATTTTTTAGTATAGTCTGTAGATGGCTCTGTAAAATGGTAATAACTAGAACTGCAGGAAATAACAGGTTTTTGTGGGAAAAAACAAAAGACGAAAACCCTGGTCCAGCCAAACGAGGTCATAAGACTCGCATCGCACTTGGTGAAACTCTGAGCACGAGGGCAATTCGTCTCGTCCCGCACTTGAGTGATGTGGCAGAAATTTGTTGCGGCACTGAACGCATTAACAGGGCTTCTTCGAGCATCGACTACTTCCTCATACACTGGTGTGGCTCAATAAACTAAACTGTAAGAAAAACTGTTATACGCCCTTTCCCCACTCAGTAATACAATCGGCCTCACTACTAACCCTTTCTAACACCATGGGCGAACATGGCTGAAAAACTATGTGTTCTGATTGAGTCTCCATGACATCAGGCAATAAGCCTAAGAAAATCACTTGGACGTTCGCGGTGGTATGAATCCATGTCGTCCTGTTCGCTGTGTTTTTCTGACCACTTGCGGACGGTTTTTCTAATCGCCAGATTGGTCAGAGGACTTTTCGACAACGCTTTCTGACGAATACCCCCCCATCCACCGTCACCGATAGACAACCAAATCATTATTTGATTTCTAGCTTCGAACGCGTTCCTCTTCCTAGTTCTGTATAGTTCCAGCCAAACCCGTTAGCTGTGCTCGTGACGTTCAATTGGTTTCCAACTTGGTGTCGGTCGCGCAGGCTCACTGGGCGGTTCACAAAACGGTTAGCTCGTGGTTTGCCAGTTACCCGCAAAACCCACAGCGAACAAACCTAATATCAATCTATGATATCATAAGCTGAAAGACGTCCGCATCTGATTCTATCCCGCCACGGACGGCTCTCTCTCTCTCCCTGACTCTCTAGTTCCACACGGACGAGAGGATGATCGCCTATTAGGTTGTGGGAACTGTCGAGAACGCGGCCTTATGGTCGCTTTAACAGGGGGATCACGCGGTGTACTGTAAGGGGATCAGAAGACAATGCCTCAAAACCTTCCATTCCCCCTCTTCGGACCCTTCCGCCCTTCTGATGGTATAATAGCTGTAGCGATCATGACATCAGCTCAAGCAAGAGGACTCTAAGCTGTTTAGACCTTGTCAGCGTTCCGGTTGAGCCACCACAGTGTAACCATCTCGGGGTCCAAGTGCACTCCGTTCGTCAAGCGAGAATTCTCTGTGGCATCACCACAGCTCGGACAGCCAGCCACTCCAGTTGGCAGTCAACATATTCTAATGAATTGGAAGGTTTCACGGATAGATATTTAAACATGAGTTTTTCTTCACGATCCTTATTTTCAGTTCATAATTATACTGCGTGCATTTTGGGATTATTATACCATTTGAAGAAAGGTGATTATTTTGGATTCAGCTGACAAGTTACCTACTTTTTTAAATCTTGTTGAGAAGCAAGTTTGTTATACACGCTCAAACGAATACGCCAAATTAGGTGACAATTTGGGAATACACAGAGGGTTCTACCTAGTAATGGCGCATCGCAGGATTGGGGGGTGGGGAGGGGGAAAATACACATATTTATGTAACTGTAATTGCCCGGCCGGCTCCGGTACTCTCCGGGCTTTCCTGGGGGGAAGCATGAGGGTTGTAGGTATTGACCATGGAACACAGCGATCTACGCAGAAAGGTTACTTTACAGGACGTGTAATAATATCAAGCGAATTCTGATTGTTTTAGATGGCTGAGGAGCTGCGGTAAAAGCTCTCGGATTGGTTAGCTCTTGGTCAGCTCCCCGCGGTTTTCACCATAGAGGACCCATGGAATGAGGAGCTAGTACCCCGCGGCTTTCACCACAGCAGGTACTAGTTGATAGGAAGGTATCCCGCGGTTTTCACCACAGCAGATACCAGGACGGAGTACCACGCTGTTTTCACCACAGCAGGTACAAGGAAAGGAGACAGAGAGCAAGTCGGGAGTCGGATCGTCGAATGAAGAGCTGGGCCGGAAGGGCTGGTTTAATAGGGACTTCTCCACCCGTCCCCAGTCCACAATCGGCCGTTACGACCGTTTGAGGTGGTTGGCGAAAACCAGCTCAAAGTTCTCCGCGTTTATGTGGTAAAATCTCTCGTAATATTACAGGAGTGGTTTCTGAGAGGGGATCACGACATTGCTAAATAAATATTGTAACATATTTGTAATACGTAATAACAAAGCTATTTTTATTAATAAAAATTTTGTGGACTAAAAACTCTACCAACTTTGCCCTCCTGTATTTTTGGTGAACTTAAGTACGGGTGAAAAACCCCGTAAGTCTGTTTCAGTTAGGAGTAAAACCTCTGAAATCCTTAGATTCACTCTCATGAGGAAAATTTAGTCTATATTTCACACAAAAAATCATAAACTCAGGTTCATAACTAGCAGTTTGATGAAATAAAATAGAAAATATACGTCTACATGAAAAAATAGCGAAATTAATCAGTTTTTTGAATTTCCTGTAAAATTTTGAAAATTAGAAATACATGGTTTTTCTGGTATACTATCGACAGGGGTAGGAAGAGATAAGAGCTTGAGTATTTCCTTACTGGTGAATACCACTGACGAAGGTAGAGGTAGAGGTGGCAGTATACGGAAAGGTGACAGGAGAAACTGCCTACCTACCATAACCGTGGCACATCTCGGTATAATTTTAGGTATAATTTTACGGTATAAACGTCCTCCATTCATACGCGGGTAATCACTACATTGATACTACACAGTACATACAGTGGCACTGTGACGTACAAAGCGTAGGTACTTATGTCGTCTCTTTGTAACACCTGCCGTAGACTGAGCGGGAGTGTGGAGGTGTCCCACAGTTTAACAGCACCAGAGAAAGAGAACTCGAATCAGACTGAACGAACAAATAACCCACAGCAAGCGAGCAGAGGAAGAAACAATAAATTGTCCGGCTGCGATCCGCTGCATCTGAATGGCCCGGCGGAGGCGCCTCAAACTTCGGGAACAACGGAACACCGAACAGCGCTTTGTCTTTAAAACCGCTCCTCAGTCCCTGTTCCACGATTATATTTTAATCTAAATCACCCTCAAGCACAGCACTTCAGGGCAAGTGAGCGGGTAAGAGGGGGAAAAGAGGATTTTTTTCCAAAAGGAAATAATTTACAAAAAGATCACGTCGCGACACCCCCCCCCCCCCCCCCTTACCGTCACTTCTTTTTTCAGGCCTGAAACGCCCTTCCAACTCGGGGCTGTTGTTTCGGATCGACAGCTTCCTGCGTGGGGTGGAATCACGTATCTCTCAAGCGCCACGGAAACGGCTCAATTAGACATAACAAAGAGATCGGAATGAAAATCCGGCTCCTCATTAAATCGTCTCGACCCTCTACTTATTTTGAATAGGCCTTTCATTTCAGAGCGAGAAAAAGAAACCCTGCGAATTCATCTGTTACGGTTTTGGTTTATTATTCTCTGAATAATATACGTATTCGCTCAGCAAAAATGAAAAATAAAAAATTGGAACACCCCCTCAATTTTCTTTTTTTTAAACGCTTCAAGGTGCTTAGATTCCAAAAACGGGCGAAGTCCTTGTCACATGGGTTTATTATATCGGCTGAATAAGGCACGATTGAGGCCTCAGTAGAGAGACCCACAAAGCTAATTTGACGGCCTTAAACTCGAATATTACGTTGCTGTTTCTGGCAAACCATTTTCGATCAGTGAAATTGTAGCTGAGCTGTCTTAATTCACCTCTTAACCACTGTCTTAATTCACCTCCTGTGTCATTATACAAATTTCTAGTGATTACAACCATTTTCACAGGTTCTGACCCATAAATATTGAATCTGGTAGTTAAAACGTCGCACAGCGGTCGAAAACAGCCCAATTTGCGAAAAAAATCTCAGCACTCCCGAAAATTACTCTGCTATTAAGGCTAAATGTCACGAAGTTTTGGTGTGAATCTGCAATAAGAGATGGCAGCACCACCGGGGCCAAATTTCGTCTACTTCTCATTTGAAAACGGAGCGTGATATTTCAATCGGAAAACGGATTTCTCACCGATATTCATGTAGATTTCCGGGTAATTGGATCAAAAAGTGTACACAATTTTTTTCTCATATTCCAAAAGTGTTCAAAATTTGAATATTTTCAAAAAGTGGCTTAATAGGCACTTGCATTGGACTATAGAGAAGGTAAGTGTCCCATATTTTTCCGGGCGCTGAGTTAAATGGAACCACTATCAAAGTCCTAAAATCTAATAAAAACGTTGCAAAGTCCTTGTCACATGGGTTTATTATTCTACTGGACATACCTACCAGAAATGTTGGCCGTTCATTTATTGTTTCTTTCATGTGAAATAATCGAAATAGCTATTTCTGATGGTTTCCATTAATTTTGGCCCCTAAAACACGAATTAGGTAGGTACCTACGCTTTTTTTTTTTTAACTACCTTTGATCATTGGTAGCGCCATTTAATCGTCTTGATCCACGTGTTGATACTACCTCCAGTGTTATTATACAAATTGATGGTGATTTCAGACGATTTCCCAGGTTTTTCACTCATAAAAAATAAATTTTGGGAGCTGAACATTTGTTAGAACTCAATTTTCCACTCTTTGGTCAAAATCGACTTCATATTCGGTCTTCTCGTCCCCAAAAACATGGAAAAAGATACCTCAGACGCTCATGTTACCAACATGTTGCTAAACCGCAAAAAGTACCTATTTTTACACACATTTTCACTCATAACACCCCTGGGCATATTCCGATCGGGCTGAAAAGTTTCGGGACACAACTAGGGCCCAAATGGAGCATGTGTGCGAAAGAACGATTTTTTTAGACCAAAAATGAAGCCTGTACACGTGATACGGCGTACGGCGGACGGCGTACGGCGGACGGACATTGCATTTTTGAAATCTACGCATATTGCGAGAAATTAGTAACACACTCGATACTGATACCTTATTTAATTACTGGATTTTGAAAATATCAGCAACTATCTTTTGGTTTTTATTATAATATATCAGATATCCAATTAATTTTCAAATGAAGGAAAAAATGCATACAAAAAAATTAAAGTTGAAGGTCACTAACTGTACTAGTAGTTAATGCCAGCGCTTAGTAGTATGGTACAGTAATGACTGCAAACTGACATTGGCAGAACTCTCATTGAGTTCAATGGTATTAGAGTAGCACTCCTTTATTGCTTCCAATACTTGATTACATGAAGGAAAAATGGCATATCCTAATTTCTTAGTCAATTTCCTAAGAATGGTACATATATTGGTCAGTACTTTGACCATTTTGCGTCAATCATGGTCTCCAAAGCCTATCCGGGACTAAAAGAGGGACCTTTAAGCTCATGTCTATTTTCTTTTTGAATAGCCTCAGCTGCTGATAGAATTAATTCATCGGAATAAGGCACGCAACTTTTTCATTTTTATTTGTTTAGCTCGATCTCCGCAATCAATAAAATGTTTACTGGGTCGACCACCTGTATTGGGTCTGTCCTGTACTTTACCGCTAATACTGAATGTCTTAGTCAACAATCCTTGATTTGAATTAGTCACGAAAAAATACTTGCGTCCTGCTTCAACCCATTTAGTATTAAAATGCGTAAGAAATTTTTTAACGAACTGTGTACGCATTTCTTCCAAATCGAAAGATCAGCTGTAAATTAGAAAAAAGAAGAAAAGCGTTGCCGTAGGGGGCGTCTAGCCGCCAGTGGTTTGTGTTCATGACGGTACTTTTATTGTCGAATGAAATCTGGGGGGCACCCCCCGACCACCCGGATTATAACAGCTTAGATAAAGGATCAAAGGAAGGAAACAAGGAACATGTTTTTCGAATAGGTACATGATAACAGAAGATATGAGATATCTAGAAAAACGTCTGCCAATTCGAGTAGGCACTATAATAGCTTCCTCACTTGAATCACATGAACATAATATAGACTAGTTGGGTAGGTTCGTTATGATACGGGACCATCTGCGATCCAACCCTCGTGTACCCTCAACATTTCATGGTCGCGCATGCGTAGATCAAAGTTACGATTCCAATTAAATTAATTTGGAACTACCAAAGTATTATTCCTGACCGACCCTCCATGTTTGAATTCATTTCAACGATATTTAGGGTAGTTATGGGGGTTCCAATTATTTCACGTTTGCGCATGCGCAGACGAAAGTTAAGGTACTTTTTCAATGATTTTGGTATGGGGGGGCATCTGTGACTCAACCCGCACCTACCCTTAAAATTTCAGCCCACTTTGACCTTTATTTCGGGTAGTTATGGGTGTTGCAAGGAATTACCACAGACAGACAGACAAACCAAAAATGTTCCTCGATGTCTGAAACGCAAAATGATTGTGGAAATTTTCATTTTGGAGGACATGCACTTTTTTTTACTCAATCACGAATCCAAGGCTTCCCTGCCATCGGTAGTAGGAAGCAAAAAAACTTCGTGGGATTTCCAAGCCTTGGACCAGCGACCTAAAAGCAATGTAACGTAATACACGTCGTCAGCTGCTTTAGGCGTTTTCGGGTAGGTAGATCCCCCTGGGCAGTTTTCAGCGGAGTGGGCCATGCTCTCCTCGGATTTGGTTGGCAGGGGTGGGGTAGAGGGAGAACTGCGCGGGCGATGGGGAGGGGGCCGAGTGTTTACACGGACTCGGGCGGGACGCTCTCCAGCCCGGTTTACTCCCGTAAAAACATGTTCCATGTTAAAAATGTTATTCCCAAGGCCTAGCGATGACCCTCGTTGACTTAGGTGAATGTCATTTCTCTGGCGGGTTAATCACAACTGTGGTTTAGCAATAATTCGCCTGTTCAAATTGTGGGCTCTGAATTTCGGGTGCAGTTCGTGACGACGGAAATGTTCCTAAATGCAACGAAAAGCGAACGAACGTTTGCAGTTGATTATGCTGACTGTTAGGAATTCGGTGGGAGGGTAGAGGAGGGGGGTGAATAAGATTTTATTTTTATAATATTTTAATGAGAGTCGAACGTTATATTCATAGCGAAGAGGAGCGAAAAAGAGAAAAAAAATATGCCCTTTTGTGCCCGCGCAGGGAGGACTCCGCTAATTCCAACGAGCGTCAAAGGGAAGAAAAATACTCCCGCTGAAGAGTCTGGATGGAAGAGAAAATGCATTTGAACGTCCTTAGAAAAGCGAATAAGTACTCTCGCCGTCGAGTGATCCATTCAGGGTCGAATGGCGAGGACACCCCCCTCCTGCCCTTTCACCACGTTTCTCTTCTTATCCTAATCGAGCTTGGAGCCATCACGCTTGTTCCCCCATTCGAGTTATTTTTTTTTTCTTTTTCTTTTTCACTCCGAGGGGGTCTTCAGAACCCGTCAACCCCCACCGGTATGCTGCTCACGTCCTGCTCGTACCCCCCCCCCCCCCCCCCCCCCCTCATCACACAGAAAACCTACGACGACCTCAAAAACCTCGTAATTCCCCCCCCCCCCCCCCTCCATCACAAAAATACCTTTTCTATTCCTCACCGGAGATAGAAAAGTAGGGATGTCCCAAAATTACCGATACTTAAGAGTATCGATACTTTTTGAAAAAGTATCGATGTATATCGATAACTTTTTCTCTCTGATATAATATCGTAGTATCGATACTTTTTTCCCAGTATCGGAGCCTATACTTTTTTTATCCCCCACATTTCATCAGTTTCAACACCTACAACGTGTAGGTACAGTTGACAGTACCACTAAGGGTGGGTTCACACGGAGGAGATCGGTATGAGAGACGCGTATGAAGGAAGCTGATAATCCTCAGGATCAGACGGGATCGCACACAGGGTAGGCGATTCTGAAAAAAGTATGAGCGACAGAAAACGTGTCTCCTCGGAACATCCGTCTCCTGCGACGCGCTCGGTATGAAGGAAGCTGATGTTACTTGATGGACCCTTGCATCATCCGCACGTTGGCAACAATCTCCTCAGTCTTCTTCAGGAGCTGGAGCCAAGCAGGCGAAAATTTTCATTGAGTGATTTTTCTTTCCTTTCTTTTTTTATGGTTCTGTTCGATAATGACAAGTTGATTGCTGCGGTCCAGATGAATCCTTCCTTGTGGGATATATCTAGAAGCTACATTTAGTTGCTTTTGAGAATCAACTTCCCTACGGACTTACCTTAACGTCAGTGCCGATCTTTCTTGAGGTGATATGATCTTCCACATGTGGGTACCACGCTTCTTAATAGTCATGCGGACTTTCTTCTCCAGCTCATCGAATGAACCTTGCGACATTCGGAAGCAATTGAAAAATTTCCTTTCATCACCGGTTAACTCTTTAAAGAGAACCGAAAAACGCCTTTTTCCGCTTTTCCAGCGTTTAGTGGGTGCACCCACGTCTTCCGTAGACAGCCAAGGCTTCTTCTTCTTCCATGATACGCAGGACACAATGTTCGACAACGACTGACGACTCTAAAAAAATTCAAGAAAAATCTAAAGGAGAGGGTTGGAAGAACTGGAAGGGGGAAATCTCCTTGTGGCGTCGCTTGAAGACTTTAGTCTCTCATACGCGTCTCTTACCCCGATCTCCTCGTGTGAACCCACCCTAACTAGATTGCTGGGAGGCCAACCACTTCAGCAAATTAAAGAAAGCTCCAGCTCTCAGCGAGAATCAGCTGCTCTCCATCTAGCAGGAAGGACCAAAAAATGTTAATCCAACCAAGCAACCAACCAGCCTAACTCAATAGTTTTTTGGTTGGATTTTCTTTGTTCTTTATTGTTTTCTGATGTGATTGTGCCGAAATAACGAAATAATTCATGGCTTGCCTTGTCATGTCAATAATTTTGAAAAACAAGCGCCCAAACAAAATAAGTTTCAAATAAAAACAGAAGTGATTTATTGTTTCGTTCATTTTATAATATTATCCTAAAATAATTCATCGATAGGCTGATGATGGTATTTTATCTTATACCAATGTAGACGAAGCAAAAACGTGGGATGTGATATATTATTCATTGTCACGCTGACGGAGAGAGAACAAAAACGACATTTCCACCCATTTTTGAAAAAGTGTCGAAAACTGTCGATACTTCAAAATATCGATGCTTTTTGAAAGTATCGTATCGATACTTTTGATACTTTTAGATGTATCGATACGATATATATATCGATACTTTTGAAGTATTGGACATCCCTATAGAAAAGTTCCAGTGATGCAGCATGATCGTTTGACCGAAATTTCAAAGTGGGTGTAAGCTATTGGTTTATTATTCTGTGAATAATGCACCTATGTATTCGCTCAGCAAAAAATTTTTATAACACCCCCTCAAATTTTTCTTCTTTTCCGTTTCAAGGTGCGTAGATTCCAAAAATGCAATGTATCACGTGTACCGGCTTAATTTTCGGTCTAAAAAAGTCGTTCTTTCGCACACACGCTCCATCTGAGCCCTAGTTGTGTCCCGAAACTTTTAAGCCGGATCGGAATATACCCAGGGGAGCTATGAGTGAAAATATGCATACAAATAGGTACTTTATATTATACTGATTTCGCGAAGTATAGGCTCCGATACTGGGAATACTGTATTTAATATTGCGTTGAACAAAAAGGTGGGTTCCAGGGTGGGTCAAAAACCAGAAGCAGAAAATTAGCTCAAATGACCATGCTGCATGACTGGAACTGTATAAAATTCGCTCATCTTTCCACTCAACCTTTTTTTCACCATTAACAACATTTTGGCGAAATTTTTTATCACTTAGCTATAAGCAGTTGTCGTCTGGAATGACAGAGATATTCGTAACATAATTATATTGTAATAAAAGAGTGTTCAAAACTAAGGGTGGATTCAGAATGCTCTGAGTTGTCTTTTTCTTGGTTCCCTTATATCCAATTTCCACAAAACATCATCAACCTACGTACAGAACAAGAAACACCTTGAACGGTATTTACAACGTCCCCGTGGTCCTTCGTTTCATGACGGAAAATATTGTAACCGTACCTTTCTGGTTCTCATGATGACAAAAAAATCGGTAATGGAAAAGAAAAACGTCAAACGGCATATTATATAGGTACTACTATAGGTACTTACTATTTATAGGTACTCGCAGTGAACTCAAGAACAGGTGAACTCATTTTCTCTGTACTAGTTATTCTTTCTACTAAGGTAGAAAGATATAGGTAACTAGTAGTGGAGTAAGTTACGACATTTTTAAGGAAAACCGTCGAAGAACATTCCAGAACAGGCTGATCATTTGGAAGTTGTTGAAGTAGGTAAAATGTCCAGCACAGCAAAATCAACAATATTTAAACGATAATATGAACTGCTTTCTAAACTAGTTTCAAGATGGTTCAGCAGCTATCAATATTGATCAGATCAACCATGAAACCACAATAAGAATTGAATGGGGGTGCTGTGGTTATTGGTTTGGGACTACTGCTAGGTAGATCCCATAGGGGTTAGATCCTGGGTGGATGGATCTCATAGCAAAGATATATTGCACCGTCAGTCACTAGCGGACGTACATGCGCTCGCAGTGAATCACTCAGCAAGGCATCCAACCTATCGAAGCAAACACACGCAAACTTCTTTTCTTGAAACAGATTTCAATCTCCCGCATTGAATGGGGTTTTGGTGTACGACCGTCAGTTCTTTCACAATTTGGGTTCAAGAACGACGGACCGAAGGATTTCCTGAGACACAGTAACACAGCCAGTTGTCAGTATTTTCTCCTACTGATCGTGAGCTGTGATAGGACTCAGCGTTAGTCGTAAATCCGCTCCCTCCAGCCGATCTCTACCGCATCACAACAAACCCGCATGCAGTACCATAAAGCTGAGCAATAAAAACGGATTGACGCATAGAGAAAACTTGATTAGAGCTCTTCTGTAGGAACTGAGTCAACTGATATGGGTATCTTGGTAAATCGACATAGAACGGCTTGGTTGGTTGAGCGTTTTGTACGACAGACGCAGCAAATTATTACACAACGGTTAATATTATCTGCATAATATTATGGCCCTTTTGCGTAGATCACTGCTCCCCCGTGCAGTGATACCCTCGTGCTCTCCCGGGAGCATGCAGCTCCGCCAGTGTGAGAGTTTTGCGAATAATCCGAAACATAATATACATAATATATCCACAATCCGAAACATTAGTACCTACATAATATATCAACTCCGCCACTTCTAACACTACTTTCATCTCCGCCAAGTTGCTTGTTTACTTTCTAATGTAACATCTACCACTTATCTCTCCAGTCGTAACTAGAAATACCCTGTGGTAAATCATGCACATAAATCAGTCCGTTGTTATTTTCTCCCAGCGTGAACAACATGTGCGACTTTAAATGATACCATCACAACGCGTTTCATCAATAATATTATCGTGTGGGTTGGTTATAAGTTCCACAAAAGTGTATACACCAAGTTCTTGTGTACTTTCAAGTGGCCGTACACTCAAAAAAGCCGTCCGGCGAATATTTTCATAGCGGAAGATACGAAAACCGTCGAGAAGAAAGATGGTAGCCACAAACATGAAGTTATTAGTGATCGACAGATTTTGAAGGAACTGCCTACTGTCATATTCGGTGAAAAAAATCAAACTGAATGTGATGCACGACCGAGATCAGAAAATCGCTTATTTTCCTACTCGTAATAACTTCGAGGACTTTTACGGATGGCACTGGAGCAAGCAAAACCTGAGTATGTCTCTTTCAAACTCCTCCTTTCTAATCCTTTCACTCTGGTAGAGTTGCTATCAAGCGGATTTGCATACTGCATTGTGCGGGTAGTGTACAACTAAGGGCTGTGAAGCTGCAACCCCCCCGCAAGGAAAGTACCACGACCACCCCTCCCCGCGGTATTTTGTTTTTTTAAATTGTGATGATCGCTTAACCAAAGTAGGTCCCTTGACATATTCCCAAATTTTCAATATAAAAACGCTGCAAAGTCCTTTTCACATGGGCTTATTATTCTACTGGACATGCCTACAGAAAAGTTGGCTGTTAATTTATTGTTTCTTTCAAGTGAAATAATTTAAATATATTTTTGATTGTTTCCACCAATTTTGGCCCCCAAAACACGAATTAGGTACGCTCCTTTTTTTTATCAAATTATCTTTATCACCCTTTGCCATTTAATCGTCTTGATTCACCTGTTGCCTCTTTTTCCAGTGTTACTATACAAATTGGTGGTAATCTCAGACAATTTCCCAGGTTTTTGACTCGTAAATAATCAATTTTGGGAGCAGAACCATTGGTAGAACCTCAATTTTCCACTCTTTGGTCAAAATTGACTTCATATTCTGTCTTCTTGTTCCAAAAAACATGGAAGCGATACCTCAAATGCTCATGTTACGAACAATAACACAAAACGCTGCAAAGTCCTTGTCACATGGGTTTATTATTCTATTGGACATACCTACAGAAATGTTAGCTGCTCATTTATTGTTTCTATCATGTGAACTAATTGAAATAGCTATATTTCTGATGGTTTCCACCAATTTTGGCCCCCAACACACAAATTAGGTACGCTCCTTTTTTCCCCCCAAATTATCTTTGATCATTGGTTGTGCCATTTAATCGTCTTGTTCCACGTGTTGACACTTCTTCTAGTGATATTATACAAATTGATGGTGATTTCAGACTATTTTCCAGGTTTTTGCCTCATAAAAAATCAATTTTAGGAGCTGAACCTTTCATAGAACCTCAATTTTCCACTCTTTGGCCAAAATCGACTTCATATTCGGTCTTCTCATCCCCAAAAACATGGAAAAAGATACCTCAAAAGCTCATTTTACTAACATGTTACTAAAACACAGAAACACCCCTGGGTATATCCCGATCGGGCTGAAACGTTTCGGGACACAACTAGGGCCCAAATGGAGTATGTGTGCGAAAGAACGACTTTTTTAGACCGAAAATGAAGCCGGTACACGTGATACGGCGGACGGCGTACGGCGTACGGCGGACGGACATTGCATTTGTGGAATCTACGCACCTTGAAACGGAAAAGAAAAAATTTTGAGGGGGTGTTACAAAAATTTTTTGCCGATCGAATGCATAGGTTTATTATTTGCAGAATAATAAACCAAAACGGAACCAATTAAACACGATAAAAACGCTGTTATACCCGTTTCGGTGATCGAATCATCGTCAGTAACAATAACTTAACTGACGATGGATTCATCACCAAAACCGGTATAACAGCGTATTTTTCTATATTAGTGGAAATATAAAACCTTTCACTAATATATTTATTTATTTTTGGGGAAATGGGGAAATCCGCCCCCCCCCCCCCCCCCGCCCAATAATGAAAATGGTCTAAAAAGTGTAAAAACGAAAGCATAAGGCCTCGGCCACTTCTCAGGAGACGAGCCTAAAAAACACGTAGGTACTATTGAGTTTACCACAATTATTCGACTGGAACAACATAAGAAATGAAATATGTACCTACTAAAAATTGCAAACACTGAAGGTTCGCTCCTCTTCGTCCAAAGTCTTGTCAATGTGTCGTGTAAGTTGTGTGCCAAGAGACGGCAAGTGTACGCCGTCCCTTATCGCCTCCCGACCCGCCACGGCGCATACAAATGAGGGCCAAGGACGACCCTGGCACCGGCGCTCTGAGATTGTAGCCCGATCTGCAAGTTTATGATCGTGCGAAGGGTGTTTCCCTCCCCAGCATTTACTAGATAATTGCGCTCGGCTTCCGTTGATATGAACGCGTGAAAGTGTGACTCGGTAAACAGGTTGAGACTACGCCCGCGTGTTCTCAGCAGTTGACGCAGATGTCTGATATTTGAATCTACATCTCGACGAGACGGATCATGCATGGGATATTTTTTTAATAAACAGGGATAGGCGGACGTGCAAGTCTTGGAGCACCAAGCATTCCGAGGTACAATGTGATGCTGCAAGCAGTTTTGTGCAAAAACATGATTTTGATCGATTTTTCTGCGCAACTTTTTTTTCTGATAATTTAGAAAGGTACACATAATTAGATTGAAATGTACATTAAGCTTCGTATTAGGTAATTTATGCATTTGCGATGAACTACTGACCGAAAAACGTTACGAAATACCTTGCCATCCATTATCTTTTTCGTCCAGAAGCACCAATACCTGATATCTAAACCTCCTATTTCTCAAAGTAACCTATTGCACTAGTGACAAAACTCAACTTACTAGCTCTCAGGATCCAGGCGCAGGTACTGTAATGAGTCTACCTGCTCACTGAAGTTGTGTCGAAATAGTGAGAACACATGTGGTTTGACAGAACTGAAGTTTGTCGAGGCTAAAAGAGCAACTCGCCTTTTAAAGGTGACTCATCCTCCCTCCCCTCCCCTCCACAGCGGATCGGAAATTGGTCGAAAAACTTTCCGGCTCGGCTTCGATCGGAGAGGAATTAGCGCAACAATTTCCTGTCAATCTAACTTCCGAATCGAAAGAATGAATATTTCTCGCTCAACAAGAATCTTGCCTATCATCGTCGAGGAAAGTTCTTTGGGAATGTGTACAACATAGACTGTAACTGATAGACACAGGGAACCATCGACCTAATGATGGACATGGACGCAGAAGTGGGAGTTTGGATTATGATTAGCAATTATGATTGCATTTTTCCTCAATATTTATGATGTGAGATAACAATAATAGGACTGAATCGGGAAAACAAGCCTCCTCCATATTTTGGGAGATTTTCAAACTTTAGGCGGGGAAGGGGGCCCTGCTGTTGTCTGCGACGTTGCACGTAGGTATATGGGTTCTGGCTGGCTGGCCGGTGGCTGTTGCCAATCGGGGACAACACTGGTCGGTGGCTGATTGGTCATCTGATGGGCCAATCAGTTGGCTAAATAGCCAATCAGATGGGCAATGTCCAGTTCGACGCATTATATCCGTATGACTTAAGCAAGCAGCTTCTTTGAATCGCCTTTTTCTCTTACGTGTTTTTCTTCGTCCACAAAACAACCTTTCCGTCAACTTTTGATCTTTTTCAAATGCGTAGAGGAAGACGAATATAAAACCGGTACCTACCAGAAGTCTTCGTGGACAAACCATTGCTCATTAGGGGAAAAAAAAATCGGAAAACTGCTCCAAGTGCAGGGCTCAAGAACTGAACGGAACCAGGTGAAGGATGGTTTATTAATTACGAGTATAAATTAATACGGAGTTATGGTAAGAAAATAACTGTCATAGATGGATGTTTCGTACCTTCAGCGGGCAACTTGACTGTTCCTGCAGCGTGCACAATACTGGAATTGTTATAGGCAGTATGACATAAGTGGTGTTTTCCGTTACTTTCCATACAATTCAACCTACATATTGAATAGGTAGATTTTGGTAAACGGCAATCTATCCAATTTATAATAATAAGGAACCCGTTGATCAATAAAATAATCAAGGAGTACCCATATGTCTGAATTGGCTGATTTTTCCCTCGAACCGCCTATTACGCTGTTAACTGATGAGGAAATTCCAATTAGCTAGTTGAAAGAAAAATACCGTACCTTTAGGTACTCAGATTTAAAAAACGCTGCAAAATATTACACAACGGTTTATTATTTTCCTGTATAGACACCCCTTACGCGTACATCACTGTTTTCTGTTTGAGCATACTATGTACCTGATGACTCATTCAATGGAAGAAAGTGGGATTATTATCGACGCCTATTATCATTTCAATAATTAAATTATTCGATTAGTGTCGGCAATTATTTCATCGTTAATTTGCACGTCGTTACTAGAACGACAGCTATCGCACGCTCTTCATCGAGTGTCTGACTTCATAATTTTACCGAGGAGGATTCAAAGGCCCAATTCATATAACAACAAACACAATAAACATTGAGGCATAGTTAGAGCTGTGAATTTATCAAATGGTTTTTTCTCATTCGATGAAGTAAGTAATGAATGAAAACAGGTAAGTGGAATGAAAGTGGGTTACCCGTGGGATACGTGACAAGCACTGTTTATAGGACGGTTCAGCTGAGTTCCAATAGTGTGGCACTAATGGAGATGCAACTTACTTTTATCGCCTCGCCTTTCCATTTTCCCCAGCCGCAGGCTCTTTTGCTATTCCATCAGCGATGCACTCACTTGCTTACCACATACAGCCCTAAGGTCCGCCCACACGGGTTTACCTCGGATCCAATTCTCCCTTTTCTTTTTGTTCAACCACTCACATCGTCCCGAAACGAACTTTTTCCTTTCTTCCGGTAGGGCTTATTTCATCCGACCCTTCGTCAAAAAATAAAACACACAAATTGGCTTAAAAGGTGCTATTCCAATGAAAGCCCTTCTCACACGGCAAAAGTTCTTTTTTCAAGTCCGGTAGGATGTAAAACAACGGAGTTTTTTCCAGTGGGAAAGACAGGAGAAATAAAGTCGGGTAATAATGATCAAATAATTTAACGACTTTCAAGTATCCAATGGCAGTTTATAAAAATCCATTGGAACATGAAAAATTCTACAAATGCCATAAAGCTGTTGTTTCACTCCTAATGTTCAATATGTGTTAGTTACAGGTGCTTAGTCCCAAAGATCACTACCGTCCTACACTGAGAACCCGTTTCCCCTCCCTATCTATAAAGAGATCCATTTAAAACGGAATAGTACATTTTGAACAAAATCTGAAGGAAAAAAAAAGTAACGAATTTTTGAATAAGGTGTGAATTTTCCTGATGAGAATGGACCTAATCGATATACCTACTGAAGTAGGGGCTGATCCGAATAATGTCGCACAATATCCATTTGATTCGGACCCTCAATCATCGGATTTCTTTTTGATTTAGGACGATTGTATTAAAGTGTATTGTAGTAAATCGTACTAATTGTATTAAAAACTAATGTATTAGAAAGATAGGCCATCTTTCCCTTCGGAAGCTACTAGACAATGGCATTCTTCGACGATCTCCTTTTCTCAATATTATTTTCAACTGATCGATCCGATGGAAATATCTTTGGAGGATGTATAAGTCATTTTCACTTTGGACATCCTTCGACATAAATATAATAAAAATTTGTGTTGGTCTGATAAATCGTTAATCAAAAATGGTTTCGTTGCTTGAAACTCCTCAAAATTGGACTAATTCGGATAAATATGAGCCAAAGATGACAAGGATGAGCGTTTGGACTGACTTTCAGACGATCTCACGCGCTCCATCTGCAACAATGTCGAAGCAACTGTAGTTCAAAATGCGCTAAGTGCGCTCGAGGATGTGGCAAGATCCCGACCACATAAGTAGGTATTATTTAGAGAGAAATAATTGGGGATAGTCTTCAGTCCCGGACCGATCGGACGCGGTTGCGTTGATTTTTGCCCTGCTCAGTTCATAGCTTTTCGTCGCCGAAACCCCTTCTCAGGGCTTTGTAGTTGGGATTGTTAACTCGATGTAAAACGAAAACGCTGCAAATCCCTGCACAACGGTTTATTATTTTGTATAGAATACCCTTCCGTTACAGATCACAGCTCTATGTATAGATAACCCGTCTATATAATATGATATGTACTATTATATACATATTATGTAGATCGCAGACCCTCCGTAGGTTAGTACCTAACCCCGTACTCGTTACTAGGTACCTACCTAAATCACGAGTTAAATGTTGCTAAAATAATTCTGCCGATGACAAACAGTACCTAACAAAAAGAAACACACATAATGAAGTTCTGAAAAGAAATTGTTGATGAGGAGTGAAAAAAGTTGCAAAAGTACCTACCAACAAACTCCAGCCCCTTCTACGTAGATGGTATAATGAACCGTTGTGTAATAATTTACCGTTGAGTAATGATTTACCGTAGTAATAATTTACCCATCAATAATACTTCAACGTTTGTTCAAGTTTCACTACCTACCAACAAACTCCAAAAGAGCCATCATTTTTCAAATTAAATAATATCACAGAACAACCAACTCGACTTCATACTCCGCCAATATAATCAGGTGATCCCTACCAATGATTGGCCGTATTCACAAATTCCTATTGTGGGCGCGTCTCTGGTTACGAGATTTGGTTTGAATTGTATACAATTTCATTCACACTGGAGTCGAAAATGCCTGTCGGTGCAAACTTCGGGGCCTTACTGTGAACGAACGGCTGGATGTACGATGCTCCGGATGGGCTTAAAAAACTCGCAAGTTCAAGAACTATTTAAAACCGTAAAAATATTTACGTAAAAAAATGGTATAGGCGTTTTGAAAATTTCAACCCCTATTTTGAACCCCTTAGAGATGACTCACAGTAACGTCGAGCTTCGAGGACCAACTAGACGCCGAACGGAACCTATAACCCGAATTTCATCAATTTTTTTTCATGGTAACTAAGAAAAGTGGCCCGTACGGCGTACGGCGTACGGCGGACAGACAGAAATATTTTTATTGCAGTTTTGGATTCTACATACCTTGAAACGTAAACCATCAAATTTTGAGGGGGGGTAAGCATTTTTTTTTTCATGCTCGATTCCAATGGTTCATTATTGAAAATAATAAACCAAAAGAGAAGAACCTCGAGAAATATTATGGTAATCACATCGAAAATAAATTCACCAAACAGATGTGCAAGGTGAGGGGACACATTCATAATGGTATTTATGGATCGAATGTGTTCCAAAGTTGGGGCAAACGTTGAACAGGATGATATCATTTGAACAGATCTTAATACCGGAGCATCTGGAAAGGAGCTGCAGAAAAAAGAACAATCAATAGACGTAAATAAGGGGCAGCCGTCGAAGTTAAAGGCCGAAAAAACTTTCCCCAATTCAAACTTGAGCACTTGAACGTGTCTGACTCCTAGTTGGATCTTTTAAAAGAGACTGCAATTTTCATTGGAAAGAAGGGAACATACTTTGGTGAAACAATTTAAGAGATTATGCGAGGTAAATGGAACATAAATTGGGCGGGACACAACTTCTCGGAGAGAAGAGTGGAAAAACTTCATGAAAAGCGAAGATATATCAAATAAAAAGTTTGAGGAAAGCGAAATATTGTTTTCTCTTGTTTTTTTTTTGTTTTTTTTTTAAAAGTTTGTTTCCGAATCCAACGTGGCAAGGAGAATCGTCGCGAAACATATAACAGGAAAGAGTCGTAGCGCTGGTCAGGTGATCGTCAGCCAGTCTCTGTTTGGACGTGGTTAATGGAAAAAAAGGTTATCATGGAAAGAGGCATTTTCCCGGCAATGTGTTGCTGGCATAATTCCGGCAATAGTTTCCCAGCATCGCTCAAAATCTAAAAATATTGCCGGCATCACATGGATACTTTAACGAGATGGCTCAGCAATATAATATCAGTGTAGTCGGAGCAATACAGCATGATGTCGAAGTGTTGTCGATGATATCGACCCAGGAGCAAAAATACGGCAATAATGCCAAGCCATGATGCTCAACTAATTTTTGTTTTTTTAAAATTGGCATGGAAACAGCCGTCACGCCATCATTAAATGTTCGATAGTGCCACATGATCACCACATCTGTGGCAAAATGTTGTTAAACAGGTACCTAGTCTCAAGTTATTTTTACGGTGTTCGTTGTGTCGCCTACCCACTCCCCCCTCACAAGAAATGTTTGTCATACAGAATGATCAAATGAGCGAATTTTCAAAGAGTAGCTACTATTAAATACTAACCCCTCGTAATTTTTTAGCCATCGCTAATGATAGGTAGGTAGGTACTTAATTTTTAGTAATTAGGCTAGGAAGACTTCCGAGGTTCGCTCGCACAAAGCCATCGACAAAACTTTAGCCCCTAGAAGGTGTCCACGAAATCATAAAAACAAACGAAAAAAGTACCTAGCAATGAATCAATTGCACAGCAATTCCAAATAATATAATAATCAAGCGTGAAAAAAAGCTCATCAGTCTGCCGTAAGCTGTTAACATCTTGCCGTAATTAAGTATGTCCATAGCTGATAAGGACGTATAGTTCGAGAGCTTTTTGCCCTGTTTTGAACGAATCCAAAGCGATTTGTATGGGATAGGCCGTTCCGATTTTATTAAGGGAAACAGGGTACCTAATATACAGGGTACCTAATTTCATCAAAACCGTTCGAGCCGTTCTCGAGATAGCCTTTGGCGATTACAGTGTAAAAAATTGAACAAGGTTTTGTGTGATTTATGAGGAATCCCACCAAATAGTACATTCTTTGGCCACTATCGATTTTTAGAGATTTGCTAGGGCAGATTTAATTGAACCACCGAATTAAGTTACTCCTAAGTAAATCTCAGGACGAGCCTGAAGTGGAGCTCTAGCAGCGCTCCAGGCAGACACGGTCGAAACGTCAAATTCGTATTAACTGGAGCTATAGATGCGGGGGAAGGGTGACTTGTTAACCAACACAGAACATGGCATTTGAGGTGCTATAATGAGACGAAGAAAAAATTCGCTTCACATTAGTAATTGCGAAATCAATGTGTGAGCGGAGTGGATGAAAATCAGGGGGAGACATCACGAAAAACACGGTGTTAACGAGATGTATGGGGCGTTTTTCCGTATTATTTCTTCGAAGAGGATAGACTCAGTCAGACAATATCGTGTTGCCAAACATTCCAGGCATTTCGCATCCTTCCTCCGTAGCGCATATGAGAAAGTCACTTCCTTGGAACGAACCAGAGGGTTGCGTAACATACCAGGGGGGAAGCTGGAAAATTAATAGGCGTGAGCGATGCGAAGGGAGTCAAACACACTTCTCAGACGGCCTCAAACTACCATCAACGAACGGAAGGAAACCTCGCTTTAGTTACAAGGTGTTGCCCACAATCTTTGGGTATAATGTAAGATATTGCACTGTCTGTGACATAAATATGAGCCGCTACTGTCGGCATTAGGTGACTTCAAACCCCCGAAATAGATTACGCGAACTTGAATGTGAAATACGGTGCCTGAAAAAACCAGGAGGATGAAACTAGAGGAATCGGAGGTTATTTTTATTATTTTTTTTTTTCAAGTCCGTAGATTTACAGATAAATCCGATGACCTATGGAGTATTTTGCAAAGTTCGCTACCTAGCAACAGTGTTTTGAAATCTCCGAAAGACGCCTGTGGCGGCACGTATCATTCAACCCTAGCGCAAAAGACCGATATCTTTCCATCTTCTCTATACTTCAAGTTCACGGCCAACCGCAGAACGTCAATATAAATATATTATTCAAACAAAATAAGGTTGACAAAAAATTAGGGAATTAATCAAATGCCTACAAAATGGGATATTTGCATGGCTCACAAAGGCTGTTTATATCATGTTTTAAATGAAAGTAGATTACATCCTGGGGATTTTGATACCTACCGCACTGTCCTAAGATCGCACTGTCCTTCTATGATTTTTCAGTTTCCAGAACTTATGACGTCACAGCGGGCACCCAGGCAAGATGGGTGCAATGACGTCAGAAGTTCCGGAAACTTTGAAAAATCATACAAAAAGAACTACATATTGTAGGACAGTGCAGTTGGTGTCAAAATTCTCAGGATGAAATGTACTTCAGTTTAAGAAAATTAAATAAATAAGTACAAATAGCCCACTGCACTGTGTGCCACACTACCACAGTCAAATCAGTGGTTAGGTACGAGATATTTAATTAGCTACAATATACAGAGATGTGGGGCCACATTCAAGGTGATTCTCTTTAAATGTCCTTTATTAATAAAGAGAGGTTTATTAATAATAAAGCTGACAAAGTGCTCATGAGCTTCCTCTTCAAAAGGTTATGCGAGCGAAGACCAAAGCTGCAGAACCATTGTGAAGGAATCTATATGAGCCCACCAACAGATAACACCCCCAACATCACTAAAATAGAACTCATTACGACCGTAGTATCGCAGGTGTATACGATTTACGAGAAAACTTGAGTACAGACAGCCAGACACGGAAGCGAATTCGTTAAAAAAGGTCTCAAATCGCTTTAGTCGTTTTTAATAATTAAATGTGTTTCCACAATTTCATTCCCAGTGATTTAGTTCGTACATTGATGGTCTAACGTGTACTAGTAGTCATTCGGGCTAACATATGTTGTAGGTACCAAGAAGATTGTCGTGAGTCCCTCCCGGGAACACTCCACTAGCAACCTTAAAGCTCTCACCAATATTCCTATGTAAAAATTACCTTCCGCTAATAAACATCTGAGTGGGGAGACAGGCAACAGAATCCGGGGGACACAACCTGGAGCCCCACTACCAGCTCCCAACAGGGAGCTGGAGGGAGAGGACTCCAAGTCCTATATAACCCCGGATCCTGGAGCTTTAGCTTCATTCGACACTTCCTCTAACCAGCTCTCTCTTCTCTCTCTACCTTCCTCCTCCCAGATGCCTGGTGGTATCCGCCGCTCTGGGAATTCACCTCCTACCTTCTCCCCTTGTCTACATCGGTGGATATCCGCCGCCTAGACAAGCACCTTCCTTCACCTACATCGGTGGATTACCGCCGCCTAGGTGAATTTCCTTCCTCTCGCCTACATCGGTGGATTACCGCCGCCTAGACGAGATTCCTTCCACTCACCTACATCGGTGGATTACCGCCGCCTAGGTGAACTTCCTTCCTCTCACCTACATCGGTGGATTACCGCCGCCTAGGTGAAATTCCCTCGCTCTCCTCTACTTACTCCTTCACGCCACCGTGATGATCAATTTAAATTCATCACAGTGGTGAACCCGACGTTCATCCAACCTTCTATCCTCTTACCAACTCATGTGTCGCCCCAGTCTAGTTCGGTGTCCCGCATTTTAAATTCACATTTAAAATAGTCCGTATAAATTCGCAATTTTTTGGCCCACCCGCAACCGCTCACACAGCTCTCAACTCTCCGCCGCATACAAATCCGCTGCCGCTAATTGCGAATTTTCAAATTCAAACGCTCAAATTGAATTTTGTTCACAGACACCTCCACCATGGACCCGAACTCACCATCGCCGCCGCTCCTCCGGCCGTCCCTGCTGCAGCCGCCGACCACTGCGGCTTCTGACGCAACCGACAACCCCTTCACCAGCCTCTCACCACCCGGCTCCGCCGCATCCGCCGCCGCCGCTGCCGCCGCCGCTGCAGCTGCCGCACACGCCGCCGCCGACGTCACGACGGCCTCGGCGTCGTTCCCGCTGTCGCTACCCCCCTTCTACACGCACGACCCCGCACTCTGGTTCTTCCAGGTCGACGCTGCGTTTTCTGCCGCCAACATCCGCAGCCAGCGTACCCGCTACTCCCGCATCATCTCTCTCCTACCATATGAGATCCTCCTGCAGACATCGGACATCTCCCCCGACGCCACGGCCGCCTACGACGACCTCCGTGCCCGCCTCATCAGTTTATACCAACCTTCCAAGATCGCACGTGTCGCAGCGCTCTCCCAGCCCCAACATCTCGGCGATTTGAAGCCCTCCCACCTATACCGTCGCCTACGTCATCAGCTACACGACGTCGTGACGGCCGACATCGCTCGAACATTCTGGCTGCAAGCCCTCCCCCACCCCATCCAGATGGCGCTCGCCAGCCACCTCAACGGACCGGACGAGCCGCTCCTCCGTCTAGCCGACACAGTATACGACCTCGCCGCGGCCGCCAGCGTCACGGAAGTCGCCGCACCCCGCACCCCCACCCCGCGCAGGGACCGATCACCGTCTCAAGAGCGCCGCCGACCCCCCTCCCTCCACCGGCGCCGCTCCCTCTCCGTCGATCGCCGGCCAAACCCCTCCACCGACCACCGACGCCAGCGCTCGGCCGACCGCCGCACCCTCTCCCCCACCCAGCAACGAAGAGGGAGGTCCCCGAACACGACAGCCCCCTCCAACTCCGCGCGCCCCACCAGGACCTACCTCCCAGCGGACCCCCCCCACCGATGTTTCTACCACGTGAACTTCGGTGGGGAGGCCCGCAAATGCCAGCCCCCCTGCTCCTACTCCTCCAAGCAGGGAAACGCGGACGCCCGCCGGTAAATCCGGCGGGCCCCCCTCCTCGCCAACACGGGGGGGACCACCACCAACCCCTCCCCGCCCGCATTCACACCACCACTACCAAGCCTCGCTACCCCTCCTACGCCGCCGCCACGGCTGCCAACCTCCCGGCCGCATCTGACGACGCCGCAAAACGCGCCACCTCTCCATCAACTGACACCCCACCCCGAGTCAGCCCCTCCAAGCCCGCCTCCAGGGCAGCCAACCTTCCGGCCGCCACTAGCGCCGCCGCTACCGTTCCCCCGCCCCGGAACGGCCCCTCCAAGCCCGCCTCCAGGGCAGCCACCCTCCCGGCCGCCACTAACGCCGCCGCTACCGTTCCCCCACCTCGGAACGGCCCCTCCAACCCCGCCCCCAAGGCAACCACCCCTCCGGCCGCCACTCGCGCCGCCGCTACTGTTCCCCCTCCCCGGAACGGCAAAAAAACGCCCCGTGTCTCCTTCGCGGAGGACCAGCCACCGCCATCACACCCGCCCATCGCCTTGGACGAACCAAGCCCCTCCCATCCGACAGACCCCAACACCTCAGCCATTTTACCGCACTCCGCCCCAGCTCACCAACGCCTGTTCCTCAAATGCTCAAAAACACACGTCCCGTTCCTCGTCGACACAGGGGCGGCGCTCTCCATATTCCCGAATAATATTCTCCGGCGACAGGCGCGCTGTTACCGGCAACTCCTCTACGCCGCCAACGGTACCACCATCCCCTCGTACGGGACGTACCGCTCATCAATCCATATGAGCGGGCTCGCGTACGAGTGGGAATTTACCGTGGCGGACGTAGAGAAAGCTATCCTGGGGGCCGACTTCCTCGCATATTTCGGCCTCCAGGTAGACGTCCGTAACGCGCGCCTGCTCGACCCCTCCACCCAGAAACCCATCCCCGGGTTTATTCATGCTGTAGATCGCCCCCCGTCCCAATTTGAACAACTCCTCCTAGAATACAAACCCCAGCGCCGCCCCTCGGCTCACATCTCACAGACCCAACACTTCATCGAAACCTCTGGCCCCCCAATATCCGCGAAAGCCCGACGCCTCCACCCCCTCCAACTCTCACAGGCCCGCAAACATTTCGACCTCCTCATCAAAGACGGCATTATCCGTCCCTCCAAATCCCCGTGGGCTTCTCCACTACATATTGTGCAGAAGCCTAACGGGGATATCCGCCCATGCGGCGACTACCGCCGCCTCAATGCCCGAACAACCCCAGATCTCTACAACGTCCCGCATCTCCGGGACTTCTCTTCCCACCTCCACAACACAACCATCTTTTCAACACTCGACATCTCTAGAGCCTTCCATCACATTCACATCTACCCCCCTGACGTACCTAAAACAGCCATCATCACCCCTTTCGGCCTGTTCGAATATATCAAAATGGGTTTCGGCCTCCGTAACGCTGCCCAGACTTGGCAGCGTTACATGGACAACATTCTACGAGGCCTACCCTTCGTATTCTGTTTTTTGGACGACGTACTGATCGCTTCCCGGGACCCGAAGGAACACCTCGCACACCTGAAACAGGTACTTGACATCTTCGCCGCCGAGGGCCTCACCATAAACTCTCCGAAATGTGTTCTCGCCCAACCCTCCGTCCGCTGCCTCGGCCACCAGGTTTCGTCCGAAGGAATAAAACCCCTACCTGACAAAGTGCACACCCTCACCGACTTCCCACAACCCAACACTGTCTCAGAACTCCGCCGTTTCCTGGGTATGTTGAACTTTTATCGTAGACACATCAAACACGCAGCACAACATCAACAACCACTCATACACGCTATCCCACAACCGGCCAAAAAAAACGATAAACGCCCCATTTCCTGGACCCCCACCCTCACAGCCGCCTTTCAACAATGCAAACAGGACCTAGTAGACGCCGCTCTATTGGCCCATCCCGACCCCCATGCCCCCCTCTCCATCACCACGGATGCATCCGACTGGGCCATCGGGGCAGTCCTCCACCAACACACCGGCGCCACCCCCCAACCCCTCGGCTTTTTCTCTAAAACTCTGTCCCCAACTCAAAAAAATTACTCCACCTTTGACAGAGAACTCCTCGCCATCCACGAAGCCATCAAACACTTCCGTGACTTCGTGGAGGGCAGGCAGTTCTCTGTCGTCACCGACCATAAGCCCCTCACCCACGCCCTCCTCCAAAACCGAAAATCAGCCTCCCCCCGTCGCCTCCGGCAACTCGAATTTATCGGACAATTCACGTCCGATATTCGTTATTTGCCGGGGGCCGACAACTGCGTCGCCGACGCCCTCTCCCGCCCCACCCCTGCGCCGGTGGCGGAGCTACTGCCCTTCCCTTCCCCGCAAAACCTCAAACACCACCAAAATCCTACTTCCGATCCCGCACTTTCCAACCTCATCTCCGCCTCAAAATTGGAACAGCTGCCTCCCCTCGATCTCTGGTGCGACGTATCGGCCGATTCACCGCGCCCGTACGTCCCGCCGGAGCTGAGGAGGCAGTTGTTCCTCCATTACCACTCCCTCCACATCCCGGCATTCGGGCGAGCCGGGACCTCATCAAGACGCGGTACTTCTGGCCCCATATGAACACAGATATCCGTACCTGGGTTCTGGGGTGCCAGAAGTGCCAGCAGTTCAAGGTCTCGGCTCACCCCCATGTACCTCCTCAACCCCTCCCCGATTCTCTCCCGTGGGAACATGTCCACTTGGATCTGGTCGGCCCTCTTCCCCCCTCCGAGGGGAAGAGGTACTGCCTCACCATGATCGACCGTGCGACCAATTGGGTAGAGTGTATTCCACTCGCCCACATTACCGCGGACGCCGTCGCCGCGGCCTTCCTCAATCAATGGATCAGCCGCTACGGCTGTCCGCGGACACTCACGGTCGATCAGGGGAGGCAGTTTGAATCAGCCCACTTTGCCGACCTGCTCCGTTCCCTCGGGATTCAGAAAATCCGCACCACTCCTTATCACCCTCAATCCAACGGGAAAATAGAGCGGTGGCACTCGGTCCTCAAGCAAGCCATCTCCACATCAGCCACTTCCCCTTCATGGACCAAAACCCTCCCCTACGTTCTACTTAGCCTCCGCACTTCCGCCCGTCCTTCAGACAACACAAGTCCCGCACAACACGCTTTCCGAGACCCCATTCGTTTACCGGCCGACATTTTCCCTCCACACAACACCCTGTCCATTAACAGGGAACCGTTACACACCTCAACACCGACAAACGACACCACTTACCCAAAACGCTTTTACACTTCCACGCATATGTACTTGAAAGAGCCCGGCATGCATAAAACCTTTCAGCCCCTTTATGCCGGGCCCTTTCAAGTCATCCGCACAACACCAACCACCGCGACCCTGCTAATGGACGGGAAACCCCACACCGTCCCTTTCGCCCGCTGCAAACCCGCCCCTGTTCTCCCTCAACCAACGTCAACTATCAGTCTCCCGCCGTCTGTTTGCCATGCAACATCTCTCTCCACCACAACAGTCTCCCCCGTCGCCGTTTCCGGATTTCGATTCGGATCCGGAAATGGCGGCCATACTCCGGGACGTTTACGTCCCGGACCCGCTCTCCCCCCTACCCCCTTCGCCCGGACCAACACCATCGCTTCCGTTTTTTCCGCAAAGGATTTCCGGACTACCTCCCCGGCCCCGGCGGTGGAAGTACCCCCAGTGGCGCATACTGCGCGAATTTCGCGCAGCGCAAGCCACCGGGGTACACCCCCCCTACATCCCGATCGACCCCCTTATGGACCCCCTCCTCCACCAATTTCGCCTCACCCTCCTTATGCCGCCCCCACCGCCCCTTCCAAACATCACTCCCCCCGTCTTCAACGAACCCCCGCCCCCCAAATTTCAACCCCCTCTTGCTCCTCCCCCTTTTTTTCGACCCCCCAATTTTAAATTCGGCCCCACCAACACCCCAACCCACCAAACCCACAACACCCCCTCTTCCCCCACCTCCGCCGGGGATATCCGCAATAGTCTCCGCCGGGACAAAACGGTCCGGGCGGCGCAACAGACGACGGGAGCGTCCCTCGCCCCGCGTCCCGGCGGCCAAGTCCCCCGCCCCGCTCTGAGAAATCACGGCGGGGCCTTGAGATTTCGGGACAGTGTTTGTGTTCCATTATCCCACAGACACTGTACCGAACCTCACAGCCCCGCCGTGGCCACCTCGTCGCAGCGGGCATCAACCACATCCAACCACACACTACACCCACCTTTTCACTACACCCACACACTCAATACACTTCACCACACACAACCCACACCCAGGGAACGGCGGATCTCGCAACCCCGCTCAAATCTGTCTCCCCTGAACCCGTACCTACAAATTGTATATACCTGTAAATACCTGTAAATACTACCTGTAAATACCTTGCAAATTTCTAACTACCATCTAAATGCCTGTACATATCACTCCTCTCATCATCATCATCAACCTCCTCACCATTGTAAATATTGTCACTTCATCAATTTTTTAATCATACCCTCATTGTACATATTTCTCCCATCATCAAATGTTGTCATCCTCACTTATGTCTACTTATGTCTACTTATGTCTACTTATGTCTACTTTTGTCTACTTAGGTCTACTTATGTCTACTTATGTCTACTTATGTCTACTTATCCTACTACCTGTATATCACCCTAGATTTAAGACACCTCCGGTCACGCTTCTGCCTTCAGCACTGCAATTGTTTGTTTCAGCCTTCAGCTCCTGTATACTTGCGCCTTCAGCCCCCCTCTTGTTTCCGCAGCCCTCAGCCCCTGTCGCCTTGAGCCTTCGGCTACCTCAAACATTGGTTCGAACTGGGGGGACCTCTGTCGTGAGTCCCTCCCGGGAACACTCCACTAGCAACCTTAAAGCTCTCACCAATATTCCTATGTAAAAATTACCTTCCGCTAATAAACATCTGAGTGGGGAGACAGGCAACAGAATCCGGGGGACACAACCTGGAGCCCCACTACCAGCTCCCAACAGGGAGCTGGAGGGAGAGGACTCCAAGTCCTATATAACCCCGGATCCTGGAGCTTTAGCTTCATTCGACACTTCCTCTAACCAGCTCTCTCTTCTCTCTCTACCTTCCTCCTCCCAGATGCCTGGTGGTATCCGCCGCTCTGGGAATTCACCTCCTACCTTCTCCCCTTGTCTACATCGGTGGATATCCGCCGCCTAGACAAGCACCTTCCTTCACCTACATCGGTGGATTACCGCCGCCTAGGTGAATTTCCTTCCTCTCGCCTACATCGGTGGATTACCGCCGCCTAGACGAGATTCCTTCCACTCACCTACATCGGTGGATTACCGCCGCCTAGGTGAACTTCCTTCCTCTCACCTACATCGGTGGATTACCGCCGCCTAGGTGAAATTCCCTCGCTCTCCTCTACTTACTCCTTCACGCCACCGTGATGATCAATTTAAATTCATCACAAAGATTTTTCTTCGTATTATTTTATCAGAGTGGAAATATGAAGTTGGAAAGCCGACAGAATGAAATCAGAGGAACCAAAACAAGTTGAACTCAGTTTTTCGATTAGGCGGTAAACAACAGAACCCGTTTGCTTTTCTTGTTCGTAGAACTTTCAGGCTTTTGCTAATATCACTTCAGTGACGGCGTTTATTAAAAGCACTTGGAAGAACGTGAGGGTGTGTTTGATGTGAGAAGTTTGTGTTGGGAGAGAGGGACGACTAGGGAGAAAGTGGCTCCCTACCGTTTGTAAGTTGGGAGTTGTAGAAAGGGAATTTATTTCGTTTAAAAATAATTACGTCTGGGAAAGGGGGAAGAAAGAAGCTCAAGGGAGATAAGTTGCCGAGGGTATCTGTTGAACGGGCATATTAGTGTGTAAAGGGTGACAGGGGCTCTTGGTGGGATGAGGACGAACTCCCAGGACGTCCCTACGGCCCTAGTCAGGGACAAATGACAATGAGGAGGCGACGCATTCCTTCCACCATTGACTCCCTCCCTTGAATACAGGATGCTCCCAGACTTCCATCCACGGAATTAGCTTAGGTCCTTTTTCCCCAGCCACATGTTTCTTCGTCTTCTCATCCCAAGTCTCTCCCTTTTCCAGTTTCTGGGAGCCCCCTTTCGAGGCATTTCGATCTTCAAGAGCTAAAACGGCGTGTTTTACGTTTGTGGAATGTCGCCGCTCTTCACGACATGCTGGACATTCCTCCTACTGGACACTTGCGTAGTTTCTGTTCGCACGAGAAGGCTGGACCCAACACCAATACCTCTTTATAAACACTCCTAGAGCACCAAGTCGAAGGAGTTGCCATGTGCAGAATGGATGATCCTACCCAAAACGTTCATCCCCTCAAATCAAGATGGAAGTGGCACTGTAGGTTTTACTCAAAGGTGGATAGGTAAAATTATGATAGCGAATTAAGGTTACTGAAAGAAATGCAATGCGTCATTCCGAACTAATAGGATCCCCCATTACTGCTGTACTGAGTAGGTAAGTAGGTAACTCATGTTCCAGTGGTTGTTTCCAACCAAACCCCGAAGGATGCAATAGTAGGTGTCTATTTTTATTTTTTTAAGCCTACTGCAATCTTACAAGGAGCGGACCAAATTGGCAATGTTACTGTTCTAATTCGCACGCCCACCATTCACGCAAGAGTGCTCAAAGTAAGCGTGTTTTGCTGATGATATATATATCGATTACCTCAGACTCCTGCGTAGCAGTCCTACGAATATCTCAGTGGAGTCATAACACGACAGAGGTTGGTGGTGCAGAACAGGATAACCATCCAAAAATGAAGAAACCTAGAAATCAGTCTTGGTTCCCTCCACTAAGTGAGTCTCATCTCCAGGGTAACACCATATCAATAAGAATCTGATGCCTCCGGAAACAAATGCTCTCCCCTCAGTGCCCTCGTAGCAGGTATGACTCGACAGGTAGAACTTTGCGGAATGACTTGAATTCAAGTACAGAATAAATCGCCCATCTTTACTCCGTTCACCTAAGCTGATTATAGCCAGCTGGTCATTATAAATATTACTGTTAAATAAATCACCTATTATTCCTTATGAACAAGGGGATATCTCTCCAAGAAGTGGATCGCGATTCCTTTCTGAGCCACATTCAAACATTCTAGGGATAATATCAAGCCAATTCGGCATTACCAACTTGACTTTATGTAAGTTAGACAGCTATAAATTGATGCCATAGTGGCGTAACGATATAATATACGATCTTGATATTGTTGAAATATTGGTGGATACCTAAACAATGCTTTAAAGGAAACTCAGAAAAGTTAACCATGAAAGAAACCCCACCGTAGAGTTGGCAGAAAACGTAATTTCTAGGCGAAACAGGGAAGAGAATCCTGCGGGACACCGCAGCAAAATAGCGAGACCCCATGTAAAACCAGCAGTAAGAACGTAACCTGTAAACTCAAAATGTTTATCACGACTTTAGCCGCCTCCACCACATACATTAACATTTCTTTGCACTAAACGCAGAACGCTGGGCTCTTCATACTTTTCTCACTTTGTGTAGCTTGTGAGGAAAAGGGAATAATGAAAGAGAAATTTCTCGTTAAGAGAACACTCACGCGATTCATACACTGGGTTACTTGACGCGTACTTCTAGTTCAATTTGTACTTTATTTGAATTCGCTCGTTACAACTTTTTTGTTTCCATTTTATCTATACCTAATATTTGCAAGTAAAAGGTACTTACCCATTTTTGTTTGCAGCCCTCTTTTATATCATCATTCGATGAGTTTCAGAGCGATCTATTGAAAATGCATTGAAAGAGGACAGACTGTGTTTTTTCTTATTAAAAAAAAAGTGAGATTTATGTATAGGGACGGTATTAGGACACCTGTAATTGCCTACAGTAGGCCATTCATTAATTTCATGAATTGAGAGAGGCCCCATTGGTTAGGTTGAGTAAGCCCTAGATGGATTCAGATGTATTTGATTATTGGAAGGTAACTATCGTCTGCGCATGCCGAACGTGAAATCCTTGCTACGTGTACGATTGTACTAATATTTTTAAATGACGCACTCGCTTGATCAATTTTCGGAACTCGAATGAATTTTATTATTTATCAAAGGTAACTAAGTTGGGAACGAAAACATGTGGCGCGGAAATATCATCTCCTAAGCGCCTACATTCACTCCCCCCTTAGCGTTTTCTCCGGGTACCGTTCTCTCTTGGTTCTTGTTACTGTTGCATTCTTTTGTTGTTGTTCTGTTTGTGTTCTCTCTTGATTTTGTCCTCTTTCTTGAATTTTTCTTCTTTCTTGAATTTGTCTTCTTTCTTGAATTTGTCTGCTGTCATTGTGTTTTAGTATATAATATACGCTGGCTTCTGTCTGTCCAATTTCGGTTGATTTTTCGGTCCTGTTGGTTACTTTTTTAAATTATTTTATTGTTTTTATTGCTCAACTTCAGAGTGTCTATGATACGAGACCTCACTACTCGTGCGTTTTTCGTCTTATCTTTCGGATACTTGGTCCCAGACACTAAGGGGCAAACTATTGGTAGGTAGGTTTCTTTCTTGGGACTCTTCGCTTTCTTTGAAAAGTGTGATTAGGCGGTTTTTTGCTTGCGTGTATTTGTCGGTGTGTGTATAAGTGGCAAGATCGTATATGTTTTCACGTAAATTTTGTCCATTTGCGCCAGAAGATAGTCAAATTTGGTCTGTTCGGCAGTGATGCGTTTCAATTTAAATTGGGCCTCGACTTGGTGGAACCATATGTCAGGTTTTTCAGGCCAGAATGCCGGCAATTTTACGCTTACGTCCGCTACGTGAGCTGCGTCTCCTGTTCCTTCCATCTTCTATCACTGTACGATTTTTCCGTTTCTTTTGAATCACGTCGGGGTCACCAATTGTACGATTGTACTAATATTTTTGAAATGACGCACTCGCTTGATCAATTTTCGGAACTCGAATGAATTTTATTATTTATCAAAGGTAACTAAGTTGGGAACGAAAACATGTGGCGCGGAAATATCATCTCCTAAGCGCCTACACTACGCTCATATCAACCCGACTAATCAAACGAATGGTCGTAACGAGCTGAGATATGGAGGGTAGGCGCTGGTTAGGGCTCAAATGTGATGCCAACTTCCGTCCGCGTACGACGTGAAATCCACTTTCAAACCACCTCTACTACCCAGATGATACAGAATGGTTGATTATGATTATATTTCACCTTAATGGTTGATTTTTTATTATACTTTTATTTGTTATTATTATTTTTATTATATTTTTATTTATGAACAACCACAATTATATTTGCGATCATGTTAATGATACAAAAAAGCTAATTATCACACCTTGGCATGCATACTTACACCTACATTGACAATTATTTAAAAGCCTAAAATCCATTATTGTTTCAGCCCCCAAGTATCAATCAAACTATGAAGGTACCTAATCTTCTGCAATTATAAAAGGGTAGTCAGATTTCACCTTCCATAGGTAGATCGGTACTTGAGCGTCCAAGCGTCGTGCTGCTGGGTAACAGTGAGGTTAAAGTTTGATAGGTGACTGTGGATTGCAAAGTGACATAGTCAGACAAAGTCATGGACTATAATAACTGTTATGTATTCACCAGTGACGCCAATATAGGCACTTCATTGGCTCTGATTGGCTCTTCATTATCATGTGGTTCGCCCAAAACGAATTTCACAACTCGACCTCAAGGACTACATAAATAAAAACATATTACTTAAAGCCGCGGCGATGTATTTCCTAACCGAGTGTCCAATTGAAAAAAATAGCGGCGCTGGAACATCGTTCAGCATCGCCATCCTGCATTAGACCACAGTGATTTCAATTCATTCAGATATCGGGTACTAGGGCTCGAGCAACTACCACTATGTCAATTTTATTGACCATTAACCCTCCCTACCGGTTTTTGGTGCCGTAAATCATGTTCCGGCTGGAACAGGGACGAGGATTTCCCGCAAACGGTCGCACAATTCCACAGGGGCCGTCTGGGGCTGGAGTCATCGTAACATCTACACGCCAGATGGGACTCGTCTTCTTTCCATTGAAGAAAAATGAGTAGGAACGAAACACCAAATGAATACCAAGTGGAATCACTGGTACCTACACATACATTTTTGATTCTACATGAATCACGTCAAATTCCAACAACAATCATTTCAGGAATTAAATCACTTCATGATGATTAAATGTTTCATACTGTTAATGATGCACACATACTATGTTAAATTATTGTACTAATAACTGAACTAAAAAGAACTCAACCAGCTCAAACTTAACTTTTTGAAATAGGTAAAAATCGAACTTCTAATTTTTGTTTTTAATTCTTACCGCACTCTCTTCAGGGCAATACTGGTAGGTAGAACATGAAGCTCAATTTATTACAGGCCCGAGGCTTCGGGCACGGTCAACGGCGCCAATTAATCTATCTTAACTGTAATGTAGAATTCTGAACGAGGTTTGACAGTGAGTTGTGACAATAGCGTTGTAAAGTAATCCTTAATCAAGTAGGTACTCATGACTGCTGAGTACCAAGTGACATTATGTAACAGAAGCTAAGTCGTAAGTTGTTTTATTGCATTTATGACCTGAGAAGTCAGAGTACCTAAAATACACGATAAGCGATCACTGAGAGAAGTCTAGCAATCTAGCAACGCAGGTTTTTGAAAGCCAAGGAAAGAGTTCACAAACAACGGAAGTAGCTAGTCTCATCGTCAAATCGGAAATTTCTCAGCAACAGCCTCCAGCGACCTGGAGTATACATTCCAGGTCATTCGAACTACTAGACGTTTCTCTGTAGAGATAAGGCAATTATAATGGTAAAGAAGCCTACCTTAGCGGTGGTGCCTCAAGCACTACCATTAAACATATTTTCAAAAGGTGGAAACTGTTGCAATTACGTTCGTTCGCTAGCCCCAGTCAACAAAATACTCATTAGTATTACACTCAGGCCGTAAACGACAGTTGTTTATCTCACATTAATTTCATTTTTAGATCAGTAATCAGGGCAAATGGACTGTTTTGTTCAGACGATCATAAGGGTAAAGCTTTATTATTATGGTGCGTCGAACACTAAGAGAATTCAACGACGGCAAACAGAAAGGAAATAATAGCCATAAATATTTCGTGAAAAATTATAATCGAGACGAATGCAGATCAAAGCCTGTGTACATACAGACAGAGTAAAATCACTGATGGATATTCAATAAACTATGAGATTATTAGTGTAGTTCCCATGCTCAAATTCATGTGGAGGAAAAGGGAAAATTAATATAACTTGCAGCTGACATCAACAAGTACCTAATACCTAACAAAGCCCTTTGATACTTATTTACAAACAGTTGACAAAGCTTCACGTTCTATTCGATCGAAATTGAACCAAATCGATACTGGAAGGAGCTTTGTACGAGGAATCGATTGAAATTTAAAATTACGAAAGTGTTTTGACGAGGGGTTTACATGAGGCTTTCCAACAGGGCTCTCGCTGTGTGAGCACCTCTTTCGCTCGAGGGCTCCCTTATGAAACTTGAAATTAAAATTGACGGTAAAGAGGGGCTTTCGTCAAAACAACTCATGACGTCACTCAGCCACTTAGGACTGCAGCCCGCAGCTCCTAAGAATAACAGGCGGCGGGGAAGAGGGTAACGGTGTTTCCGAGTCGGTCAAAACTTCATTCGGAGGCAGCCAGCGAACACTCTCGAGAGAGCTAACAGCCAAGTTGAGGCCTCAAAATGAGGAAAGTCCTTATCACAGCATCACCTCCGAGTACTCGTCGTATCACACATAACCCGATGGCTGGTGTTCCTGTATACATATACTGGCTAGACAGTAATTAGAGGTACCCGAAAACGAGCCGGAGCACGGCGTAGTCTCCAAAGTCACGGAACTCTATTATTAGCGAATTTTCGGAGAAAACAATTCGGTTCGGCCTAGCTATACTTACGTGTTCGGCACATCGTTGAGACGATAACGAATATAAATATTTATAATGATTTGTCTCTGACTCTAATGAACTCGGTAAGTCGGGGGAGGTGGTTCAAACCAAGTAACTCAGCTTTTCGTCGAAAATGAGAAAAACAAATTTTTATGTTAATAAATTTTAGATACAATAGGATCCGTGTAAACAAATAGCTTCTAAGTGGAGACCCAAGTGTACAGTACACACGAAGGCATATTACACGGACCTGCATGTTTTTTGCTGCTTACGCAGCGATTTGTCTGTTTTATTTTTCTTCTGCTCACAGTAGAACCTGGAAGTGACGAAAACCTCTGGACTATAAGAAGTACCTATCCCTGCGTTCTGAACCTTACAGAATATGCGTATATCGTTCTTAATCCAATGAGTCCTATACCTCCGTTTTGGGGAAAAAAAATGAACTGTTCACTAGATTTTTCTGACTCACTTTAGTCGAACACATAAATCATGAAGGAGGTTAATATTGAATTCTGGCAGGTTGTTTCATAAGCGATTCCTCGGAAAACCCGCTACATTCCGGACGCCCTTCTGTTTCAGTATGAAAGTAGCTGTACATGCCGAAAACTTTCTGAGCGCCAATTCACTCAAATAGATAGTGAAAAGAGATAATCTATTATGAAAATCTCCAGGGAGAGATACCTACTCCCTCAGGAGACAGTCCCTTCCAGTGTCCCCCGGGTTCGCCTATTTTACTGAATAGCTCCCGTGGCCTATCTCAACCCGTACTTACGACGCTATTACTCATGAATCGATAATATGCATATATTTTTAATAAAAAATCGCCCTCCTTTTAAGAGATAAAAAAACACACAGCAAGATGACCGATGTGGTAGCGTATGAACGAATGGTGATACACCACATCACTATCAAACAAACGAGAAATGTGAAAGAGACCCTCTCTTTCGAGAAAAGACACCTAAGCTTCGTTTGCAGTGGAGTTCCGTATAGTTCCAGACAGTTGTAACAAGTTCCGCGCAGGCACCCTAGTGTTCATAGCGTTCGCAAAACAGTTCGGAGTTCTAGTTTTGAGTTCGCTGTAATTTTTTTTGTCCGGAACACGTTCGGAACGCAGTTCTGGAGTTCGGGTTTTTTTCTCGAACTGGAGGGACAACTACACAGTTTTTTTTTTACGTTCCAAGGTGCGTAGATTCCAAAAACGCTGCAAAGTCCTTGTCACATGGGTTTATTATTCTATTGGACATACCTACAGAAAGGTTGGCTGTTCATTAATTGTTTCTTTCATGCGTAATAATCGAAATAGCTACTTCTGATGGTTTCCATTAATTTTGGCCCCCAAAACACAAATTAGGTACGCTCTTTTTTTCTTTTTTTTTTTAACTATCTTTGATCATTGGTAGTGCCATTTAATCGTCCTGAACCACGTCTTGACACTTTTTCCAGTGTTATTATACAAACTGATGGTGATTTCAGACGATTTCCCAGGTTTTTCACTCATAAAAAATCAATTCTGGGAGCTGAACATTTGGTAGAACTCAATTTTCCACTCTTTGGTCAAAATCGACTTCATATTCGGTCTTCTCGTCCCCAAAAACATAGAAAACGATATCTCAGAAGCTCATGTTACCAATATGTTGCTAAAATGTAAAAAGTACCTATTTTTACACACATTTTCACTCATAACACCCCTGGGTACATTCCGATCGGGCTGAAAAGTTTCGGGACACAACTAGGGCCCAAATGGAGCATGTGTGCGAAAGAACGATTTTTTTAGACCGAAAATGAAGCCTGTACACGTGATACGGCGGACGGCGGACGGCGTACGGCGGACGGACATTGCATTTTTGGAATCTATGCACCTTGAAACGTAAAAGAAAAAAGTTTGAGGGGGTGTTATAAAAATTTTTTGCTGAGCGAATACATAGGTGTATTATTCACAGAATAATAAACCAAAATGCAATGTCCTTCCACCGTAAGCCGTACATCGTCCGCCGTATCATGCACATCTATTTTATTTTCGGTATAAAAAATTCGTCCCTTCGCACACATGCTCCATTTGGGCCCTAGTTGTGTCCCGAAACTTTGGAGCCCGATCGAAATATACCCAAGGGCGTTATGGGTGAAAAATGTGTGTAAAAATAGCGTTCTTTGGTGTTTTAGTAACATGAGCTTGTGAGGTATCGTTTTCCGTGTTTTTTAGTACGAGGAGACCGAATATGAAATCCATTTTGACCAAAGAGTGGAAAATTGAGGTTCTAACGAAGTTTCAGCCTTGAATTTACGTTAAATTTTGGTCTAAAACGTTGTTCTTCCGCACACAGTTTTGGTCCCCACTTGGGAACACATTTGAGTCCTAGCTGTTCTCCGAAGCTTGACAGCCCGTTCGGAATGCACCCAGGGGTGTTATAGGGGAAAATGGATGTAAACATAGAGGTTTTCGAGGTGTTTTTGAAGTTTTAGTGAATATGAGCTTGTGAGGTATCGTTTTCCATGTTTTTTAGGGCGGGAAGACCGAATATGTAGTTGATTTTGACCAACGAGTGAAGAATTGAGGTTGTAACGAAGGTTCGGCCCTCAACATTCATTTTTTATGAATCAAAAACCTTGGAAATTGTTTGAAATCACCACAAATTTGTATAATAACACTGGACGTAGCAGTAGCAGGTGAATGTAGACAATTAAAGGCACTATCAGAGCAAAGATAATTCGTTAAAAAAAATAGGAGCCTAATTCACGGTTTCGGGGGGTCAAAATTGTTGGAAACCATCGGAAATAGCGGTTTCGACTATTGCACATGAATGAAACAATAAATGAACGGCCAACATTTCTGTAGGTATTTCCAATAGAATAATAAAACCATGTGAAAAGGACTATGCAGCGGTTTTAATCCATTAGGAAGTGATATCTGATTCTGTTATCGAGTAAAATCAAGACTTGGTTTTTGTCCACCTAGTTTGGTGGTTTTGCCCGCCTAGTTAGGTGGTTTTTCCCGGTGGGTCAATATTCATCGTGTTTCCAGATTATGTTATTTAATTAACCTCGTTTTCCGAACCGTTTCATAATCCCGCTCCGTTACCCCAGTCGAATGTCCACGGGCTTCCTTTGTGCGGGAGTAAATATATGAGAGGATGAGCCAGATGAGATGAGGGGTCCAGAAGCTTCGGAGACGGGTTTGCATGCGGTGGGATAGATTTAATATCCGCTACCCTCCACCACCACCGAACGGTGCCCAATCCTCAGACGGTATCTCTCGGAGAATTCAATATTGGAACTAAAAGGAGAAAGCCGGGGAGAGTTGTCCCCGTGTACATCTTGATTGAAATAGGTTGGTTTTGTTTGGAAAGGGACTATATATATGGGACTTTGTTTATCGATGTATGCCAAATTACTAGCGGGAGAAACCCTCCGGACCGAACTGGCTTATGAAGGCTCGTGCAAATACTCGGTGCTTCCCGGGAGATGAAAGGGTTGCGGCCGTTCCCAGTTTGCTTAATGGACACAAACTCGTCCTGCTCGTTCCGTTTGCGTGCACCCAGAAAAAACTGCGTCCTGTTCTGGAGGATATGAACTGTTTCAGCATCAGCCACAAATATTATTGTTGGATTCTTCAATTAGGGAACCGACGTGTTCATTACACTTCGTTATCCTCAAACGCTGCACGTTCTTCTGCAACGTTTCATCATTCTCCAAACTCTCACAATAAGGTCGCTATTCTGTAAACAAAACTCTTGAAACGCCCACAACAGCGCGAAAGAGTTGCATAGTAAAGACAAAGTTGATTTTGAACTGCAACTAACAAGAAATTTCAGATCGAAACTTAAATGTAGGATGATCGGATCTACCCTTGTCTTCAACGCATGATATAGGTACTGTTAAACCTACAGGAACAGGAACAGGTGTGTGACAATGAAACTACTTATATTCCCTAATTAATGAATATATGTTATTATTGACCAATCATAGCATCCTTAACACTAAACACTTGCAGTTTATACTGGAAAAGTTTATAATTTCCAAGTACCTATTTCTTCAACACTTCCCCTCATTAGCAACTTCCTTCAATACTTTCAAACATGGCTTTCTTCTTGCAAGAATGGGTTCCATGTTACAATGCTCTTGTATTGCACATATATAGGCATATATATTATACTATTATACTCCGATTATTGGAATACCGGTAACACGCCGTGTGCAACCGCTGGTTCATGTAATTTTTTAAGCTAATATTGTATCCTACTCTGCAGTATAATTATTATTCACAATGTGATGTTTTATACACCGTCCTGCACCCCCTTAATAGGTGGATAACTAATACTGCTGACCAACCCGCCGTTACTATACATTAGCTTTCTAGTCCACCAAAGATAGCGTTACGAATTACTAGGCATGGGCTTTGGCTCAACATTTCTTTTCAAAATTCTTAGAAAGGAACCTACCTTCCTTTAAAAACGGAAACGCAATCTAAACAGAAGTCATGGGTACTCTTCACTCGACATATAAGTATAAGTTCCAGTAAAAGTTCCCGATATGCTGCTTGACGTAATGGGCGAATAATTCAAGGAACATACAAAACAACCAACTGCTTGGTAATTAAGTACGTTATTACAACCGATCACAAGGATCCCAGTTATCTTTCGGGTGTTCTGACAATGTAACTTGACAAAGGACAATTATTTTTACCTATAATAGTTGTCCCAACTCTAGTTTTTTTTAAAATCTACCAATAGAACGTAGTATAGGTGCTATTTAATTGCGGAAATTTAACAAAACTTTCATCAACGACATTTTTCGATTTGAAAATGAAACAAGCTAACAATAAATACATAATCAATCAATAGGCAATTAATTAATAAAAATTTCACAAATGAACGAATAATACATTATTGATACTGGTAGGTGCTTGGTAATAAGGACGTATGATGTTCCATCTTAGTACGTTTCCCTCGCATTCGCGTCCAATCAACACAGCAAGTACCATCAATCATATCAAAACACGGAGAAACGCTGAGACCACAACGACGTTTCTGCCCATCCTCACCAACCCCCATCGCAACCCCAATTTCATGGTTTCCGGTTTAAGAATCCGAAAATGGAATACAAAAATTTCTCTCCGCCCGCCGTACTCCGCAATTTTCTTAGTTACCATGATTCAAAATTAATGAAATTTGATTTGCATGTCCCATTTTCGGTCTAGTTGGTCCGCGAACCTCGGCATTACTGTCAGTCATCTCTATGAAAAATAGAGGTTGACAACTTTCAGAAACCCGTAGCTCGAAAAATTCAAAAGAAGGGGATGTTTTTTTACGGTTTTAAATTGACTCCGAAAATGGTGTGAATCACACGGTATAGGTACTTGTTATACGGCATCCATGGACTATAATCCCGCATGACTTTATGAAATCGAGTTTGCTATTTCGGGATATTATATCATTTGAAGAAAGATGGTTTCCTACTTTTTTAAAAAGCGATTATTTGCTGAAAGGTATAAGTTCATGGCCAAACGAATCATCCAAATTAGGTGGTTTCGGGAATATGTCGAGGGTCCTAAAACGGTTCAGCGACCACAACAATTTAAAAAATGAACTGGGGGGGGGGGGGGGGTTTCATGGGGCAGAAATATCGAGTTACAGATGCGGGCGTTGGAAAAACGCATATATTTATTTATGTATAGTTATGTATTGATCACAGGAAACAGTGATATCCGCTGGAGGGGCTACACAGGTAAATAATGAACCGTTGCGTGATAATAATAATAGTAATAATAATAATAATAATAATTTGTAACGCTACATTTTTTCCGTAGTTTTCTAATCCATTCGTATTTCAATTCCCTGATCGTATTCGACAGGTAATCAAGTGAATAAAAACGTTCGTCGTTTTCCCATCAAAAGGATATGATTCGATAACAATCCCCATGCACTGTAATGACTCAGCGTCTTCTTTCATAGGGGTAAAACCGGATCAAACTGCGAGTCGAAAAAAAAAATATCAATGAACTCCCGTTCCACCGCTATCCATTATGATATACGATGCACCAGCCTTTAAAAGACCCCAAACAACGCGAGGAAATGTCTGTTCACAATGGTGATAAGCTGAGATAACCGAATGGCCGTGGATGGCCCTGTATGGGGGCAACCCGTAGACGAGTGTGTGAGAGAATCCACGTGCACGCGATATTCACATTGCATGTAACGCACATTTTTGTTCATTATTTTTTTCCCCCGAACTCCGAAACATATAAAATATACGACCGCCCGCTTCCTTTTTTATCTTTCGACTGAGCTAAATAAATAAACAATGGCAGATACCGGGGTTTGGGGACCGTTGCTGAATATAACTTCTAGGTCGGTTAGTCATGAAAATGTTAACAGTTGATGGTACGCTATTAGTATAACTACCGCGGTGGCCCGGATTGTACCGTTTCGTCATAATAATGCTCCAGAATATAATATATTACCGTTGGCTTATAGTAAAAAGGTATTAAGTGGATTTTTGGGTGAACGTATTTCCTATTACAGTTGTTAGTTTTTCACATTTCCCATTTCTGGTTTAACGTAAGGAGGGGAAACGCTGCAATTTATTACAAAACGGTTCCTGCATAGAAACTCCTTCTGCGTAGATCACTGACTTCCCATTAGTGTAACACTCTGATTTAGAGGGTCGTTTTTTGCAGTAGGCACCTACCTACCTCTCACGCATGCACACATACATGATGATGGTACCTGGGCTGAATAAATACAGTATGGTTCACACTCATGTTGACAAATATTTTCGGTTGAAACTTCAGGGTCCTACTGTGGACGAAGGCTCCGATGGTTTTGAAAAACACTCAAGTTCGGAATCAATCTAAAAACGTAAATAAACCATACCCTTCTATTGAAAGTTTTCGAGCTACGGCATTCGGGAAATTTCAACCCCTGTTTTTCACATCTTAGAGACGAATGACAGTAACGCAGAGCTTCGCGGACCAACTAGACTATAAATGGGGGTCTATTGCCCCATAGTTGCATAGATACTGGCGTAGTAACCACATTGAGAAGCCTCGTTCTTCTCGTTTATAAATCACTTTGTGTTGTATAGAAGGAAAATAGTGGAGGTTCGGAGCTAACTATAAAACAGTGATAATCTACCGCATGATGAATAATCACGTACTTGAGTAAATTTTTACAAGCGTGTAACCACTGCATTAACAAAGTAAATGTGTATTATCAGCTGCTAGGGCTGATTTAAAAGCAGAATCAACGAACGGTAACAAGGTTGGTCAAGTAGTCAGGTGCACGGCGGTGGCGAATGGCGGCACGTATGGTTTGGAGTCGGAACTAATTACAGTGCCTCAGAGTTATTTCTATGCTCAAAGGAACCAAAGTTGATGATTTCGACAATCCTGGAATGTCAATCATGACTAGAACATGTTCACAGATTTCTACTAGAATGTATTCATGAACATAATTATACGCATGGCACAGAATCACACTTTCAAAAGTCGTCTACATTCTTCGGATCTGTATCTGACACGCTGAAAAATTGAAACTTTTGGTGCAAATTAGGTGTCTTCATTATTTGCATTTACATGGTGGTATGCATCGCTTTATGCACTAGCAGTACTCGGAATACATTTTCCAGCATTTGGCTGTCGCGCTTCGAACCATATTTTAATGTCCGGACCCTGAAACCACCAAGTTGTACTCCACCTCCACACTGCACCGTAATTATAATCAGAAGCTTACAACAGTTGATTTAACATGGCCTTACGCATACTGTTGCAGCTGTACCCGCACTGTAATAACAACGACCTCTTCAACGGCCTCAGAGCCCGAGGACTTTTTAATTGATTGAATTTATAAAGGCGGGACACGCGAGGCATTGAGCAATGTTTGTCGGTTGGCGAGAATGTCATTGGCGGACTGCGAGGTGGTTTCGAACAGGGATTCCCGTGGCCCCTGCCCGGCATTAATTGTTCCGAGGTATTGACATTTGTTGTGGAATGGTTGAGGTGGGGGTTGCTCATTCGCAATATCCCTCGACTACTACAACGGAATTTTACTCGCTCTGGAACACATGGAGACCACGAACCAACGCGTCTACTTGTTCGTTTGAACCAACTTCACCACTTTCATCCCATCGCTTGTTGTATGAACTTCCAAGGAAAGTTTTCAATTCGTCTCGGTACTATTCGTAACGAGCCAGATTTACTGAGAACTACGCGAAAAGGAAATTTGCGTCTAACCCCGCAGAAAAGGATGCCGGGAAAAAAAGTACGGAGATCCAATTAAAATGTTACCGATCAAGATCGATCATACCTATAGGACCATCAATGATCAATGTGCATGTGCGGACTGGGGCATCAACAGCTAGAGAGTTGGATGAGTTGCAGATGTTATAGAGCACCGATACACATTTTTTGTCATGCTTGTGGCTTGTGTATACTGCGATTCACTTGAAATAGCTCTTGTTTAACGAAAGAGTAATCATAGTGTAGCCCCGATCAGCCGAGGATGATTTTGAAGGTAAAATCCGTTCTACTCGCAGCCTTACGATTGCGCCAAACCGCGTTGGGAAGGGAAGGTTCGTTTTGTTTGCGCCAAGTCTAACGTATCGTTTGCGCTACCCAAGTTGAAATGGTTGTTTTATTGACACCAAACCCAGTTTCAGAGTTGAAGTGACGAAACCCGTGTAAATACACAGCTAATGACATAAGAGCCAACAAGTTCTTGAATCCTAGTCAAGTAAATAACCAATTATAGAGCCACCTCTTCGTTCAATTTTGCTGGGTTCCAGCCACTCGTCTTAGGCATTTCATTGAACACCTAGCTTCAACCTACTCAAGTCCTACAAGTACCCAAATGAAATATGTGCCCATATTTTAGGTAGGAAGGTACTTGAGGTTAATTATATAGCCAAACATTAGAAGACCACACATGGTGTAGTTTTTACTTGGCGTGACATCGCCATCTTAAAGATAATTCCATGCCTCAAAACCTGTCATCCACCTGTTAATGGACACCCTCAACGAACATCAGTCTACCACTTCCATCAAGTCAACATCCGAGAAATCGAGTAACAACAGAAAAAACAACTGCTGAAGGAACCAGTACGTAGCTGTGGAACAGCTTACAAAGCAACATCACCAGTCTGCAATAGGTAACTAAAAATGCATATATATAATATAAGCTTCAAAAAGGAATGGTGCGTTGTGTGGTTTTGACAATTTTTCCACTTTGACATGCGTTTTAATGACATTGTAATTGAAATATAAATATACTCGTACTAAACGCTAAAATAGCACTTACGTACGGATTTTCTTTTGTTCCTTCTTCTTTCTTCATGTGCGATGCTTATCATAGTTTTTGGCGCAAACGAGTGCTGGGGCGAATACAGAAGAACGACGGTGAGGTTAATCCGATAGGGGCAAGCGTATACGGGTCTAATTACCATACCAGACAGGTGATCTTAGAGGAACTAACTACGTTTGTGGAGTGCAGCTCCTATTCGATGGGAGAGACCTGGTATATTACTATTCATGCTTATTGCCTTCGACTTGGCTAAACTGCGCCTTGGCTAGACTAAGCATACTTACAGGAGTTTTTGCTGAATGACACTGCGCAATTATGGTGCTGCTCAAATCTGCTAAGGAGGCTCTGAAACTGAAATTTGTTCAGTTCACCCAAACAATGATCCAAGTGGAGAATCTGTGGAAACAACTGGTAAGAATAAATTGGCGAGGTCTCACCATTGGTCGTAGATCATCAACTGTGAGAAGCTTGATACTAATTACATAAATCATACTTTCCTTTCCACCCTGTGGGAATAGTATTGTGGGAATGGTGGGCAGAAAGATGTAGGTAGGGTGCCAGTATAATCAGTTGGAAAAACACTTAGATTAACCTTTTTCCGACGATCTGCCCCTCGAATTTCAAAGTATCAAAATATTCTTTACACACTGACTTGAACGGACGTATCCCACACATCTGAAACCCATGGAGTTTGTCTGACCAGGTTGCTTGGAAAAATCACCTAACTACAGCTCGGTGAACGTGGAGCAAATGGTGTCTTGAAGAGCAGAATGAAGTTGGGAACTATAACCTGAGAGGAGTAAGGGAATTCTAACCCCTCCCAACCGTCCGACCAAGACCCATCTCACTTTAACCGCTTTTAACGCCATGTTCGTTTCATTAGATTACCCCCCTGTCACCGGTGATTGTGATCCAGCGCTAATCGATAGGGTGAAAAAGACTTCGATATTTCCTTTCCAGAGGTACCGGCCCAGGATTGAATCCTTATTTTCACTAACCCAGAGGGTTACCCTTCCCGCAGCTTAATTTCCACTACAACCAATAAAACGGTTCCCCTCCGACTTCATTAGGGGCAGACTCCTCCTAGCCCAAATCCACTCAGGTCTTTCACGAGTATTTCACGGTTGATCCTCACGTTACTTTCAACAGTGGCTATATTGGATCACGAAGGAACTGCGGAACGCTCAATTTCATAAATCCGAAACAAAACCAATTAAATGGGGCTGATAAATACGGGAGCAACTTACCACCGCCATGAAACAGAAATGTTTGGGGATCTGCCAGATCCGATCCCAAAGGGACGAACACAGACAACTCGTAATCTACGCGCCAGCAGGACAACATCTGATCTGATGGATCAAACGAGGACTTGGATAAACTAGGGGTAAGCCGGTGGATTGACGCTCAGGCACTTGGACGACAGGATCGGGATGGCGACTGAAGTCGTCCGTTCGAATCCCCGCGGCCCCTCGTCAAAACCAAGGACATCCATGAGCGAAATGGTTTGCTCAAAAACACTGATCTTGGTGGACATGAAGCCCACATGCACGTCCAATCTACTCCGGTCTCTCGCTCAGACGAACGAATAAAACTCAGGTTTTCGTGATAAATAACATCTCAAAGCGTTGCTCAGAAGCAGGTATCTACCATTCGTCGAATATTCAACATCCAATAAGGAAAAGCACGCAAATAAACCAGCATACATTTTGAGTTCAGTACAGCTGATCAGATGAGCTTGTTTGAAAGATTTCCATTAGAAGACGTTTAGATGAGTACACGCGATAATACGGTCTACAGGGGATGGCAAACGCAGTTATTCAACTTCCCCTTCTGCGGGATGAATCGGATAAGACGTTTCAATATTTGTAAAAGGTTGGAGGAGCTCCCCCTCGCAATGCTAAATTCTTTCATTAATCACGTGCTTGTTGGTGGACCGTACATCATTTTGAGTTTTCAATATTAATACGAACCCACAGCGCCGGTCTTCAGACAGGTGGCAAGAGGGATAACGCACACAGGAGAGATAAGTTCCCCTTCAGCATCCCTTAAGTGTGGATACTCTTTCCCTTCACCGCGTTTTCGGCCTTTCGCCACCCTCCGTCTTCTACCCAAGGGTCAGTCACCCCGCGGGAGGCAGATCAGTAAACATTTACACACTTCCCCTCTCCGACACAGGCGCCACCTTCCTACCGCTTTTAACAGTAATAAATTTCGGTCAGCCCCTCGACAAGGACCAGAGCAGAAACGTTCTCAGACCACATTCTATCACCTTGACATTTTACGGTGGAACTGACACACACATTAAATTCATGATGGACGTCTGATCAAGGGATAAACGAACGGCGTCAAATGACAGCAAAGTTCTAAAACGATTTTCACCAAGAACACTAACCACCACATTCTGTCAAAAAAGAATAAATTGCCTATTTTTGACTGCCAATTCCGACCAAAACGCTCAACAAAATTTATTGTTTAAGGAGGTTATTCGACGCAGAATTTAATGCTCTTTAATACTGGTGGGAGTGAAACTTTCTGTAAGATAGACTGTTTCGATTTTCTAAGCCAAAAACAGAACTTAATGCCAGATCCCCCCCCCCCCCCCCACGAAATTAACCTCAACGCAGAACCGCTGGAAACTCATATTTGCCCAAAGTGGTTTAAATCATTTCCAGTTTTACAAGATTTTTTGGGACTCAACAGTCTAATTTGCCTGGGCTACAATATGCACTAATCCAAGACAGGAGCAGGAATATTGTTTCGAGTTGTTTAGTAGATTTCGTATCCTAGGGGGAACAATTCAGAAAACAAAGCAGGTTTGAGCGTGTGTTTCCCTACTAAGATTTATTGTCAGTCGTTTTATAGTGTCTAGCGCTCAGGAACTTAATCATAACGTAGATCACTGTTTTCTGTGATCAATACCTACCCTCGACCTTCCCCCAGGAAAGCCCTAATGGAATAGGTAAATGCCACAAAAGTCGAAGTATAAGCTCTCTAACGTTCGGCAATTACAGTTACAAATACGCTTTTTCTTCACAGCCACCAACTCCTCTAGCGCGCCATTTGGGACTCACGAACTCCTCATCCGTTCATTTTTGAAATTCGATGGTCGCTGAACCTAACTAGGACCCTCGACATACCCAAATTGTCATCTAATATGGATTACAACAAACTTGTATCTACCAACAAGTGGCAACTCTGACCAAAAGCAAACTCACATTAGGCAAAGATGTTCAGCTGCCTCTATGGGTGGGGTTATTTTACAAGTTAAACCCGATTCTATCATATCGACCAGCTATCTGAAAATTGGCAGGATACTGAACAAATAAACTGGCATGAAACGGAGTAGGAGGACATGAGGTGAAGAGGAACCAGGGTCTAAACGGCGATGGGAAGGTGAGATCGTCGGCTATAAGGTTTTTAAATAGAACACGAAAAAACGCCATATGCGTCGATGGTTATCACTGCCAACAGCGTTTATCTGAGACGGAAGAAAAAAGCTGCGGACTACCCTCATCTACGGTCGTTAGATTAACCACAATTCCACGCGGGACTATTACAGGAGGAGAAAAAGAGAAAAAGAGGTGGGAGAAAGGAGTATTTGAGCTTCGCTACTCAAACACGGCACGTGGAGGTTATTATAAAAATGATAATGAACCCCTGGGAAAAGCGGAAAATATAAACAAATGTTTGCTCAGGGGTTGTTAGAAGAGAGGGCCACAGACACGATAGTTAGCCGATAGCAAGTTTGTGCTTGTACTCGTAATAGGAGTTGCGAGTTGGAAGAGGGAGAGGGACCGGCATGAGTTAGGGATGGCCACGCAACGAAGAAAGTGGCAAGTGTAAACACGGGTGCCTTTACCCTTTTCGGATGATAAAGGTTGGAGGAGGAGGAGGAGAGGCTAATTATAGGAGTTAATAAGGGATAACCGGTCGGGGCTCTCCCGGTATCTCTCTGCCACGCCATCATCAGAAGATGAGTGGAAGAAGGAACGCTAGAACTCTTGCTTCCATTCACGAGTACATACTACGTTTGAAAGTACAATACATAGTACATTATAGGCGACGTACATGCCTCAGTGCTCACTCGACATCATCTAGCGTTCTCAACCAGTTGTACCATGGAGATCTCATGTCGTAGGTGTATTTCATGGCGGTGTGTCACATCCTGAGTGAATTCAGAGCCGCCTATCTGGCAAAAGGAACACTCACGAGAGAGGAACTGAAGGCGGCGCTGAATGAGGAACGGAGGTCTGGTCAGAATACCTGGGAGCCGCTACCAAATGGAATAATGAAGCATACCGAACTGGGACTCGTAAGAAGACGGAAGAAGAACGGAATAGGCGGCATTTCTCCCTGCGACGATCGTAGAGCAGCAGGTACAAGAAAAGAAGAAGTGGTAATGTTTAAACAGCGATATCGATGACGCCAAGAATATGCATGTCGTGATATCCTCCCAGAACATCACTTTGTATTTCATATTAAGATTGCACAAAATAAACCAGGCGAATGAAGAGGGGCTGCAGGCAAAACCCTACTCCTTCCCGCCATCCCTCAATGGTCAGAAACGACAGTCAAGGGACTGTGGGAGGGTGGAAAGGGCCATATAAAACCCCGCCGTTCTCACTCACCCGCTTCTTCATTCTATGCTCAAACCCAAAGTCGATGACTTCTCTCTCTCTCTCCTCTCACACCTCCTTACCGTTTTAACAGAAAGATCCCAGAATGGTGGAACCCGTCCGGTGATAACCGACCACGAGTGGCAAACATTGGGAAAAACCTCCCTGGCTTTGCTATAGGTGTTAACCTTTTAGACGCTAGATCCAGCACCTTCTCATCCATCACTCTCACTCTCTCATCCATACCTCACCACTACCTCATTCATCTCAAACCACCTCAATGCATGTAGGAAATTAATTTGTTATCAGAGAATGCTGTACAGCTGTATCAATAAACGCTATTTCTATTCGATTCTCACGCCGAATCTCAGCAGAGTAGGTTGAATAACAGAGAAACAAGTATAGCAGAGCTCCCTTCGCTGATCCGTGCATCTCCTCCTGGTCATCCTTAGCCCGACTTCCTAAAGGCCATCGGATGTCAGTCTGCACCCTGCATAGGGAACTTACATGGCATCTGTTGGTGACTCAGCTGAACGGTTCGTTTCCCTACGATACCATTTCCATCAGTTCTCAGAACATGATGAATCGAACATCCAAGTTCTGCGTTTGGCTAGGACTTTGAGAAGGCAAAGACTAAAGTTTCAAATATAGGGAGGAGTTGTATTCCGAAAACTAGACAGCACCTAGTTTCGAAGACCTAGTTGTAAAAACCCAGTGGGTATGTAAAAATCCGAAGTACCTACCGCCTAACGTAGGTACTTAGGCGGTAGGTACGTAGGTACGAATAAAGATGCCAATTGTACCAGAGGTGCCGACAGAGCGCGACACCGCCGGACTCAATGGCTGAAAGACAAATCAGCCGCCCAATGGAAATAATTTTACCTATTTATGAAGGGTTTGGGTCTGGGTGGGCCGAAACGTCCATAAAGGGCCAATACGGATATAACGGTAAATGAGCAGAAGTTTGTCCAGTTTCTACGGTTTTTTTATTGTCGTGAGTCCCTCCCGGGAACACTCCACTAGTAACTTTAAAGCTCTCACCAATATTCTTATGCCAAACTTAGTTTCCGTCAATAAACAACTGAGTGGGGAGACAGGCCACAGAACCCAGGGACACAACCTGGGGCCCCACCACCAACTCCCAACAGGGAGTTGGAGGGAGAGGCCTCCAGTTCCTATAAAACCCTGGATCCTGGGGCTTTAGCCTCATTCGACACTTCCTCTAACTAGCTCTCTCTCTCTTCTCTCCTCTACCTTGCTCCTCCTCTCAGATGATCGGTGGATTACCGCCGCCTGGGAAAACCCCTCTCCTCTATGTCTAGATGATCGGTGGACTACCGCCGCCTAGACAGCACCTCCTCTCTCAAAAGAACCTAGATGTCGGTGGATTACCGCCGCCTGGGCAAATTCCTACACTCACCTCCATCTCCTCCTAAAAGTCGTAGATGATCGGTGGATATCCGCCGCCTGCGTCTTTTCCTCACGCCACCGTGATGAACCAATTTCTAAATTCATCACAGTGGTGAACCCGACGTTCACCCAACCTTCTTCTTCCTTCCCACCTAATGTGTCGACCCCAGTCAAGTTCAGTTCGGTGTCCCCAATTTTAAATTCATATTCAGTCAAACAGTCAGTTTCAATTCGCAATTTTTGGCCCACCCTCAACCGCGCGGCGTTCACACAGCTCTCACATCTCCGCTCAGCCACACACACCTCCGCTCCCAATTCTTGCGATTTTCGAATTTGAACTTTAAATTTGAATTTTCAAATTTCAGACCCCAGCTATGGACCCGAACTCACCATCGCCCCCGCTCCTCCGGCCAGCCACGCTGCAGCCGCCCGCCGCTCCAACAACGGACGCAACGGCTGCGCTCGACAACCCGTTCACCACCCTCTCACCGCCTGGCTCCGCCGCATCGACCTCCGCTGCCGCCGCCACCGCCGCTGCGGCCGCAGCACACGCCGCCGCCGACGTCATGACGGCCACTGCGTCATTTCCCTTGTCACTTCCCCCGTTCTACTCACACGACCCCGCTCTGTGGTTCTTTCAGGTTGACGCTGCGTTTTCGGCCGCCAACATCCGCAGCCAGAAGACTCGCTACTCCCGCATCATCTCCCTGCTGCCATACGACATCCTCCTCCAGACGTCGGACATCTCCCCCGACGCCGCCGCTGCGTACGACGACCTCCGCAGCCGCCTCATAACCCTCTACCAGCCGTCCAAAATCGCACGAGTCGCCGCGCTCTCGCAGCCGCAGCACCTCGGCGACCTCAAGCCCTCCCACCTCTACCGCCGTCTGCGTCATCAGCTGCAGGGAATAATGACGGCCGACATCGCACGGACCTTCTGGCTGCGCGCTCTCCCCCACCCCATACAGATGGCGCTCGCCAGCCACCTCGACGGCCCGGATGAGCCCCTGCTGCGACTCGCCGACACCGTCCACGACCTCGCCGCAGCCGCCAGCGTCACCGAGGTCCACACACCCCGCACCTCAACACCACGGCGAGACCGCACGCCGTCGCGGGATCGCCGTCGGCCCCCCTCCCTCGACAGGCGCCAACGTTCACCCGAACGCCGCACCACCCCTCCACGAGAACAACGTAGGGGAAAGTCCCCGGCCACTGCGAACCCCTCCACCAAACCTCGCCCCTCCAAGACCGACTACCTCCCCGCGGACCCCCCCCACCGGTGTTTTTACCATGTGAACTTCGGTGGGGAGGCCCGCAAATGTCAGCCCCCCTGCTCCTTCCCCTCCAAGCAGGGAAACGCGGACGCCCGCCGGTGAATCCGGCGGGCCCCCCTCCTCGCCAACACGGGGGGGACCCCCACCTACACCCCCCGGCCCGCATTCACACCACCACCACCCAACGACGCTACCCCTCCTACGCCGCCGCCACGGCCGCCAACCTCCCGACCACGCCTAACGGCGCCGCCAAGCCCCTCACCCCACCACCGACCGTTCACCCCCCCCGGAAACGGCAAATCCACGCCCGCCACCAGGGCAACCAACCTTCCGGCCGCCACTCACGGCGCCGCTACCGTTCCCCCAACCCGGAACGGCCCCTCCTCACCTACCGCCAAGGCAACCAACCTTCCGGCCGCCACTCACGCCGCCGCTACCGTTCCCCCACCCCGGAACGGCCCCTCCACACCTACCGCCAGGGCCGCCAACCTACCGACCGCACCTCACGGCGCCTACGGAAAACTCTCCCCACCAACTGCAGTTCCCCCACCCCGGAACAGCCCCTCCCCAACCACAACCAGGTCCTCCACCCTTCCGGCCGCATCTCACGACGCCGCTACCGTTCCCCCACCCCGGAACGGGCAAGGACCACCCCGCGTCTCCTTCGCAGGGGACAAACCACCACCAACAAAACCACCCCTCAACTCCGACGACCCCCCTCCCGCACAGACCCCCCCCCCCCCCCACAGCCTCCACAATTTTGCCTCACTCCGCTCCAACCCACCAACGCCTCTTTTTGAAATGCAACAAGACCAGCATTCCGTTCCTCGTTGACACAGGGGCGGCGCTCTCCATCTTCCCCAACAACATCCTCCGTCGTCAGGCGCGCTGTTATCGACAGCTTCTCTACGCCGCCAACGGTACCACCATCCCCTTGTACGGGACCGTGGCCATCCATTTACATGAGCGGACTCGCGTACGAGTGGGAATTTACCGTGGCGGACGTGGAGAAGGCAATCCTGGGGGCCGACTTCCTCGCATATTTCGGCCTCCAGGTCGACGTCAGAAACGCGCGCCTGATCGACCCCTCCACCCACACGCCAATCCCCGGTTTCATTCACACAATCGACAGCCCACCAACCAAATTCGAAGCCCTCCTCCAACAATATAAACTCCAGCGCCGCCCCTCAGCACATATCTCAACAATACAGCACTACATAGAAACCACTGGCCCCCCAATTTCCGCAAAAGCCCGCCGCCTCCACCGCTTGCAACTCTCCCAGGCCCGGCGGCACTTCAACAAACTGATCACGGACGGAATTATCCGCCCCTCAAAATCCCCTTGGGCTTCACCACTCCACATAGTGCAGAAGCCCAATGGGGATATCCGCCCCTGCGGCGATTACCGCCGCTTAAACTCGAAAACAACACCTGACCTTTATAATGTCCCCCACCTTCGAGATTTCTCGTCCCACCTCCACAACACAACCATCTTTTCAACCCTTGACATCTCTAGAGCCTTCCATCACATAAACATCCACCCACCCGATATACCGAAAACCGCTATTATAACACCCTTCGGCCTGTTTGAGTATGTCAAAATGGGTTTCGGCCTCAGAAACGCGGCCCAGACATGGCAACGTTATATGGATAACATCCTACGGGGCCTACCGTTTGTGTTCTGCTTCTTAGATGACATCCTGATCGCCTCCCGAAACCCACAGGAACACCTAACACACCTCAAACAGATCCTGGACATCTTCTCTGCCGAAGGCCTCCAAATCAACACCGAGAAATGCGTCCTCGCCCAACCCTCCGTCCGCTGCCTCGGCCACCAAGTCTCCTCCGACGGTATCAAGCCACTCCCGGATAAAGTACATGCTATCACGGATTTCCCCCAGCCCCGCACCGTCACGGAACTCCGCCGTTTCCTGGGTATGTTAAACTTTTACTGTAGACACATCAAACACGCAGCACAACACCAACAACCACTCATACACGCCATCCCACAACCCGCGAAAAAAACGACAACCGCCCCATACCCTGGACCCCCGCCCTTACAACCGCCTTCCAAACTTGTAAAAAGGACCTAGTAGACGCCGCTCTATTAGCCCATCCCGACCCCCACGCTCCCCTCTCCATCACAACCGATGCGTCCGACTGGGCCATCGTGGCAGTGCTCCACCAGCACACCGGCGCCACCCCCCAACCCCTCGGTTTCTTTTCTAAAACTCTGTCCCCGACCCAAAAAAATTACTCAACCTTCGACAGAGAACTCCTCGCCATCCACGAAGCCATCAAACACTTTCGTGACTTCGTGGAGGGCAGGCAGTTCTCTGTCATCACTGATCATAAGCCCCTCACCCACGCTCTCCTCCAAAACCGCAAATCCGCCTCCCCGCGTCGCCTCCGGCAGCTCGAATTTATCGGACAATTCACGTCCGATATTCGCTACCTGCCGGGGGCCGACAACTGCGTGGCGGACGCGCTGTCCCGCCCCACTCCCGCGCCGGTGGAGGAGCTACTGCCTTCCCCCTCCCCGCAAACCCTTAAATCACGCCAAAATCCAAATTCAGACCCCGCCCTCTCCAACCTCATCTCCGCCTCCAAATTGGAACAACTGCCTCCCCTCGACCTCTGGTGCGACGTAACGGCCGATTCACCGCGCCCTTACGTTCCACCGGAGCTGAGGCGGCAGTTGTTCCTCCACTAACACTCCCTCCACCATCCCGGCATCCGGGACCTAGTAAAAACACGGTACTTCTGGCCCCATATGAACACGGATATCCGTAACTGGGTTCTAGGGTGCCAGAAGTGCCAAACTTACAAGGTCTCGGCACACCCCCACGTCACTCCTCAACCCATTCCCGACTCCCTCCCGTGGGAACATGTCCACCTAGATCTGGTCGGCCCCCTTCCCCCCTCCGAGGGGAAGAGGTACTGCCTCACCATGATCGACCGTGCAACCAATTGGGTTGAGTGCATCCCACACGCCCACATTACCGCGGACGCCGTCGCCGCGGCCTTCCTAAATCAATGGATCAGCCGCTACAGTTGTCCGCGGACACTCACGGTCGATCAGGGGAGGCAGTTTGAGTCAGCCCACTTTACCGACCTACTACGTTCCCTCGGGATTCAAAAAATCCGCACCACTCCCTACCACCCCCAATCCAACGGGAAAATATCTCCACATCAGCCACATCCCCCTCATGGACCAAAACCCTCCCCTACGTCTTACTCAGCCTCCGTACTTCCGCCCGTCCTTCAGACAACACAAGTCCCGCACAACACGCTTTTAAAGACCCCCTCCGTTTACCAGCCGACATTTTCACTCCACACAACACTCCGTCAATTAACAGGGAACCGCTCCACACTTCAACACCGACAAACGACACCACTTACCCCAAAAGATTTTACACCGCCACTCACATGTACTTGAAAGAGCCCGGCATGCATAAAACTTTTCAACCTCTTTATGCCGGGCCCTTTCAAGTCATCCGCACAACACCAACCACCGCGACCCTGTTAATTGACGGGAAACCCCACACTGTCCCGTTAGCCAGGTGCAAGCCCGCCCCTGTGCTCCCTCACACAACAACCCCTATCAGTCTCCCGCCATCCGTTCGCCATGTCGCACCTCTCCCAAACGCACCTGTCACCCCCGTCGCCGTTTCCGGAATTCGATTCGGATCCGGAAATGGCGGCCATACTCCGGGACGTTTTCGTCCCGGACCCGCTATCCCCCCTACCCCCCTTCGCCCGGGCCCCCATCACCGCTTATGTTTGTTCCGCAACGGATTACCGGACTACCTCCCCGGCCCCGGCGGTGGAAGTACCCCCAGTGGCGGATACTGCGCGAATTCCGCGCAGCACAAGCCACCGGGGTACACCCTCCCTACATCCCCATAGACCCCTTAATGTCCTCCATTCTCCACGAGTTCCGCCTCGCGGAACTCATGCCCCCACCACCCCCCATTCAAATCGTACACCCCCCTGTCACTCCCAACCCCCCCATCCAAAACAACCCCCCGCCCCCCGATTTTCAACCCCAATTTTCCGCCCCCCAATTTTCAATTTTCGACCCCCCCAACACACAGTCTTCCCCACCACCCCCCAATTCAGCAAACCCCCAACACCCCCTACCCCCCCAACACCGCCGGGGATATCCCCAATAGTTTCCGCTGGGACAAAACGGCCCGGGCGGCGAAACGGACGGAGGGAGCGTCCCCGAATTCCCCGCGTCCCGGCGGCCCAGTAACCCGCCCCGCTACGAGCAATCACGGCGGGGCCTTGAGATCGCGGGACAGTGCTTGTGTCTCATGTATCCACACGCACTGTACCGCCTCTCACAGCCCCGCCGCGGCCGCCCCATCACCGCCACCACATCGCCGAGACGCCCCCACACTTCACCCAAACCACACCTACACCCATCCACACACCACATCCTATCCACACCCAGGGGAACGGCGGATTTCCGCACCCTCACTTACATGGCATCTGTTGGTGACTCAGCTGAACGGTTCGTTTCCCTACGATACCATTTCCATCAGTTCTCAAAACATGATGAATCGAACATCCAAGTTCTGCGTTTGGCTAGGACTTTGAGAAGGCAAAGACTAAAGTTTCAAATATAGGGAGGAGTTGTATTCCGAAAACTAGACAGCACCTAGTTTCGAAGACCTAGTTGTAAAAACCCAGTGGGTATGTAAAAATCCGAAGTACCTACCGCCTAACGTAGGTACTTAGGCGGTAGGTACGTAGGTACGAATAAAGATGCCAATTGTACCAGAGGTGCCGACAGAGCGCGACACCGCCGGACTCAATGGCTGAAAGACAAATCAGCCGCCCAATGGAAATAATTTTACCTAATTATGAAGGGTTTGGGTCTGGGTGGGCCGAAACGTCCATAAAGGGCCAATACGGATATAACGGTAAATGAGCAGAAGTTTGTCCAGTTTCTACGGGTTTTTTATTGTCGTGAGTCCCTCCCGGGAACACTCCACTAGTAACTTTAAAGCTCTCACCAATATTCTTATGCCAAACTTAGTTTCCGTCAATAAACAACTGAGTGGGGAGACAGGCCACAGAACCCAGGGACCCTGGGGCCCCACTACCAACTCCCAACAGGGAGTTGGAGGGAGAGGCCTCCAGTTCCTATAAAACCCTGGATCCTGGGGCTTTAGCCTCATTCGACACTTCCTCTAACTAGCTCTCTCTCTCTTCTCTCCTCTACCTTGCTCCTCCTCTCAGATGATCGGTGGATTACCGCCGCCTGGGAAAACCCCTCTCCTCTATGTCTAGATGATCGGTGGACTACCGCCGCCTAGACAGCACCTCCTCTCTCAAAAGAACCTAGATGTCGGTGGATTACCGCCGCCTGGGCAAATTCCTACACTCACCTCCATCTCCTCCTAAAAGTCGTAGATGATCGGTGGATATCCGCCGCCTGCGTCTTTTCCTCACGCCACCGTGATGAACCAATTTCTAAATTCATCACATTTATTTTTATTCCTTTTTTTTATTTGCAAAAAGCCAGTCGAACCACCATTATAAACTGCACTGAAAATAAATGCGTACTCGTTCAATAATTATTAACAATGATGTTTGGATATTTGTTTTATGATGTTTTGGATAAAAATAATTGTTTAATCAAAACACAGTAGTTGTTAATAATGACGTGATAGGGCAGTGAACTATTCAAGTCGCTCCAGTTCACAAGTAGGACAGCTGAAGTTACATGCTCCAACGGCTCATTTCCTTCCGCGGGATGGGTCAGTCCACAATCGCGATATATGTATAGACGTTCGTTCCAGTGTGGAGGTTGCCACGCAATACTTCCATGTTCTTAATAATAGTACGGATACAAGTTTGGCGACAGGGGCCGCTCATTTCGGTCAAAATCGGTAAACGTGCATAGAAATATCATTTTCAACCACTTTCTGGCACCACACCACCTTCTTTTAGTTAGTAATCCTAGAAAATTTTGGCCCATTGACATATTTTTTGCTGTCAATTAGCAAAATTAAAAGCGATCGCAACGGATGTTTTGGTACGAACCGCACCCATTTTGGTCCAATTTTCCAGCAGTTATTGTTGAAATCGAAAAATAAGAAAAACCCGTCATAACTCCCTTAATTTTCCACCTAGAACGCTCGCAATATCAGTAATGAAATAATGGAGCCGGCCAGGCAATTACAGGTTCATACTTATGAGGTGGATTCAAGAACTATCGGCACAAATTTATTACCTATTTGTTGTTATGCATAAACATTATTGTACTTTATGCGTAAGTATAACGTTTAGGTTTTTTTTTTAGTTATACAAAAGTTGAAAAAAAAGCGTAGTTTGAAGAAAAGCCCCTGAACATTTAATCAAAACCAAGCCACAGATGCATAGGAAGTTGTACCTCAGATTTCGCGTTACGCATGCGCAGTGGTCATAATAATGATCTGAGCGCTTTGAAATTCATAGGGGACCAGCTAAAAGCTATAAACACCCCCCAGCTACCTACTATTATATTTTTCATGCTCGTTTCCAAAAGTTCTTTAGTGAAAATAATAAACCAAAATAGCTGTTTATTCATCCCAGAGGTAATTTTGAACTAGCACTTTGAGGTGTATAATTTCGCGGCACCTTTGAAAACACAACAACAGCGTTTTTACGATTTTTCTCATGGATCAAATGCTAGTAAAAGCTGTGCGTACCTGAAAACGAGAAAAGTGCGAAGCACGACGGACGGATATGAATGTTTTAATTCCATTTTCGGATTCTGAGTAGGTACCTAGAAAAAGAATTCATCAACTTTGGAGAGGAGGGGGGGGGGGGGGGGGGATGCTCGATTCCAACTGCTCATTATTGAAAAACGCTGCAATTATTAACTGTTTATTATTTACCTGTACAAATGCCCCATCCGCGTAGATCGCTGTTTTCTGTGGTCAATACCTACCCTCGAGCTCCCCCCAGGAAAGCCCTACATCAAGGTGGTGCAGCCAGTCCGGGAATTATAGTCTCATAAAAATGCGCGGGGAAGTTAGTGAATAAATTGATTGATTGAAATTCATTGCGGACCATCTTCGTCCAATGATCTTATGCCAATTTATTGCTTTGAATTTCATGCAATCCATTGAAAACTATTGAATTCCAACTGAATTCCAATAAATGACTGATTGATTTTTGGTTTATTATTTTCAATAATGAACCATTGGAATCGAGCATGAAAAAAAAATTCTTACCCCCCTCAAAATTTGATGGTTTACGTTTCAAGGTATGTAGAATCCAAAACTGCAATAAAAATATTTCTGTCTGTCCGCCGTACGCCGTACGGGCCACTTTTCTTAGTTACCATGAAAGAAAATTGATGAAATTCGGGTTATAGGTTCCGTTCGGGGTCTAGTTGGTCCTCGAAGCTCGACGTTACTGTGAGTCATCTGTAAGGGGTTCAAAATAGGGGTTGAAATTTTCAAAACGCCTATACCATTTTTTTACGTGAATATTTTTACGGTTTTAAATAGTTCTTGAACTTGCGAGTTTTTTAAGACCATCCGGAGCGTCGTACGTCCAGCCGTTCGTTCACAGTAAGGCCCCGAAGTTTGCACCGACAGGCATTTTCGACTCCAGTGTGAATGAAATTGTATACAATTCAAACCAAATCTCGTAACCAGAGACGCGCCCACAATAGGAAATTTGGCGGAGATGAAATCATTGCTAGGGATCACCTGATTATATTGGCGGAGTATGAAGTCGAGTTGGTTGTTCTGTGATATTATTTCATTTGAAAAATGATGGCTCTTTTGGAGTTTGTTGGTAGGTAGTGAAACTTGAACAAACGTTGAAGTATTATTGATGGGTAAATTATTACTACGGTAAATCATTACTCAACGGTAAATTATTACACAACGGTTCATTATACCTACCATCTACGCAGAAGGGGCTGGAGTTTGTTGGTAGGTACTTTCGCAACTTTTTTCACTCCCCATCAACAATTTATTTTCAGAACTTCATTATGTGTGTTTCTTTTTGTTAGGTACTGTTTGTCATCGGCAGAATTATTTTAGCAACATTTAACTCGTGATTTAGGTAGGTACCTAGTAACGTGTACGGGGTTAGGTACTAACCTACGGAGGGTCTGCAATCTACATTATATGTATAGAATAGTACATATCATAAATTATATAGACGGGTTATCTACACATAGAGCTGTGATCTGTAACGGAAGGGTATTCTATACAAAATAAGAAACCGTTGTGCAGGGATTTGCAGCGTTTTTGAAATCCAATTCCAACTGAAATCCAATTACAAGTGAATTCTAATTCCATTTGAAATCCAGTTCCAACTGAAATACACACGCTCCACAATCGCCAAAATTTAATAAAAGATTGATCGGATTGAAATTTGTGAATAAACTGATCAACTGACTGAACTGAAATCCAATTCCAATTGAAATATCTACTAAAAACTATTGAAAACCATTGTAAACTATTAACACACACACACACACACACCCCTCCACCACAAAATTGGGTGCAAGATTGTTGCAGCATCCCTAGCAATGATATCTGGGCTGAAAGTATAAATTTTATTGACCGTCCTGTTGGCGAAGCCTGTCGGTACAAACCTCAGGGCCTGACTGTGAATGAACGGCTGGACGTTCAATGCTCCGGGCGGTCTCAAAAAACTCCCAAGTTCAAGAACTATTATTTAAAAACGTAAAAAGATTCGAGATAGAGGCGTCCTGCAGATTTCAACCCCTATTTTTCACCCCTTAGGGATGACTGACATCAACGCCGAGCTTCCCGGACCAACTAGAACCCAAAGGGACCTACAAACCAAATTTGATCAATTTTGGTTCATGGTAACTAAGGAAAGTGCGAAATACGGCGTATGGAGGACAGACAGAAATTTTTATTGCATTTTCGGATTCTACATAATAATGAAACGGAAACCATCAAATTTTGAGGTTTTTTTTCCATGCTCGATTTTAAAGGTTCGTTATTGAAAATAATACACCAAAATTAACTACAACTGAAGGATTGCAACAAGTTGCATAGTTTATTTACACAGGATACTTGCTGTTACTCTCGGATGAGAATTACTATCAAACTTAAGAAAAAGCAATGAAGCCCTACTTTTTAGGGGAGATTAATATTATCACGTGTTGATACCATAAGGTTTAGTATGGAGCAAGGAATTATAATGGGAGTTTGATGGACAACAATACCGCTAAATTGAAAACACAAGGCCTTACATCTTAATTCCTCCCATTACACGAGGAGGTTCTATAGTAATCGTAGTTCTGTCTGTCTAATTACATTCTGTATTATTACGCAACAGCACCACGTTTACGTAAATCGGCTACTGATTCCGCCTTCTCACAGACTCTGTGTTTCCTCAGTCTGAACTATCAATTTAAATTAGGCCGCTCGCCGAGAAGCTTACACTAATTGCGTTGAATTCAACCTAATTGTACGAATGTTGACGTTGAAGGATGTTTGCCCTGGGGATCCGTCGGAAGTGGCCTTTCACCTGTTTCCAATATCATCAGCTCACTACCAGGGTCAGCGCTTGTTCGACAGAACAGCCGCAGAGCAACGTGCGAAACAGGTACGGACAGCTCCTGTCATTGCTAACTTGAGTCCAATCATCGACGATAATTATATCCAATTCCTTGGGAGCAGAGCGAGGCTACTCTGCTACTTCATACGAACTGACATTAAATACCAAGGAACAGGATATTCACATACAGTAAAAAAAAAAAAAAACGCTGCAAATCCCTGCACAACGGTTTATTATTTTGTACAGAAGACCCTTCTGTTACAGATCACAGCTTTCCGTATAGATAACCCGTCTATGTAATATAATATGTACTATTCTATACATGTTATGTGGATCGCAGATCCTCCGTAGGTTAGTACCTAACCCCTTACTCGTTACTAGGTACCTATCTACCTAAATCACGAGTTAAATGTTGCTAAAATATGCCGATGACAAACAGTAACTATAACGGCAAAAAGAAACGCAAATAATGAAGTTCTAAAGGAAAATTGTTGATGTGGAGTGAAATAGATGCCCCTTCTGCGTAGATCACTGTTTTCTGTGGAAAATACCTATAGTGAACCGTAGTGTATCACTTGCCCATCAATAATACTTCAACGGTAGTGTATCACTTGCCCATCAATAATACTTCAACGGTTGTTCAAGTTACAAAAGTACCGATCAACAAAATCCAGCCCCTTCTTGGTAGATGAACCGTTGTGTAATACTTTGCCTCTGTGTAATAATTTACCGTTATGTAATAATTTACCGTTCTGTAATAGTTTGCCGTTGTGTAATAATTTACCATTGTGTAATAATTTACCCATCAATAATACTTCAACTTTTGCTCAAGTTTCACAAGTATGTACCTATCAACAAAATCCAAAAAATCCGTCACTTATCAAATCAGGTGCTCCCTCTTGATGATATCCCGGCCGGATTTATACCGTTTGATTCACGATCGTGTTGACGAAGCTTATTGGTGCTCACGAACGGCTGGACGTACAATGCTCCGGGTGGTCTCAAAAAATTGTTTAGCTCAAGACAAATTTAATAACGTAAAAAAAACCATACCTACCCTTCTATCGAAAGTTTTCGAGCTACGGCGTTCTGAAAATTTCAACCCCTATTTTGAACCCCTTAGAGATGATTGACAGTAACGACGAGCTTCGAGGACCAACTAGACACCGAACGGAACCAATAACCCGAATTTCATCAATTTTTTTTCATGGTAACTAAGAAAACAAGGCCAGTACGGCGGACAGACAGAAATATTTTTATTGCATTTTCGGATTCTACATACTTTGAAACGTAAACCATCAAATTTTGAGGGGGGGTTAGAGTTTTTTTTTCTTGCTCGATTCCAATGGTTCATTATTGAAAATAATAAACCAAAACTCGATGCAAATAAAAAGGCTCACGCTTCGGTACCAAAGTTGACGTAATTCGGGTAAATTTCCGTATTTTAGGAAGATTATTACGAGTCCTAAGAAGACGGACGGTTTTAATAGTCAATGAGACTTAGGTAACCAGACATACTGTATGCTGCGGTGATATAAAATGAGTCAAACGGATACTTTTACTGTCGTTCAACAAACTCAGGGAGCGGTCAGTTTAGCTGGACACAGTACTGTACTGAGATGAATGTATTTGCCTGCCTGTACGTATATACCTAATTCACATAGCCCATCATTCATGAACATTTTCTCGCTTTTGCTCTCTTTTGCTCTTTAGATTTGTATATTATGATCTTCATCACTCGTCACATCGTATTTGGTTTATTATTTTCAATAATGAACCTGGGAATCGAGCAAGAAAAAAATAAATAAAATCATTCCCCTCCCCACTCACCACCACCACCACCACAAAATTTGATGGTTTTCGTTTCACGGAACGTAGAATCCGAAATGGATTAAAAAAACATATCCATGTTAAAATTCTGTCCGCCCGCATGTATAGCACTGTTTACCTGTATAGTTCTGTACTTTCCTTTGTTACCATGAATCAAAAATTAATGAAATTCGGTTTGTACGTCCCATTTGGGGTCTGGTTGGTCCGCGAAGCTCGGCGCTACTGTCAGTCATCTCTATGGGGTGAAAAATAGGGGTTGCAAATTCCAGAATGCCGTAGCATGAAATCATTCAATAGAAGGGCACGGTTTTTTTTTAAACCTCTTTAAATAATTGATCTCTAACTTGAGCATTTTTATAGAACACCCGGAGCACTGCACGTCCTGCTATTCGTTTGCATCGAAAAGCTTCGTAAATGAGCTTTCAGTGAACATGCGCTTGTGAGGTATCGTCACCATGCTTTTTTAGGACGTGAAGACCGAATTGAGGTTGAAAAGACGAATCGAAAGAGAACTGAGGTTGTAAAGAAGGTTCAGCTCCCAAAATTCATTTTTTATGCGTCAAAAACCTGGGAAATGGTCTGAAATCACCATAACTTGAATCAAGACAAATGGCACTATCAATGATCAAAGATAATTTGTCAACAATAGGAGCCAAATTCGTGTTTTTGGGGGCCAAAATTGGTGGAAACCATAAAAAACAGCTATTTCAATCATTATTGCACATGAAAGAAACAATAAATATATTTCCAGCATTTCTGTACCCCAGAATAATAAACCCACGTGACAAGGACTTTGCAGCGTTTTTGGAATCTACGCACATTGAAACGTAAAATAAAAAAACGTTGGGGGGGTGTTCCAAAAATGTTTTGCTGTGCGAATACATAGTTGTATTATTCATATATACCTATGTATTTCCATAGCAAACCATTTTTGGTGTATTATTCACCCATGTATTCGCACCAATAAATGCATGGTGTATTATTCACATATGTATTCAAAAAGCAAATAAGTATATTATTCACAGAATAATAAACCGCAATGGTATTTTTTTGTCGTCACCCGTGTAACAGTGTGGCTGTTCTCGAGCTATGTTTTCTTCCGGTGGAGATGGGGTCGCTGGGCGGAAGCCTAATCGATATCCCGTCTTAACTGGTGATAAGTTCTGGTCTAGGAGAGGGACTCTCGAGGGTCCACCATCACTGCCACACTCTGTCGCACACGTCTGTACAGTACAGAAGTAACGACTACAGTGAGGGTACTTCGATTAGGACAGACCGTACGTCTCGTAACGATTCAAGAGGCTTTCGGGACTTGACTGTGAAAATAGTGCGTCGGTCAAACGGCACACGGTCAACGCACATACGACCACCTGAGAACAATAACTCGGACGAGGGAATCGAGGAGGCGCATGGCGAGCGGCTTAATACAAACCTAATTACCGGAGGAGACGGACGATGGAGGTGATGAGGGGGGGGGGGGGGGTGAAACGGGTAATTGGGAACGAATGGGCACATCGCTGCTGATGGCGTAGAGGGAGGGGTGGGGAGGGTGGAGGTGAGGGGAGGGGAGGGGTATAGTGAGGCATACGGCCGTTGTGGAGGGTGGGGAGTGGGGGCTTTGTGTTTCGGAAACAACCCCCGCATCCAGCAGAGACGGAGGATGATGAATAGGAACAATAACCTTTGTTGACAGGAAGAGCCGCGGTGTCTGTAGCCCCCCCCCCCCTCCACCACTCAACACTTTAATTTCGGCGGAGTATTGCACGATTAACCACCAATGGCCGGTTAGCGGAGGGGGGGGGGGGGGGGGGGGGGCTAAACTTGGTTATCCGGCGAGTAACTAGGAACCGGTGATGGGGAACTATCGATAGTTTAACCACGGTTATTCCTGTCAGACCCGATTCAGCGAAAAATATTCATTTCACCGATCGCCTCGACATTCTTTGTGCCCCATTTACAAAGGGCGCTGACTCAGGAGCTCATTGCGTCCTCGGCCACACGCGCCTGTGTTCGCCCATTATGATTGGTGGAAAACAATACCCCACCAATCGAAGAATAAAACTTAGAGCAGGAAAGACAAGGAAAACAGGTCGTTGAGTTCAGGAACCCGAACAAGAAGCATCCTTCGAGCCACGGACCCGACCCCTCAACCGCAGTGCCATCGGAAGAGGTACCTATCAGCTGGCCCGATCCTTGTTACTACACCGACAGAGCCAGCACACCATCCGACACCGGCACGACTGGGACTTAGCTCGTTTCCAGGTCGGAGGAGCAGGATCGAAAGGTACGTGGACCACCCCGAGAAATTTCATTTCACTAGACGGTACCTGTCAATGGGAAGGGGCCTGGGGAAACCCCAATGAGCGTCAGACTTGTTTCTACTTTCGTTCATGAGTTAAGTGTTTAAAAATGGTTTGCTGTGCCATTGCGAGTTGTTCGAACAAAGACGGTGCAAAAAACCCTGGACTCCATTTTCACCGGTTTCCGAAGGATAAGGAGACGAAATCTAAGTGGATTGTGGCGTGTAAGCGTGCAGAATCTTTCAGAATAGACAAAGCTCGGGTATATTCTATTCAATTTGATCAGAGTGATTATGACCGTGATTTGAGAGCTGAGTTATTAAAACTTCCTCCGAAATTTGAATTGAAACTGTGCACAGTACCACACCTGTTTTTGCCAAAATCTGCCACGACAAAAACCATATCGGTAGCATCTTCTAACGATGATCGCAAAAATGGATCGGAAAAACGATCTATTCGCAAGGAAATTCAAGCTGTTCTGAGTTCCGAAACGGAGACCGATTCAAAACTTGTTGGAAATCAAATTATTGATAGTTCGAGTTCAGAAACACTTGATGAAATTTGTAAGTCTGCTGATTCTGACCTGCCAGCGGAAGTTGTTTTTCTATCGTGTGGAATGACACATATATATATACATACACATATACATACACATATATATATATATATTTAAAAATGTTAAAATCCCAGGGTTCGATTCAGGGTACCTTGAAACGGATTTGTATGCAAAAACTTTTCAAAAACCCAGCTACTGAAATTTTTGGAGCCATTGCAATAGCTTCATTTTCTTCAAAAATTCGCTAAAAATGGAATTTTAAGCTAGGTATAATACGTCATCCAAATATAAGAATAGTGGATGAAATTAAAAGGATAATAACGTAAAACGTTTCTTTTGAACTGAGCCGGTACGTATTCGAGAGGCTCCCACAGTGGTGAAGGGACCGCCTACGTCATCGGCCTGGAGCCCCCTTCGATTGACAGGTACCGTCTAGAGAAATAACCGTGGTTTGGACTATCAATAGTTCCTATAGTATTTATTTATTTATTTATTTGGTAAAGCACGGGCGAGCCCAATTACAAGCAAGTTGTTTATATAATAGATCAAGTCGTGGTATAATACTAATACTAATGATGATAAAGAGTAGAACAAGAAGTACACACTTAACTGAGATGAGAGACGGGAGATGAGTTCATTAAAGATTTTAGTATAAACAAAAATCATAGTCGGGGTATGTACAAAGAAGGAGGTTTGCAGAACGGGGAAGTCCAGCTAATGGACGGTTCATCAGGTAGTTTGTTGCACAAAAGGGGACTTTAAGCAACAACGATGACCGGGCGCAGGGGCGAGGCACCAGGAAACAGATCTCCTCCAGCAGAGCAGGGCAATTCAACCGGCCACTGATCAACTTGTGGAGCAGCACGAGGTCAGCAATTCAACGCCGTGTACTCAAAGGCAGCAGGTTACAGGTGACGAGCAATGACTTGTAATTCACATCGCGTTGTGGTATTCCCTGCTATGTATCGCAGAAACCTGTTCTGCACCCTCCTGAGGCTGTAAATATGGGTTGCGTAGAAGGGAGACCAGACTGTGCAGGCATATTCAAGCCTCGGGAGTACCAGTGCTCTGTAAAGCAGTGATATAGCACGAATATCTGTGAAATCCCTTGTATGCCGCTTCAGGAACCAAAGAGCCCTGAAGGCTCCGTTAGAGATATGGTTGATATGTCCAGAAAACGACAACTTACTATCCAAAAGCAGACCCAAGTCCGTGGTCTCACTAACCCTCCTCAGAGGAGCACCACTTAAAATATAGTCATACACGAATATATCAGTTGAACGGCTAAACGAGATAACTGAGCACTTCGAAGGGTTCAGGAAGAGGCTGTTTTCATCGCACCAGCATTCAAGATTCAAGATTGCTCTCTGCAACAAGCCGCAGCTCTGAGGAGAATCAACGTAACAGAAGATTTTTAAATCGTCTGCAAACAAAACGCACTCCACGCCAGGCCCCAGACCGCCAATAACACCGTTTATCGCCAGCAGGAAACAAAAAACCAGTCATGCAGCATGACTTAATGAGCGAATTTTCAAAGAAATATTCGAATTAATGGCTATGGTTTTGTTTTGCTTCGAACTCTCGTCTTCAATTAATACTTCTCACATTTTTCAATCTGACCACTCTAAGGGGGTGGGGGGTAAGAGTTTAAAGATTATCCTAGTTTTGGGTAATTTTTGCGCACTTTAAATGCTCTAATTTAAGAACGGATTTAGATATCTAAAATCCGATTTCACCATCGTGTTCAGCGTGCAAAAACCTTTAAAATGAGGGGTCACTTGTTAGAAAATAACATTTTGGGGATTTTTGGGTAATTTTTGCGCACTTTAAGTGCTCTAATTTGAGAACGGATCAAGATATCTAAAATCCGATTCCACCATCGTGTTCAGCGTGCAAAAACCTTTAAAATGAGGGGTCACTTGTTGGAAAATAACATTTTGGGGATTTTTGGGTAATTTTTGCGCACTTTAAATGCGCCAAAACCCTCCTTAGAGTAGGCCAATTTTGCCCATCTTCGAACTTAGCCTTTCGATTGCCAAGATAGATTTTTTGTGCAAATTTGAGCTGTTTATCTCAATTCTATCGAGAGTTATCGTCTGGAGTGACACATTTATATATATATACATATAAAAAAGTGTTAAATTTCAGGAATCGTTTTAGAATGGTCTGAAACGGATTTCTATGAAGAAAATTTCCAAAAATTTATATTATTTAAATTTCGAAGCCATTGCAATAGCTTCATTTTCTTTGAAAATTCGCTAAAAGGTCCGATGCTACTACTTTTCTGCCTCGCCAATGAGGAGTGCCCATGACTTCTGCTTATGTTTTTGAATGGTATTGGATTCCATACTAAGAACTATGAGACCAACCGCACTCGCCTACGATAAATAGTTCCTTCGATTTATTATTTTCACAATTCAACCTTTGGGATCGAGCATTAAAAATCAAAACAATTAACCCCCCAACAAAATTGATGGTTTCCGTTTCAAGGTACGTAGAATCCAAAATGGAATTTAATAAATTCTGCCCGTCCGCCGTACTTCCCACTTTTTTTTGTTACTAAGAACCAAATGAATGAAATTTGGTTTGTACGTCCCGTTTGTGGTCTGGTTGGTCCGCGTAGCTCGGCGTTACTGTCAGTGATATCTAAGAGGTGAAAAATAGGGGGTGACATTTTCAGAACGCCGTAGCTCGAAAACTCTCTATAGAAGGGTATAGTTTTTTTAACCTTTTTAAATTGATCTCGAACTCAAAATTTTTTAGACCACCCGGGGCATCCGAAAAGCACTGAAAAGCTTCTTCAACATCTTCGCGAATGAAACGGCATAAATCCAGCCCAGATATCGTTGCTAGGGACCACCTGATTATAATCACGGTTGGACTGGATGAATCAAGTTGGTTGTTCTGTGATTTATTTCATTTGAAGAATGATGGCGATTTTGTATTTTGTTGATAGCTACTTTTGCAACGTAAACAAACGAAATGCTTCATGAATAGCAAAAAATAATTAATAATAGAATAATCATTGAATCCCGCGCATTTTTAAGGAACTGTAATTCCCGGGATGGGTACAGTACTCGACCAGGTACTGACCACAGAAAACAGTTAACTACGCAGAACGGGCATCTACAAGTAAATAATAAACCGTTGTGTAATAATTTGCAGCGTTTTTTAATGAAATGAGAACCGCGTGGTTAGATTCTGCCGCACAACAGGCTCGTTGTGCTGGCGGAGTATAACCATGCGCCGGCGCCGCCTTCCCGACGCCGGACTCAAGTAGAAGTTCCCAACTATTTCGTAAGAAATACATACGAGTGCGCAGACGTTTGTACATACAAAGTAGTTCAGAAATATTTGAAAACAAAATGTGTAACTTCGTAATTTACGAAAATTTTAAATTTACAAACTGTTAAACTATTACAGTTTTTTCATGATTTTGTCCGCGACGGATCTAATATTGCAAGTTTCAAGGTAAAACGCTTGTTTGTGCCGAAAATCCCACGTACTTTCTCCTTTGCATATCGGGATAAAAATGAAAGTGAGTACACTGGGAAATGAAAACCGATAAAAATGAAAGCTGATATCTGGGAGAAATTTGTAGATTTGACAGGTGCTAGAGATATTTTCCGTACACCTACCTACTGATTTACCATGAAATTTCCATTTTCTTGTTCTGTGAAAGTTTATTTTGCGAGCTGTACAAACGCTGATAATCGCATCGGACGTAAAATACAACGTAGATTATAAAAAAAGGGTAGAAATAGAAAATTACAGCTAACGGTGGTTTTAGTGTGAAAAACACTAGGTTTAAAAAAAATATATAGTACGAAAATCTTTCTTTTTTAAACTAAAATCGCGTTCTCCGCCTACGAAGTAAAAAAATCCGTTGTTTCGACATTTTTCTTGAGCTGTGGTTTCACCCAATTGTTTTCTTGCCACACTCCTTTCAGAACTCCCTGTATATTATAAAATATGTTATATAATATTCTTACACTTCTGTATGTTATATAAAATATTACCAAATACTATTTTCACTACTCTCTCCTCCACGCCACTCCAATTGTTCAACCGGCGTCAAATTTTGCGCAAACCCTTTCTAAACCGAAATGTCAGCCTTTTATGACCCATCAAAGGGCGTTTTGGCGCGGTGGCCCCATATTTCCTCTCAAAAGTTCTCAAACCAGAAAGAGCGAACGAATGTGGTAGTTGATTCACGGTTTCGAGTTTCACTGCAATCACCCGTTCGATTCGTGGACGGAACCGCCGCATTCGACTCAAGGCCAGGACACACATATCCGCACAGCGCCCGTAGGTACCGAGCCCTCTCCGCATCACGGCCGAGTGTCGGTGACGGAGGTGGGGGGCCACACAGTTCCGAGTGTTGGCCGAGGATATGGTTCCGGCTCAGTATTCATTTGCCCCCAACACGCAGATATGTTCAGGAATTTTTCAGTGATTTGGGTATTTTGGCACTCGCGTAGAGGAAGAAGACGACGGCTGGAGGCAAATCGTCCCCAAAGAAGAATGTGGGTTCACAGTGATTGGAAGAAAAGATGGGTTGAAGGGGAATTTCTCTCGCTGCTGCCTCATCTGATGCGCAAAAATTAGACGAAGTTTTACGAATGTTTTAGAATGTCAATGTAAACATTCAACCAGCTGGAACTGAAATTACCGGAGACAATGAGGAAATGAAATACTGATCCACCGTGTCCGCAAAAAAGTAAACGGAACTAGTCGGATGCGGTGCGGGCACGGAAAGGAGGTGTCGGAGAGGTGTCGGCACGGATAGGTGGGGACTTCCCGGTAAACTTCCTTCTTGTAACTTTCCATCCGTGTGTTGTCCAACACACGGCCGTGATGCGGTGCGGACGCGGAAAGGAAGTGACGGAGAGGTGTCGGCACGGAAAGGAGGTGTCGGAGAGGTGTCGGCACGGATAGGTGGGGACTTCCCGGTAAACTTCCTTCTTGTAACTTTCCATCCGCGTGTTGTCCAACACACGGCCGTGATGCGGTGCGGACGCGGAAAGGAGGTGACGGAGAGGTGTCGGCACGGAAAGGTGGGGACTTCCCGGTAAACTTCCTTCTTGTAACTTTCCATCCGTGTGTTGTCCAACACACGGCCGTGATGCGGTGCGGACGCGGTGCGGATACGTGTGTCCCGGCCTTCACACACGAGCTCGACGCCCTGGAGGAACCGCGGTTGAGCAGTTTCGATCGCCCGACCCCGTTCACCGCTGTGGCAAAGGAGGTGGAGACTTGAGCCGCTAATTGAAATGCGCCGTGAAATAGGATCAGTGAGCCATTCAAAACCCTGGCTGCGCCTGTACGGCGGGATTTTGATAAGGAAATGATTGATGTTCCCGAGCCAGCCCTCGGCGTCTATCCTACACCTCCTCCCACCACCAGTCAATGTAACATTCCCTACAGATTGCACTAGGATGGGGAAACCTGCTATTAACAAGTTGAAACAGCTTGGAGTCCGATTATTATTAGATTCACCCTCCCGCATTTAGTTTAAGCTGCCTCAACACGCACTCCTCCTCCCCCCCCCCCCCCCCCACCACCTTCAAACATGTCCATTAAGACGTCACATATTTACCAATTTTGAGGGAACGATTCATCAAGAATCGTGAAGGGCTGTAACAGTGTAGCTGTTCTCGATACATTTTTTTCTTCCGATGGAGACGGGATCGGTGAGCGGAAGCTTAATCGATATCCCTTCTTAACCGGTGATAATCCCACTGGTCTAGGAGAGGGACTCTCGAGGGTCCAACCCCACTGCTACACTCTCTCTCAGAGGGCTCACATCATTACAACAAAATTTCGTAGTTCAACATCCTGTAATGAAACACTCCCCTGAATACCAGGGCACACCTACTTTAAAATCAAAGATTAAGCCGGGGGACGGTCGTGCTTTTAACGAGGTTTCAAATACAATAAGCACGTAGCTGAATTGTTCCAAAATATCTTGCACATGAATTTGTGAGAAAATTTAGCACGGTAATTCGTTACATAAGCATCATAATCCATCCTTATTATCAGTGCACCCGTAACACTCAGCAAATTTCACTCTACAGTTCCACAGATTCCAATTTCAGTGATGTATAAATACATACCTATACCAGGTGTCGTAGAGGCTATGCTGGCAAGACGAGTCAGGCAATTTGATTTACTGAGTGACGGAATGATTATACGAGTACCTGCTCGTATGGGACCACCCAACCCAAAACTACCCACCGAATTTCAGCCGATTCGAGTGACCATTTTATATCAGGTTTGCTGACGTTATATATACTCGAACCTATCTGTTTTTGGTGTACGACAAACCGTCGGTTTGCAATGAAAAGCTTCATCAACATGATCGTGAATCAAAGGATGGCTGTATGAAGTCGAGTTCGTTGTTCTGTGATATTATTCCATTTGAAAAACTATGGCTTTTTTGGATTTTGTTGACAGGTACTTTTGCAATTTGAACAAACGTTGAAGTATTACCTATTTGGTAAATTATTGCACAAAGGTAAACTATACTATCTACGCAGAAGGGGCTCCTACACATGTAAATTATTACACAACTGTTTATTATTTACCTTATGCTTCATGAATAACTGCAAATAGGTAATTAATTATTAACTTATTGAATCCCGCGCATTTGTGTGAAACTTAATTCCGGGCCGGCTCCTCGTACTCCGCTTAGGTCTTTCTTGGAGGAAGCTCGAGGGTGATGACCACTGAAAAGAGTGACCGACGCAGAAGGGGCATCTACAGGTAGATAATAAACCGTTGTGTAATAATTTGCAGCGTTTTATATTTATTTTTTCGTTTTTTATTTTTTCTTTAATTCTTGAACCAATGGAAACTGGTTCACTATTTTTTAAAGCCCAAAATCGAGTTGGTACTGGAGCCGGCCCGGGAATTTCATAAATCGGGAGTTTCATAAAAATATGCAGGATTGAATAATTCAATAATTAATATTATTTGTTGTTATTCATGAAGCATAACGTTTGTTCAAGTAACAACAGTAACTATCAACAAAATCCAAAAAAGCCATCATTCTTCGAATGAAATAATATCACGGAACAACCTTCACACAGCTATCCATGATTATAATCAGGCGTTCGCTAGCCATGTTATCTGGGCCGGACTGATACCATTTCATTAAGATCATTATTTGACGAAGACTGTCGGTGCAAACGAAAGGCTGGACGTACAATATTCTGACAATTTCAACCCCCATTTTTCACCCCTTAGTGATGTGATGACTGACAGTAACGCCAAGCGGAACAGCGGGACCTAAAACCCAAAATTCAATAATTTTGGTTCATGGTAACTAAGAAAAGTGCACAAAAAGCGCCGTGCAAAGTGCAAGAAAAGTACGGCGGACGGACGGAATTTTTATTTTTATTTTTATTCCACTTTCGGATTCTACGTACCTTGAAACGGGAACCATTAAATTTTGAGAAGGAGAGAGAGAGAGAGAGAGAGAGTGAGAGAGAGAGAGAGAGAGAGAGAGAGTGAGCGAAAGGGAAGGGTTCATGCTCAATTCTTCTTCTTATTGAAAATTCTTGTGAATTTTGAATTGAAGGTTCTTATTGAAAATAATAAACCAAAAAAGTAACCCCCACCCAAATTTGATGGTTTCCGTTTCACGGTACGCAGAACCGGAATTTAAATGGCATTTGAATAATTTCCATCCATCCGCAGTCAATTTTTGAAATTCGTCAGTGGAATTCAAGCAGTTGAGGGTCAAAAACTGCTAACCGATCAGTGGATGTGAGGTTGACGGATAAGTAAACACGACGCACTGCTGCGTAAATGCCAAACCCTCGTTTGCTCAATCGGCCGAAGTCGACCTTTGATACGGGATCAACACGTGGAACGGGATAGCGACCGGTGAAAAGGGGGAAGATCGACGGAGGAAAAGGAGAAATGACGTGCGAGGACGCTGGTGCGGGGTCGGAATCGAAGGGTTTACCCGGGAAGATGCTCCTAAGAGGTTCTCCCCGGCGGAGGAGTTGAAGGAGGATTTAAGGAGGAGCAGACAACCGTGAGGCCTTAAGAGGATGATGACGCAGGAAACCGTCTTCCGCTCTCGATTCCTGGCAGGCCTGCGGCCGTAAACTACATACAAGGGGAAAGAAGCTACTCAACGCACGTCCAGCTATGGGATTCTGCAACTTGGTATGGCATCATAACGATGACGAAATATCGTTAGCTGAACGAAAAATATAGCGATGTCACTAAATACCGACGACTGGAATTCTTTAAGCGCTCAATAGCGTCAGTTGTCGCTAAATCGTCACTAACTTGTCGTTACGGGGTCGTTATCATTCTGAAGGCTCTGCCCCTCCACCCCCCCCCCCCCCCCCAGTTATCCACACATTTAAGCTCGTTACACCCAAAATGCTTGGCGTGGCGATGCTTTTCGGTAACAGGTTAGGAAGAAAACATCATTCAAGGTTAACTTTTGTACAACATAAATACAATAAATTGATTTTGTACACACTTTAGGTAGGCATTTATTATTCGGTTATTTGCATATTGTGGGTTTTTTACTCTGTTTGTTGACTGGCATCGGTTCGAAACCCAACAGTTAACGGTAAATGTACGTACTTTTCTTTCCCATGTTTTTCAACGTCATTAGGGTCCTAGGTGTGGTCCGAAGCTCGGCAGACCGATCGGAATACACCCAAGGGTGTTGTGGGGGGAAAATGGGTGAAAAAGGGGGGTTTTCTAGAGGTGTTTTTTAAGGTTTTTTGAACATGAGGTTGAGAGGTATCGTTCACCATTTTTTTTAGGGCGAGAAGACCAAATATGAAGTGATTTTGACCAAAGATTTTGAGGTTGAGGTTGGCTGGGGATTAAGGTTGTAACGAAGGTTCAGCTCCCAAAATTCATTTTTTTATGAGTCGAAAACATGGGAAATTGTCTGAAATCACCATAAACTTGTATAATAACACTGGAAGTAGCATCAAAACGTGAATCGAGACAATTAAATGGAACTATCAATGATGATTTTTCAAAAAACCGGCATAATTCGTGTTTTTTGGGCCAAAATTTGTGAAAACCATCAAAAACAGCTATTTCGATTACTGCATATGAAAGAAACAATGAACAGCTAAACTTTCTGCTGGTATGTCCAACAGAATAATAAACCCATGTGACAAAAACTTCGCAGCGTTTCAACTACCTACATGACTGTATTGTTTAGGAAAAACGCAGCAAATTATCACAAAACGGTTTATTATTTACCTGTATAGATGCCCCTGCATTCTGCGCAGATCACTGTTTTCTGTGGTCAATACCCTCGAGCTCCCCCCCAGGAAAGCCCTAAATGGAGTACTGGGGCGGCCAGGGAATTAAAGTTTCATTCAAACGCGCGGGATTCAATAATTCAATCAATTGTTCAATCTAATTATTTGTAGCTATTCATGAAGCATAATAAATCGTTGTGTAATAAAGCATAATAAATAATAAACCGTTGTGTAATAATTTACCTGTATAGATGCCCCTTCTGCGTAGATAGTATACTAAAAATGTGTAATAATTTACGTTGTGTAATAATCACGATATCCTATCAGGAATTGAAGCGAATAAATCAAATAAGGACAACAGTGAAACTCCAGTAAGCTTCGTTCTTATCGGGATGGGCGATCGCGTTCTTCATCCGCTGAGGCTCCAGTAGCCCTCGACCAGTCCGAAAATCCCCAGGTCTTCACAAAGGTCAAAAGGCCTCTCTTCCTCGAGCCAACTTTACTAATAAAAGTCATCACTTTAGTTAGGTCGTTCTCCACAAGTTCACGGGCCCTGTAGTAGTCAGAAACTCGTGGATTCCTCTTCGCCGTTATAGACCCCCCTCCCGGCCACCATAAACCCTCGTACTTTTTCACAGATATCCCTAATTCAATTAAAAGGAGCTTTCACTTCCCTTAACCACGAGTTTTCCCATCGCGATCGCCGGTATCGTCACTACATTCGATATTTCTGAGGTGTTGGACGCCATCAAACTTTCGGCTTTATTATTACATACATTTCTCCCGTTAACAGTAACCGTAAACCTTTTCGATTCCCGGATCATCTCTCGTTCTTTCAATGGGTCAGTTGGGGTAATTATGAACAAATTTCACGTGTTTCAGGTACGCACGCTTCTACAAGCCCTTCATCTTTGAAAACGCCATAAAGCTGTTGTTTTTACTCCTGGTGCTCAATATGTGGGTTTTGAAGGTGCCGGGGATTGACATTACACCTCAATATGCTGGTTCAAAAGTAGCAGCAATGTAATTTAATATTTTCGATGAACGTCCCATACCTACGACTCTGATGCTATGTTTTTAGAACTTCGTTTTTCAGCTTTGATTTTTCCCCAAAACCGCTCTCTCGTGCCAACGCTCTCAAATTTATCTCAAAACCGTCATATTTCAGGTTTTCTTTCAATGAACCCTACCACAGTCTAGAGACTCTGTAATTACCTGATAATGCTGTTCAAATAATAGATAATGACTAACATGTGAAGGAACATGGAGCGCTATGAAGACTGCTCTCTGTGCGACGCCCTTGACTTTCCCAGTAAATGCCTTGTGCTGTGAGAGTTATAGCGTTTGGGAAGCCATTCCTTCTGCTGGATGAGGACGATAGTCCTACTGAATGGGAGCTGATGGCTACACTTGGCAACTTATTGTAAATTGGCTTATCGTTATATGTCAACGTTAATCCGTGAGTTTAATTATCCTTAACCAACATAATTATTTGTAATAAATTTTGCACGTTTCACTCGACTTTCCTCGGACACTGACAGTTATCCAAACTAGAAAAATATTCATACTGCCACTTCCAACACACGGTTAAAAACCACGTTCTATTGTTTAGTTTGTAACACGGAGATCATAATAAATTACTCTGTATGTTTTCATTACACATTTCTTTTTCTTATTCATCCAACAGGTTTTGGCTAGATATACAAAACTAGTTTGGCTGGAAACACAGTAACTGTACTGTTATGTATGAACGCTCGACGTGAAATCCAAATCGATAGAAAAGAAGGCTTACGTGAAAGGTGTAGAAAATTGCAGCTCCATCCATAGACATACCTGTAACAGAAGAAAGAAAAGCTACAGATTTCAGCGATTTGTGACCCCCCATGACGCCAATTTCGACATAACCTTATCGAGAAGAAATAGTTGTTACTATTGAAACTATCACTTTACCAGTCAACATTCTGTACTAATTATTGTGATGGATTAATTTACATTATTAGTGATTTTCAGTAAATAGTTTTTTTAGAACGTTAAGGCACATGAAACTTGATCTGACAGACTTTTTATTTTTAAAATTTGCTCATCCTTCCGTTTGCCATTACAAATAATTTGGCGAAATCTAACGTTTTGACCTCATAGTCAAGACCAAACATGTTCTGGAAAACAGGTACCTACCTATGAAAAATGTCGAAAACTAGGGATGGATTCATAATGCTCTTGAACGGAATTGTATGTTTAAACAATTTCGGACACATTGCAACAGCGCACTTCCTCCAAAAATTCGGTAAAGCCACATCGCGTTGAAACCAAGAAGGACGTACGCCCTTAGGGAAACCAGAAGGTGTCCATAAGAAGGTTGACAAACGTTTATTGATCCTATCCCCGCATTCATACCCACTTCATCAACCCCCCTGACATGTTGCGACCACACGACCCGACAACCGGTTACTAAACGGCAGTAAGTCGAGGCAAAGTTACGGAGGCAAACGTAACAGAGACGAAGACAGATGACGCCCAACCCACTTCTTAACCTTAGCTCTGTCTTCCTTACGACCACTCTGTTTCGCCTCCCAACACTACTACTACTACTTTTTTCGTCAAAATGAACACACCGGATTTCTACAGTCCGCACAGAAATATGGTCATTCCTCGTGTATGATACGTAAAGTAAGGTTAAACTGTCTTCTCAAGCTGTGGGGCGTTGGGATTCGAACTGACAGACCACTGTCGCCGTCCCGATCTCAAAGTTCAATGAAGAATGGACGTGGGTCGGAATTTGCTACTTTTGACCACAGCGTAGGATTCAGCACCCTCGAAAGCCCCTGTTACTTGTTTTCAGTTCCGAAATCCGAGTAGCTTGTCGGAAATAAGCTAAAGAAAAACGTGTGACGTCATCTGGTATGTATCTACCTCTTAGACCTACAACTTGAACGAATAAAAAAATGTAAGACCATTCCTCATTGACAAAGCGTTAACGCGCTCGGCCACTGGCTCACCAAGTTCCTCGTGCATGAATTTCTTGTTATCCCGCTACCTGTGAACCTCAAACAGAGCTGTTGTTTCCTAACTACGCACCAAGAAAAATCGTGTGGATCGAGGTACGGAACGTTCAAATTTAACTTTTATCCAAGCAAGTAGATATAAAGTGTGACAGGGACCTCCGTGCAAGACCTGTGATACTAAACCCGTAACACACATCACGATTTATAATTCCCCCTTCAAAAATTTCTATATTTTATGAAAATTATGAAATTTTTCGAAACATTTTACATAAATTCAGTAAATTTTAAAAAAATTGTTTTCAACATTTTTTAAGGTAGGCCTAACAAAGTTTTTGAAAAAATTTGTAAACTTAAAAATATAAATAAATAAATCGTCATGTGTTGCGGGTTTAGTATCACAGGTCTTGCAGGATGGCCCTGTGCCAGAAGTCACATTTTATATATATTATACTCAAGCATATGATTTGACGTCAAATACTCAACCCCCCCCCCCCCACCCTTAATCTTTTTCAAACGAAATCTCTGTTTTTTCGCCAAAAGACTTCATAGCCAATTGGGTGCGGCAGGTTGCAGAGGAATCGTGTGAGGGGGTCATTCTGGAACGAAGAATTTCCTCTTCCAGACTGAAGGCTCGTCTGCATTCGCGAGCATCCGCGAGTGTTCCCGCTCGGAATCGGTACATCACATTCGTCCTCTCCAGGTGCGGACGCAGTTGAGAGCCGTCACGAACATCAAAGACAATTTATGTGTTCAGGATCGGTTTGAGGTTTGGGGGGGGGGGGGGGGGGGGGGTAGGAATAATGAATATACGAATTTAAAAGTTTCAGGCGCATAGCGGCAGTACATGAACTTGAGAAACCTACCTCCGACATTCGGCAAAATTTCTTGAACAACTCCATCGTCTCTCCGAATGCCACAGTGGTTTCCGAACAGACTGGTGCCATGTTCGGAAGGACACTGCCGGAAAAAGCGGGAAAACTGCCGAATATCGACGAACAAAAATGTTCATCTGGTGTGGACGTGAAGGCGAACAAGTGTAGTTAGCGAGCATTCATGTTTATAGACAACACTGTTTTCATGCAAAAATATTTTCGATTTTGGTTGAAACTAATATTTCATAACTGACGCCAAGCGTAATTTACTATTGAACGAAAAGTAGGCCCAAATTTTGCTTTCGCAACAGCAGTGAGTCAGTGGAGAGTCGTAAAGAACAAACTATTTAGTTATAAATAATAATATATAGTACGGTTACTAGGTGTGTCAGCATATTTACCGGCTGATCTTCTGTTCTCATATATCACTCGTGCTCGTTATGTGTTTCATTTAAAACTTAGGTAACCTTCCTCCTGCAAACTCGAGACGAACATTGCACCAACAATGACTAAAAATAAACATTTTAGGACAAAATTAGTTCGGAATAAACCGCTTACTACCGCCACCATAATAAACCACTTAGGCCATCACCACAATAATATATAACAAATGGTATCTATAACTTGTGTGTAACAGTCTGTGTTATAATGAATAATTCCGCAAAATAACCGTTTTTCCAACTAACATCCACCTATTCCTCTGGTAAGTATGTTTTTGATATAAAAATGTCACTTTTGAATGGTTAGTCTATAGAAAAAAAAAATTCAAGTTTTACGAGGATAAATAACAAAAAAGACCCCCCCCCCCCCCCTCTTCGTTGTTAATTAAAAGTATTTAGTTTGGACTGACAGAGTACTTTTAGCTAAACAATAACTAAACAACAGAATCAGAGACAATTTTCAGCTTGAGTGGAAAAACGCTGCAAATCCCTGCACAACAGTTTATTATTTTGTGTAAAATACGCTTCTGTTACAGATCACAGCTCTCTGTATAGATAACCCGTCTATATAATATGTACTAGTCTATGCATATTATGTAGATCGCACACCTTACGTAGGTTAGTACCTAACCCCGTACTCGTTACTAGGTACCTATCTAAATCACGAGTTAAAAATGTTGATAATACAGCCTATGACAAACAGTAACTAAAATGACAAAAAGAAACGCAAATAATGAAGTTCTGAAGGAAAATTGTTAATGTGGAGTGAAATAGATGCCCCTTCTGCGTGATCACTATTTTCTGTGGTCAGTACCTACCCTCTGGTCAAGTATAATGAACCGTTGTGTAATAACTTGCCCATCAATAATACTTCAACGGTTGGTCAAGTTGCAAAAGTAGGTACCGATCAACAAAATCCAGCCTCTTCTTGGTAGATGAACCGTTGTGTAATAATTTACCGTTGTGTAATAATTTACCGTTATGTAATAATTTACCGTTGTGTAATAGTTTGCCGATGTGTAATAATTTACCCATCAATAATACTTCAATGTTTGTTCAAGTTTCACAAGTACCTACCAACAAAATCCAATAGTCCATCACTTATCAAATGAAATAATATCGCAGAACAACCAACTCGACTTCATACAGCCATCCTTGATTATAATCAGGTGCTCCCTAGTGATGATATCCCGGCCCGATTTATACCGTTTGATTCACGATCGTGTTGGCGAAGCTTTTTGGTGCTCACGAACGGCTGGACGTACAATGCTCCTGGTGATCTCAAAAAATTGTTTAGCTCAAGACAAATTTAATAACGTAAAAAAAACCATACCCTTCAATCAAAAGTTTTCGAGATACGGCGTTCTGAAAATTTCAACCCCTATTTTGAACCTCTCAGAGATGACTGACAGTAACGCCGAGCTTCGAGGACCAACTAGACCCCGAACGAAACCTATAACCCGAATTTCATCAATTTTTATTCATGGTAACTAAGAAAAGTGGCCAGTACGGCGTACGGCGGACAGACAGAAATATTTTTATTGCATTTTCGGATTCTACATACCTTGAAACGCAAACCATCAAATGTTGAGGGGTTATTAGAATTTTTTTTTTTTCATGCTCGATTCCAATTCATTATTGAAAATAATAAACCAAGATATGGGTATATAGCATGCCATTCATATTCCAACACAGCAATTACCTAATTACTATAAAATAGTCACAGTTACAGATCACACCTATTCAGTGCAACCTTTATCGACTACTTGCCTTCTTGTATCCTCAGGATTAGCCACGCGCTGTGTATAGTCAATGAGCAGACTCGTAGTTCACAGCTTGCGGGGTAAGTCTCCTATCCCAAACATTACCAAACACTGTTTCACTAAATGTGTGGCCAGATGGTTTGAATAACATGTTGATACACTTCGCGAGGGAGTTTAATCCTTACTTAGTAATATCATAACGAACTGTTATACTGAACTCTCCAACTGAGCCCGAACGGGGACGAGCGAAACGTGAAAGTTGTATCCCTAAACTTAATGGGGATAGCTGCTTACTACTTATGGCCGCCGAGGAACATCATATTACGGAAACCAAAGTCCGATCCTCTCGAAACGTTTCACGAGACGGATGTTCTCGATGGAAGAGCTCAGTTGGAGGCGGCTTCAAGGCTATTCGAGCAAATTACCCATGCGAAACCCTCCCAAGGGAGAGGCGAGCGCGGAGCCTCAACTATGCAAATTAATGCAACGGTTGTGTTTATTTGTATGGCGGTCCGTTGGGCGGGCGTTGGCAAACTTGCACACTAGATTTCACCAGCCCTGCTCACCATGGTCCATCGCCGATATGCAAACACATTAATTTGCGACAGCGCTAATATTTAGGGTGTAAAGTCGCCCATGGTGTTGTTTTCGGATGAACCACGAGAGGCCATGTTAGGACAAACCCCCACATCATGCCTAATCCACGGCGCAGCGGGCTGATTCGGAGACATTTTCTCCGTCCCCTTCCACAGGTAATACAACAACAACGCACTGGAGCTGACACAACATGCATATACTGGGTGGAAGGTAAAGGGCGGTTCACCCATTTTTCCGGGCTTATTTCGCGCTCTAGAAAAAAATCTAAAAACGCCTACCCCATTAAATCGATAATGCTCTATCGATCCAGCCTATCGCCGGCTGTCCAAACGGGTACTAACATCGTTATTTCTAATGGGAACCCCCGTTTTTCATTGCATATTCGGATTCTACGCAAAATTTCATGAATAATAGACCCTTCCTCGATTTTTTACGCAATAAAAAAACTGGCCGAAATTTACGCCATAAAAACCACTGACCATAATTGGATACTTTTAGGCAATTTTCACCAACTTCAAGTGTAGCACCCAGTCAGAAGTCACGTATGACTTCTGTTTTTCCGCTTAGCGAAAAAATTGTATAACACCCCCTCAAAATTTTTTCTTTTACGTTTCAAGGTGCGTAGATCCCAAAAATGCAATGTCCGTCCGCCATCCGCCGTTCGCCGTCCGCCGTATCACGTGTACCGGCTTCATTTTTGGTATAACAAAGTCGTTCTTTCGCACACATGCTCCATTTGGGCCCTAGTTGTGTCCCGAAACTTTTCAGCCCGATAGGGCTACCCAGGGATACCCAGGGATGTTATGAATGAAAATGTGCACAAAAATAGGTACTTTTTGTGTTTTAGTAACATGTTAGTAACATGAGCTTTTCCATATTTTCTTTTCCAGGTATCGTTTTCCATGTTTCTGGAGACGAGATGATCGCATATGAAGTCGATTTTGACCAGAGTGGAAAATCGAGGTTCTACCAAATGTTCAGCTCCCAAAATTGATTTTTTATGAGTCAAAAACCTGAGAAATCGTCTGAAATCACCATCAATTTGTATAATAACACTGGAAGTAGTATCAACACGTGGATCAAGACGATTAAATGGCACTACCAATGATCAAAGATAAATATTGGAAAAAAATGGAGCGTACCTAATTCGTGTTTTAGAGGCCAAAAATGGTGGAAACCATCAGAAATAGCTATTTCAATTATTTCACATGAAAGAAACAACAAATGAACAGCCAACATTTTTATAGGTATGTCCAATAGAATAATAAACCCATGTGACAAGGACTTTGTAGCGTTTTTTACAACCTTGACGCTGTTTTCTGTCAATAGAAAATACCTCCGATAATTACGCACATAGCCCACAGTCAATACCGTGTGCGGCTTGAGTTACAAACAGAACCCACGACCTCTCCAGGAGTTGCATGCCTACGGCCTCCACGAAACAACACCGAAATTGATTCCGCCCATTAGGAAGTTCAGTAGAGAATCACTCGATCACGTTACAATTTCGGCAGGCTGACAATATTACAAGCTTAATGCATTTGACGCAAATGATTTCACCACTATCCGTCCAAATGTGAGATGGGTATTATATTAATAACTCTCGGAAATGTCCCACCATCCTCCCTCATCGTCAGACTCCCACAACATCGATGCAGAATGAATGTATGCTCAAATTAAAATGCCCACAACGGAAAAGTCTTTGGAAATATTTGTGGCCACGATCACTCGAGGGCATATCGACTTACAGAAAAGGGCCATGAAAAATAATTAATTTTCAATCTTATTCCGCGAATGATAAAGTTCTATTCACATGTAATCAAACCACTCGTCAACATTACAACTGAATATTATATCGTGGTGTGTACTGCGGATTTTGCAAGTTGATCGTTTCTCCTACAGGTCAACACCACAAACAATACTTCACATATGTATTAATATCAACATAATAAAGTAATTATGCAGCTAAGGGATAATACTTGAATGAAATAATAATTATTGTTTAGGAGTGTTAGTGTTCGCTTGAGTAATGAATTTGATTCCTCTCTTAAAATCCGAATCAAGTGGCAGAGCATGTCGAACTTAAGTCTGAATGTAGTACTTACTAAAAACTGGTTAAAAATGCAGAAACAACTCACTGGTTCTGGTTGATTTTATTCGAGTATTTTAGCTCGGTAATTCAAAAATCAGTATCAAGTGTTTGCGCTCACGTTGTAAGCTGAATATTTTTATAATGTTTAACAGCATAGGTACGTGGTTAAAACACCTAATGAATCGGGGAAACTCAGTGATTTGGAAATGAATCAAGACTTGACCAAATTTAGTTACTTGAACAGCCTTGAAATATAACATTAGGTACCTCTAACTATGAGATTATCGTGCGCCGAAACTAAATTCACCCACTTTCCAGCTCTGTAGGAGTTCTGGGAGCTCTTTGTGCCATCTCTACTGTTGCAACCGAAAAGTAACAAACGGTTTCTAGTTTAACGAAATTTTATGAAGAACTTGTGGACCTGCGAACGAGTGTTGGGTTCGAAGGATCGAAGTGTTAGGGCCTGGGGACGTCGAAGATAACTCCACCAATTTATGCAAAATCATCAGGCACAGAGTCAAAATATATTTAAAATTTTTAGGTTTTGGCCTGGTATTTTGGTTTATTATTCTGTGAATAAGTAATACCTACACCTATGTACTCGCTCAGCAAAAATTTTTATAACACCCCCTCAAAATTTTTTCTTTTCCGTTTCAAGGTGCGTAGATTCCAAAAATGCAATGTCCGTCCGCCGTCCGCCGTATCACGTGTACAGGCTTCATTTTCGGTCTAAAAAAATCGCTCTTTCGCACACATGCTCCATCTGGGCCCTAGTTGTGTCCCGAAACTTTTCAGCCCGATCGGAATATACCCAGGGGTGTTATGAGTGTAAAAGTGTGTAAAAATAGGTACTTTTTGCGTTTTAGCAACATGTTGGTATCATGAGCTTATGAGGTATCGGCTTCCATGTTTTTTTGGACGAGAAGACCGAATATGAAGTAGATTTTGACCAAAGAATAGAAAATTGAGGTTCTACCAGATGTTCAGCTCCCAAAATCGATTTTTTATGAGCCAAAAACCTGCGAAATCGTCTGAAATCACCATCAATTTGTAGAATAACATTAGGAAAAGTGTCAACACGTGGATCAAGACAATTAAATGGCACTACCAATGATCAACGATAGTAAAAAAAATAAAATAAAACGCTGCAAAGTCCTTGTCACATGGATTTATTATTCTATTGGAGTTCTAGAGATTCTTGTTGGCTGTTAAATTTATTGTTTCTTTCATGTGGAATGATTGAAATAGCTATTTACGATATGATTTCCACCAATTTTGGCCCCCAAAACATGAAATAGGTACGCTTTTTTTTCCAGATCATCTTTGATCATTGGTAGTGCCATTTAATGGTCTTGATTCACATGTTTACACATTTTCTAATGTTATTATACACATTGATGGTGATTTAAGACAGTTTTCCAGGTTTTTGACTCATAAAAAAACCATTTTGGGAGCTGAACCTTTGGTAAAACCTCAATTTCCGCGTCTTTGGTCAAAATCGACTTCATATTCGGTCTTCTCGTCCCCAAAAACATGGAATAGGATACCTCAAAACCTCATGTTACCAACATGTTGCTAAAACGCAAAAACGCTGCAAATCCCTGCACAACGGTTTATTATTTTGTATAGAATACCCTTCTGTTACAGATCACAGCTCTATGTATAGATAACCCGTCTATATAATATGATATGTACTATTCTATTATATGCATATTATGTAGATCGCAGACACTCCGTAGGTTAGTACCTAACCCCGTACTCGTTACTAGGTACCTACTTAAATCACGAGTTAAATGTTGCTAAAATAATTCTGCCGATGACAAACAGTACCTAACAAAAAGAAACACACATAATGAAGTTCTGAAAAGAAATTGTTGATGAGGAGTGAAAAAAGTTGCAAAAGTACCTACCAACAAACTCCAGCCCCTTCTACGTAGATGGTATAATTTACCGTTGTGTAATAATTTACCGTTGAGTAATGATTTACCGTAGTAATAATTTACCCATCAATAATACTTCCACGTTTGTTCAAGTTTCACTACCTACCAACAAACTCCAAAAGAGCCATCATTTTTCAAATTAAATAATATCACAGAACAACCAACTCGACTTCATACTCCGCCAATATAATCAGGTGATCCCTACCAATGATTGGCCGTATTCACAAATTCCTATTGTGGGCGCGTCTCTGGTTACGAGATTTGGTTTGGATTGTATACAATTTCATTCACACTGGAGTCGAAAATGCCTGTCGGTGCAAACTTCGGGGCCTTACTGTGAACGAACGGCTGGACGTACGATGCTCCGGATGGTCTTAAAAAACTCGCAAGTTCAAGAACTATTTAAAACCGTAAAAATATTTACGTAAAAAAATTGTATAGGCGTTTTGAAAATTTCAACCCCTATTTTGAACCCCTTAGAGATGACTCACAGTAACGTCGAGCTTCGAGGACCAACTAGACGCCGAACGGAACCTATAACCCGAATTTCATCAATTTTTTTTCATGGTAACTAAGAAAAGTGGCCCGTACGGCGTACGGCGTCCGGCGTACGGCGGACAGACAGAAATATTTTTATTGCAGTTTTGGATTCTACATATCTTGAAACGTAAACCATCAAATTTTGAGGGGGGGTAAGAATTTTTTTTTTCATGCTCGATTCCAATGGTTCATTATTGAAAATAATAAACCAAAAGTACCTATTTTTATACACATTTTCACTCATAACAACCCTGGTTATATTCCGATCGGGCTGAAAAGTTTCGGGACACAACTAGGGCCCAAATGGAGCATGTGTGCGTAAGAACGATTTTTTTAGACCGAAAATGAAGCCTGTACACGTGATACGGCGGACGGCGTACGGCGGACGGACATTGCATTTTTGAATCTACACACCTTGAAACGGAAAAGAAAAAAGTTTGAGGGGGTTATAAAAATTTTTTGCTGAGCGATTACATAGGTGTATTATTCACAGAATAATAAACCAAAAACGCTGCAAAGTCCTTGTCACATGGGTTTATTATTCTATTGGAGTTCTAGAGATTCTTGTTGGCAGTTAAATTTATTGTTTCTTTCATGTGGAATGATTTAATTAGCTATTCCTTATGATTTCCACCAATTTTGGCCCCCAAAACATGAAATAGGTACACTTTTTTTTTCCCCAGATCATCTTTGATCATTGGTAGTGCGATTTAATGGTCTTGATTCAGCTGTTTACACTTTTTTTAATGTTCGTATACACATTGATGGTGATTTCAGACAGTATTCCAGGTTTTTGACTCAAAAAAACCAATTTTGGGAGCTGAACCAATGGTAAAACCTCAATCTCCGCGTCTTTGGTCAAAATCGACTTCATATTCGGTCTTCTCGTCCCAAAAAACATGGAAAACGATACCTCAAAAGCTCATTTTACTAACATGTTGCTAAAACGCAAAAAGTACCTATTTTTACACGCATTTTCACTCATAACACCCCTGGGTATATTCCGATCGGGCTGAAAAGTTTCGGGACACAACTAGGGCCCAAATGGAGCATGTGTGCGAAAGAACGACTTTTTTAGATCTAAAATGAAGCCTGTACACGTGATACGGCGTACGGCGGACGGCGTACGGCGGACGGCGTACGGCGGACGGCGGACGGACATTGCATTTTTGGAATCTACGCACCTTGAAACGGAAAAGAAAAAAGTTTGAGGGGGTGTTATAAAAATTTTTTGCTGAGCGAATACATAGGTGTATTATTCACAGAATAATAAACCAAAAGGAGCGTACCACCATTGGTGGAAACCATCAGAAATAGCTATTTCAATTATTTTACATGAAAGCAACAATAAATGAACAGCCAGCATTTCTGTAGGTATGTCCATAGAATAATAAACCCATGTGACAAGGACTTTGCAGCGTTTTTTTGGACGAGAAGACCGAATATGAAGTCGATTTTGACCAAAGAGTGTAAAATTGAGTTCTACCAAATGTTCAGCTCCCCAAATTGATTTTTTATGAGTCAAAAACCTGGGAAATCGTCTGAAATCACCATCACTTTGTAGAATAACACTGGGAAAAACAGGTGGATCAAGACGATTAAATGGTAGGTACTATCAATGATCAAAGATAATTTGAAAAAAAGGAGCGTACCTAATTCAAGTTTTGGGGGCCAAAATTGATGGAAACCACCAGAAATAGCTATTTCAATTATTTTACATGAAAGAAACAATAAATAAACAGCCAACATTTCTGTAGGTATGTCCAACAGAATAATAAACCCATGTGACAAGGACTTTGCAGCGTTTTTTGGTTTTAGGCCACTATGCGGCACCCTATAAGGTTGATTGTGCATTTGAGTATTTACAATGGTCCTACCATATCTCGGCGTCGACACCTACAACGAGAGGAACCAAACTACTAAACATGGGAAGTCGAATTTTAGATTCTGAACAGTCCGAAACATAATTACCCGCAAGATAAATCACTCTGAAATCAACTATTATTACCTCCAACTAATCGGAGGAAGCGTGTTAAGGAAGGGATCATTAATCCGAATAGAGCACCTGCAAGAGGGGGTTCCATCTCTGCCTTCCCTCTGTTGGTTTATTAGAGATCCCCCCACGCAAATTAGGCGTCCGCCGGTACTCACGAATGTTAAGGTACCACTCATTAGCTCCCACTCGGCGAGAAACGGGCTCTCGTCTTGACGGTGAATTTCCACTGGTGCAAACGGTGAGAGGGTACGCATTAAAACGTTTCGTCAGATAATATTCGAATTAAGTGCCTTTTGCGCCCTTACAGTTGTACCGTTTCGGCAAAAGGTCGTAGATGAGAGTGTTTGCTTTCGAGTTTCTCCCCCACTGTCGCTAACTGCTCCCCAATTTCCCCATTAGCGATTCCCCGAGTCCTTTGCCGTTCCGAGGTTCTGTTTCCCGACGTTTAGGGTCGAAATGGGCACTGAATCCCATTCGAGGCTTGTTACCTTTTCCGCTGACTAGTTCTAAAACCAATCTTAATAACACTTAGCTCGCAATCTGAGTTCGTACTAATATTCGGGCGTCCCGTACACCGCGCTCCAGCTCCAATGCCAACATAATAATGGAATGAGCTACGCTAAATGAACGATTTATTATCTTGGGATTTGAGTTTTGAAGGTCAAAAATTGATGAGAATTGATGAATTCGTCAAACAGCTAAATGGAAGAAGGTGATAATTTGAAACTATAACCAATTTCTAGTAACACCAACGTTTGGCTGCAAATTGTTCCTGATGTGTGACTAAAACAATCGAAAATTTGCGCTAGTTTTGATAGGTAAGTTACTCCGAAAATTTGCTTGTATCTATACGGCACTTCACCTATTTAACGGTTGCCGAAATTAAGGAAATTTTGTAGGTATGTAGGCAATTCATGAATTTGGAGTCATGTTGGCCCTCGACGCTGATGCTAATCATCTCCATGGGGTAAAAATGGAGGTTAACATTTTCAAAATGCCGTGACTCAAAAAACTGTGTTTTTTCTGAGGATTTCAAATAGAATCTAATTTTAGGAATCGAATGAGTCCACTCGAAGCGCTGTACGAACAAACGTATGACAATAAAGAACGTCAACACGCTTGTGAATCGCAACTCGGATTTGAGTAATTATAATAATCAATCAAACGTGATATAATGATTCTAAAGCCAATGTATTTCACTTCCTGTGAAAATACGTGAGTTACTAGTCAAGCTGACTGAAGGTTAGAGTATATTCGGACATGGGCGGGTATTGCGTACTGAACAGTGATTTACTCTTAAGGGTTTTATCGAGATATACCTATACAGAAATCAACAATCCGTTTCAGTGAAACCTGTTTGATGCGAGGGGACTAATATAAAGTGGTTGCTTGAACAAGAATCCAATCTTATGAGGAATAGAAATGAAAGAGGAAATGGAGAGAATCGCTGGAGACCGGTTGAATTGTTGGTAGATAGCGAAGATAGGATTATGAGGAGCTTAGAGGCAAGCTGAAAATCCGCGACCTTATCTGTGAAAGACCGGACTCTCGAAGCGGGAGAAGCTTATCACATGAACCATTGATCATTTCGGCGAAACTCAGATTGCTTGGTCAGCTCGACGTCAGATAGCAGCACCCTCGCTCGAATCCCTCAACCCACCCGTGGCCGTCTTATGCTTTGAAGCGTTTTCTCTGTGATCTTCCCTTACACCCTCCCTCATGTCCTTCACTGCCGAAACCCCTCCTTCTATACTGAGACAAGCCATGCGGTAATACAAGGAGCCTTTTCGTAACATGGAAAGACGGTTGTGGTGGTTGGTGGAAGAGGTGGGGAGCTTTGCCCCCTCTGGACCTGTAGATCCCAATTTACCAGACCACTGACTTTGATAGAGAATTGCGGTTCATACGAGGTTTCTCGTCCTTCCATCTCCCACTCGACCACATTCTACCTCCTACGCACACATAACATACACGTCCTCATGTAAAAGCATAAAGTTATGAGGTAACTACAAGCAGAATTTATACGTTCAGTCGTACAGTATCACTTGAATTTGTGCCCCCATACATATTATTTTGTCAAACAAATAAAAGTCTTAGAAAAGCGGGTTCAAAAAGACTTAAATCGTAATTCTAGTTTCTAAATTGCATTAACTGCTATTATGTTAACGTTATTATGTGTCACTCCAATCTGACCTTGGGTACATGACAGTAAGTAATTCCAAATTTCGCCAAAACGTTCGTATTGCGAGTTCGAAGATGAGCAATTTTCAAAAATTCTAAGAGGTCGTATCTGAGCTTTTAGGGGCCAAAAATCGGTAAAAACTTGTGAGTAAAGACAGAAAAATGCCATTTCAGTTGTTTTTCATACAGAAAAGGAGCCAAATTTGGATTTTTTTTGGGTCAACAATTTTTATTAAGGGCTAAAATCAATATTAATTCACCTGACGATTTCTGGGACGGAAATTCATGAAGGACGGTCTATTTCGATGATAAAAATATTTTTCTCAAAATATAGTGGGTCAAATTTGACTTAATATAAGGGTCAAATCGGTAAAAACCGCTAAAATCAATAAAAAATTATATAATTTTACGAAATGCGGTGTGGTTTCTCGCTATATTATCTTTCTACACGATAGCTAGAATATTTCTTTGAAAATCCGCTCTTGCAGCCATGCTGCATGACGTGAACTTTTTTATTTATTTATTTTTCCATGCTTCATATCAAAGGTTACTTAATGATAACAATAAACCATAATAATGGCACTGCTGGGGAACAACTGGTTATAATCACGCATGGCTTTATGAAATCGAGTTGGCTGTTCCGTGATATTATTTCATTTGAAAAAGGTGGTTATTTTGGATTTCACATGTATATATGGCCTGATTCAGAAAAAAACCTGTTTCTGAAATGTTCAGCAACCTTTCCTCAAACTACGCGGGGGAAACTTCAACTTTTTTATAACGTTACGCGACAAACATAACAACAAATTATTACACAAATATAATCTTGAATCCACCACATACTCATGAAACTTTAATTGCTTGGCCGGCTCCAGTACTCGATTTAGAGGCTTTCCTAAGGGAAGCACGAGGGTAGGTATTAACCACAGAAATCACCGATATTTCTGGTAAAAATCTTATTTCCTGTCGTTTTACTATAATAATAAGACGAGCCAGAACTTGCAATTTCTTGCTCTCACGTAATCTTTTAAGGGCCCTTGAGGCCTTACATCATGTGACTGTTGTTTTTCCCCCTTTCAATGAGTCTTTTTCTATTAATTATTAATTTGCATAGTTTTCAATGGAACACATACTTCAACGCGCCGGACTATACACGCAGAACATTAGGACCGCGTATATTAGCCTTGGAAACCTAATATTTGTATAAAGGAATATGAAATGAATATCCAATGACACGACCCTCTTGCGTCAAAAAATGATTTCGTATACTCAACCGTTTTCAACTCGTTAATTAACAACGTGGAATTCTAAAAAAGATACGCATGAATTCCCTCTTGAAACATCTACCGCTATTTGTTCAGGTCCGTTATCCCCCTTTTCCCCTTGAAGTTTGCTGAGCGGGATAACACCGGACATTCCTTAAATCATTTGCCTCTATTTGTGTATCCCCCACGGCTGAGCCTTTCGCAGTTGTTTCATCTCCCCAGTTTCGCCGTCGTGTTTTGACGTTCCTTTCGGGACTGAGTTTTTTTTTGCAGGAGGGTGAATTAATCATTTTGGGCCGTCCACTTGACCTTTTCATAATATTTCACGAAGAACTTTCCAAACTCTGGAGACAATGATTTAGGAATGCCCGCTCCTGCTGGGCGACCCCCGAACGTGTATTATCCGCGCATCGCTCCCTCGCACAGGGAAGTTTATTACGTCAAAATGATATTAGGTACATCCATGGTTCATTTGGTGTTTGTCTGCCCACTATATCAACCGTTCCGAGTAGCCCAGCGTTACTTTATTAAATTAAAGTTAATTACCTCGAGACAAAGCACAAGTTTTATTGCATGAAGTTCCCTTGTACAGTGAGTCAGTTTAAGGGAACACTTTACGAAACAAGTGAGAAAAAATAACGTAACTTCCTCCTATCGATAACATGATTGTTTGAAAAAAGTTGAAAAAATTCCTCCGCATAGTTTGACGTTCCTGAAAATTTCTTCGAAATCGGGCCCATATGGTTTGTCAGATAGTGAGTACCAGATTTCGCGTACCAGAAACTGAGTACAGACTTTGCCTTTGCGCAAGCGCAGAGGTTATATCGATCTTCCGATTGCGATGAAAAACAGCAAAACCAGACCACTGGTTCGTACGATATCGATCACCACGGATTTAAAGATGTGGGAGACGTGTTAAAGGGCCAGGAAATCTTGTTTTCAGTTTTAAATTATTCCGTGCGAACCCTCAACAAACAAAAATTACAACCTCTTTACAAACTAAACTTTTACAATTAATTACAGTTGGTCCATGGAGAAAGTTCCCTTTGTTAGCTTGTATCATTGTTATATATGTAACTAAACTCATAACCAACAGAGCTAACGGACATGTTGGTTACGAGTTAAGTTGTTAATAATTTTCAACAGGAAATTTCTCGGTGCCTTGTACTGTGATCATTTCGAGTTCATAACCATGGAATCGACCGCGATCTTTTATTTATCATCAACATCGAAGTATCAATTAATTAGGTCGTAGATCACAAGCCTTCATGATGACATCCCAGTCATCGGAAATTGTGAGATTCGGACGGATATAGAAGAAAATTGGGGTTTCGAAAGGTTCCACACGCTATTATCAAAGGTTCGAATTGGTGAGAGACAGCGCTAGGTTACTATCTCGAATCATGGACTGAGCGCAACGTATTTGCACAGAATCGGACAACGTGACAGAGCAAACTGCAACAACTGTGGTGCCGTCAATGAATCCCTGGGATATATACTCATTGGAATGTCCAATCTTTGACTCAGAAAGGAAAAGAATGTTGGACATGTGTAGTATTCCTAACGCAGTTAACCCCATCCACTACCAGCAGATCATGCATTCAAGGTCTGAGCCTATGTATAGGGCAATTTGTGTTTTTATTGAAGATATTCAAGTCAAAGTATAAGTCAGTGTTTCATTTTCCAACAAGTTTCCATAACTTCGAGTAATAATGATATGCATGTCTAATTAACCTGCTTATGTTTTATAGATGTAAATATACATGAAATAAAGTTCTTCATGGCTGTTGCCACTGGCTAATGCCAATTGAAGGGGGAAAAAAATGCTATCTCGATTTGAAGAGTCTGTGGTGCCCTCTATGGATCCGCATTATTGTTGAGGTTTAAACCGATAAACTTGAACTGTACACTAACGGGCGTCGGTCCAATTTGAATGAAACAAGAACGATACAAATTCCACGGATATTTCTGTACATTCCAGAGTGGAATTGCAGCTGTATTGCAGCTGTGTATTTTTCAGTCAAATCTGTCTTCTGCATAATTCACAGCATGATGTTACGTCCCAGTTGACTACTTCGACAACTCAACAAACTGCCCGTACCGTCGCCACTTTATTCCTCAACAATCGCAACCGCAGTATGGAAGATTCAAGAGCATAATTTCTGGATATAAGTAGGTATTTTTTGTTAGACACAACAGTGTTTTAACAATGTGAATCAACTATGTAATTACATGCCGATTTGCGTTCAAGTCTTCATGCGACTTTAGGGAAACGCGAAATTAAATTTACTGAGAGAAATTCGACATGAATTTTTGACGATCGTTTTCACCTACCTATATTTTCTCTTCTGCTCACAAAAATGGTTTTGGTGTCGTCAGATTCGTGGCGTCAAGTTCGTTCCAGCAGATCCCATTTTACAACGATTTGGCGTAAAACGTTGGAAATCTTAGGTTTATCGCGAAGATATCAAGATTTCTCGATGAAAGATTTTCACACAGTAATTCCCGGGCCTTGGGAAAAAGCATCGTCAAAATCAGTCGAGCCGTCTGAGCATCATGCAAGCACATTTAATGTTTAATAAAACAGAACAGCATCCTACTATATTACAGCCAAATATGTGTCTGTTTGGCTGTATAGGTTTTTCTTTCAGGCTCGAACGGCTATTCCGACTTCGATTTTTTTTTTCCTGCGAAACGACGGCAAAGTTACGGACCAAGTTATAAAATATAATAAATACATCCATTCATACTAATTATATTTTCAATATTCCACGTCCAGTGATGGGGACATGAGGTATGCTACGAACAACTTGATGCCGAGAATCCAACGACACCAAAACTGCTTGTTTGAGTCGTTCAGGCTCGAACGGTGACTCCGACTTCGATTTTGGTTTATTATTTTCAATAATGAACCATTGGAATCGAGCATGAAAAAAAAAATTCTTACCCCCCCTCAAAATTTGATGGTTTACGTTTCAAGGTATGTAGAATCCAAAACTGCAATAAAAATATTTCTGTCTGTCCGCCGTACGCCGTACGCCGTACGGGCCACTTTTCTTAGTTACCATGAAAGAAAATTGATGAAATTCGGGTTATAGGTTCCGTTCGGCGTCTAGTTGGTCCTCGAAGCTCGACGTTACTGTGAGTCATCTCTAAGGGGTTCAAAATAGGGGTTGAAATTTTCAAAACGCCTATACCATTTTTTTACGTAAATATTTTTACGGTTTTAAATAGTTCTTGAACTTGCGAGTTTTTTAAGACCATCCGGAGCATCGTACGTCCAGCCGTTCGTTCACAGTAAGGCCCCGAAGTTTGCACCTTCAGGCATTTTCGACTCCAGTGTGAATGAAATTCTATACAATTCAAACCAAATCTCGTAACCAGAGACGCGCCCACAATAGGAATTTGTGAATACGGCCAATCATTGGTAGGGATCACCTGATTATATTGGCGGAGTATGAAGTCGAGTTGGATGTTCTGTGATATTATTTAATTTGAAAAATGATGGCTCTTTTGGAGTTTGTTGGTAGGTAGTGAAACTTGAACAAACGTTGAAGTATTATTGATGGGTAAATTATTACTACGGTAAATCATTACTCAACGGTAAATTATTACACAACGGTTCATTATACCATCTACGTAGAAGGGGCTGGAGTTTGTTGGTAGGTACTTTTGCAACTTTTTTCACTCCTCATCAACAATTTCTTTTCAGAACTTCATTATGTGTGTTTCTTTTTGTTAGGTACTGTTTGTCATCGGCAGAATTATTTTAGCAACATTTAACTCGTGATTTAGGTAGGTACCTAGTAACGAGTACGGGGTTAGGTACTAACCTACGGAGGGTCTGCGATCTAAATAATTATGCATAGAATAGTACATATCATATTATATAGACGGGTTATCTATACATAGAGCTGTGATCTGTAACAGAAGGGTATTCTATACAAAATAATAAACCGTTGTGCAGGGATTTGCAGCGTTTTTCACTCCTCATCAACAATTTCTTTTCAGAACTTCATTATGTGTGTTTCTTTTTGTTAGGTACTGTTTGTCATCGGCAGAATTATTTTAGCAACATTTAACTCGTGATTTAGGTAGGTACCTAGTAACGAGTACGGGGTTAGGTACTAACCTACGGAGGGTCTGCGATCTACATAATTATGCACAGAATAGTACATATTATATTATATAGACGGGTTATCTATACATAGAGCTGTGATCTGTAACAGAAGGGTATTCTATACAAAATAATAAACCGTTGTGCAGGGATTTGCAGCGTTTTTTTCCCTGCAAAACGACGGCAGAGTTACAGACCGAGTTATAAAATATAATAAATACATCCATTCATACTAAGTATATTTTCAATATTCCACGTCCAGTGATGGGGACATGAGGTAAGCTACGAACAACTTGATGCCGGGAATCCAACGACACCAAAACTGCTTGTTTGAGCCGAGTTGACCGGGTTCTACGGATTGAATCTCACTCATACAGGTCTAATTTTCCCACTCAATGACGTTTTTGGTCCTTAAGGAGGTGGGACTGGATTTTTGTTGCCAGAAATGATAGGTAACCACTTACCCACTTACCCACTTAACCTACTTACTCATCCAGGTCGAACTTATCAGGTTCCACTGTAATCGTCTAGTAAAATGATAAAAGTGATGGCATCACGTAGATAGTAGGTAGCGTCAAGCAAATGCTGTTGATGGCTTATATTATAATATAACCTTATATTAGGTATCTTATAACTTACCGAAATAAATTCAGAAGAATCTGAGTTCCAAAGGCATGAATGTTCCTTCTTGTACTATCCATCAGATTCTGTTCACAAGGAACGTGATACGTAATAAAACTGACGCAGTGAATAAAGGCATTTCCTGTTATCAGGGCATTCCATCAATAAAACTCCCATCTTTTGTGCCTTCGACGCGGCGGTCTGCCGATAATAGCTGGAGCGCAGTAGGAACGATGGAGGACGCGGCGGAGGAGGAAGAAAAGGACGGGGATGCCGCGGGATACGACGGGCGGATCTGGGGTGTAACTGACCTACCCCTATCGAACCTGATCATGAAAAATGAGCTCAGAACACACCCACTAGGTTACCATCATCAATAGCTTCCCTCCACCACCGACGCTCTACTGCAAGAAAGGAGAGCCTGATGTAAATGAACGCAATGGAAGCTTTGTCTGACTTGAAAGACGCCCTTTTTTCCATAAGGAAGATGAGAAAGGGAGGGAGAAGAAAAAAAAGGAAAAATGACGTTAAAAAAAGGAGGTTTGAAAAGGTAGAGAAAGGATTTCCAACAAGAGAATGATTCCCGGTGAAGGACTTGGATTGGATGTGACAGGTGTGCATTGTACCGTGCGGATTGGGTAACCACTTTCCTTTTTCCCTTCTCCCACATTTTCTCCGGGAAAACCCTATTCCTATTGATAAATGGATGGCCCTCTTCTTGGCCCACGTGATTAACGGAATCCAACCTCAAACGTCTGTCTGCCAGGAGGGAGAACCCGTCAAGATTTTCTCCAGAACGGAACCAGACCCTGTATAGCATGACTATCGACAATAATATATATCGCTCTGAGCCTTCAATGGCGTTTTCTTTCTTGGTAACTTCACCCTAAAACCCCTGCGTGTTCTAATGAGATTAAGTACTTTGAATTCCCCCTTCTCACCCTGCCATAAAACCATAGAAACTTTCCATTTACCTCCGCCAACACACCAGAAGAAAATGTGGGCTATAATTGCAAACAGCACCTACTCAATTCTGCTTCCACACCACCGAAGGAAGGGTCCTTTGGTATTCATACGAATCGACAAAAAGGAATGTCCTCCAAAATCAAAAGTGTGTCCACAAATTCTTGAAACGCACATAACTACGTACGAATGTTCGGGTGCGGGTGATGCCCTGGATGGCTTCAAATAAGGTTAAACTTGATTGGATTTTAATACTGTCACGCATCGCGAACGAAATCCACGTTTCGACCACAATAAATATTATGTATCAATTATGATCTACTGTCTTCAAAAAGAGTATTATTTACTACCTGTTCTTTCGTACTCAATTTTATCTTCTGCACCTACCAACCAGGTACCCTCCATGTTCCTCTACATCTGAGACCCGTAGTTTCTATTTTCAATGGGCTTGCAAATTTCAAATAAATGAATACATGATATGGATACGAGGAAGCTGTCAAACCTTGGCAGATCCAACCTGCACAATCCCTGAGAAAAGTTTCCGACCACGTGGGTTGAACAGAACCGACAACCCTTACAAGTTCTTCGTTGTTCGTACATACTCAGATGCCGCTGTCAGCGCGGTAGTGAAACAATTCATCCACACTGCCAGTACCAGTTGAGTGTACGTGTGCGTGCTCTGTGGGTAGGTAGGTACCTATCCACCTCTAAAAACGAACTACTAAATCAGGGTCTTAGAATAATGTGAATTCAGTGGTCCACGCAGAACGGATTTCTACTAAGGGAAACAACAAACCGCTGAGTAAAAATTTGCAGCGCTTTTTCAAATTCCATTTTCGGATTCTACGTACCTTGAAACCAAATCAAATCAACCAGATCAAATTTTTAGGGAGGAAGGGGGGTTAAAATTCTGTTTTTCATGCTCAAATCCAAAGGTTAATAATTGAAAATAAACCAATACTGAAATTCATAGGTGTCTAGCTCGAGTTCAGAATAAAAACGGAGTTATAATATAACAAAGTCTATTTCCACGAAAACAATGAGTACAAGGTTAAATCGATTTCGACGGTTAGGTCATCATCAGTAACAAACATGATGATGACCTAACCGTCGAAATCGATTTAACTTTGTACTCATTGTTTTCATGGAAATAGACTTTATATTATAACTCCGTTTTTATTAAAATGGGTTTCCACAACTTCGTCGCGAGTGATTTAATCCGTATCGGGTTCAGAACTTCTTATGTGGACAAGACTGGGGAATGCAGGCGCATTCAACATGTCGAACGGAACCATGCATTGCCAAATAACAGGAGCAGTGGAAATTCCCCTGTTATTTGGCAATGCATGGTTCCGTTCGACATGTTGAATGCGCCTGCTATCAATACTGCGCATCTGTTTCATACAAGATTTAAAAACCGTATGGGTGTACACCAAACCGGGTATTGTATGACAATCGACAACAATACCGGGCATTCAAAGGCGTTTTCTTTCTTGATATCTCCTCCCTATAAAACCCCTGCGTGTTCTAATTAGATTACATTGAATTCCAACTCCTCCCTCCGCCCGCAAACTATAGAAACTTTCCAACTCTCCACCTCCAGATATAATATCCCCTCGTTTTATAGCTTTCACAACAGATCCCGAGTTTTCTATCTTCAATTCGTATACCCATTATGCTGCCTAATCCACCGCAACCCCACCTGCGTTAATTATAGCGTTCCACGTATTACACCAAAAGAAAAGAAGAAACTTCTTTTCAATTTTTCCTCCACCGTTGCGTGTCCTTTCTTCCATAAGTCCCGCAATATGCGGTTTCTTTCTTTCTGTTTCACTCAGACCGTTTCTAGGCGTTGAAGTATAGTCTGAGGGGTTTTTTTCCGTAGAGGTAATTTATCGTGATACGAGATCGGTACGGATGCTTGTAGTGAGTTGTAATGGCGTCGAAGCACGATAACGGCGGGACATTAGCTGTATTACAATATCAAGCGGAAATCGCTAATGGATCTTACACTGGCGGCGACGGAGACTTGCGAGCTCAATGGTACAGTTTTCGTGAGTTGGGAAGTTCGTTATTAGAATTTCAAGATCGGAAAACTTGAATCGAATCGCAGTACACTACCAAGAGCAGGCTGCAGGAGTTGCAGCCATGAAGCATGACAATGTGGGCGAATTTTTGAAGTAACATAACTCACTTACTCTATCGAACATTTTCCATGGTTTTTTTCTTCTTCAGAAATTCAATACTTTTGGCCCCCCAAAGGTTTTTGTTTTCAAAATGATTTATTGCGTCGACATTCTCCCATTTCTGTTTACTGTACTGAATAGTTAATCAAATTTCGGGCAATTATTGAGAATTCAAATCAACGCTTAACCTTTGCAGAAAAGGAGATTCAACGAATTTATTGGATTATTGATTATCATCGTCGCCATCTCATCATTCAAGTGGGAAGAGCGCAACTAACGGGTTTAGCCTGCATTCGAAACAAAACAGTATGTGTGAGTTAGCACTCATAATTAACATTCCGATATCAATTTCGCGTAGAATTTCAAATCCGGGAATACCACTGTAAATCACGAGTTACGCATTTCCACAACACTTTTTCCTCCCCTTTGTTCTTTCTTTTTATAGCTAGAATGAGTAGCTTGCTCACAGATAATAGGCCGGAGGATGAGTATTAAGCCGGGATTTCCCTTCTGCACTGCGAAGGGCGGACCAATGGTAGAAAAGGGACGTCCGGATGGTAGATCATGGATGGGTGGGAGGGGGGTTAGGATGGACGCAATTTGTCAAACGAAGTAATTGCTCCTCGGTTGGCGTTTTCCGTTGATATTTATGACCTGCCTACAATCGGAAAAGCTACTTCGCCAAATATTCGCCGGGGCTTTGAGCACTTTTTGAAGCCCTAAAACCTTCAGCTCGCTGCTCTTTTCCGTCATTTTAAACGACATGGAAAACCCACACAGATTGTAGCGATACAGTACGCATGAGTCCGAAGAACTAAAATACCCTAACTGCACAGTCAAGCAGTATGAGTAGGCGCGTGGAGACTGTAAAGGGGAAGATGGGAGTATATTTATTTATTTGTTTATTCGATAGCCAATTTACATATGTATAAAAATTTAGAGTTGTAACTCACATGTGCACAAAATAGAAGAAAACGCGATCGTGTTCCTACAAAGTGTGCTTACACATTCTATTTTTAAAAAAAAGTGATTTTCCGCATATTTGTAGGTATATTTAATAATAATTCATGACTAAATTTGCACGTTTTGCTTTACAGAAAAATGTTGTTGGACTCCTGTAGTAAGAGCCTCCTTGTCCATGGCTGAGATCGAACCACGAGCCACCTCACGTGAAAATGTCGGGAAAGGGCTCAAACAGAAAGCTCCATAGGGATGTCCCATGAATTTACTCATGGCTCTAATAAATACGGATGCCTGTTGGCCGTTGATTAGTCTACCCAAAAACTTCATTGATGTCGAGTATGTGTTCTATATTATTTAAAAAAATCAAATTTTTTCCCAAAAATGTCCGCCATTACTCTATTTTTTCCACGCACCCCCAAAGGGGCTCCCGCGCACCCCCGGGGGGTGCGCGCACCCCAGGTTGGGAATCGCTGCCCTAGACCCTAGATAACAGTGCGATTCTCATACAGATCCCATACAGATTCTCTTCTCTAGATCCTTCACTCCTCCGCACACTGTTAATTATACACCACCATGCATACCGCATTTGTACCTCTAAAAATTATTTGGCCAGTCCAATGCTACCTATATTTGCATTCTAAATCTACAAACACCCCATGCACCTGGCGCCCGCAACAACAGCCGCCGCGGCCGTACCCACGCACTCAACCTACACCCCGGCTCTTCATACGCCGCAAACGTACCGCCCCCAACGACACCGACCCGGACAGCAGAGATGGGCGTAGTTAACTAAACTTTCTCCCTTTGGGGAAAAAGAAAGGATCATGGATATGTCTCTCCCTCACATAATGTCATGATCACTTTTAAAAACATCGTTAATATGGTGGAAATACCCAAGTAATTTAATCGCCTTCAGTTTTCGGGTTGCATTCAACTATTTGAATACTCTTTACGACCTCTTCTTCACAATACGTGGGGTACAGATCAGGTGAGTGGCTCCTAAAACTAATTTCCATGTGCATCGTCAAGATGACGTCCTAAGGAGGCTACATGCCGAACTTCAACTTCTTACGGTTAATAGGGCGGAAATTAGATCTGGGAGCCACTCAGCTGATCTGGACCCTGTGCATCGTCAGGATGACGTCCTAAGGAGGCTACATGCCGAATTTCAACTTCTTACGGTTAATAGGGCGGAAATTAGATCTGGGAGCCACTCAGCTGATCTGGACCCTGTGCATCGTCAAGATGACGTCCTAAGGAGGCTACATGCCGAATTTCCACTTCTTACGGTTAATAGGGCGGAAATTAGATGTGGGAGCCACTCAGCTGATCTGGACCCTGTGCATCGTCAGGATGACGTCCTAAGGAGGCTACATGCCGAATTTCAACTTCTTACGGTTAATAGGGCGGAAATTAGATGTGGGAGCCACTCAGCTGATCTGGACCCTGTGCATCGTCAGGATGACGTCCTAAGGAGGCTACATGCCGAATTTCAACTTCTTACGGTTAATAGGGCGGAAATTAGATCTGGGAGCCACTCAGCTGATCTGGACCCTGTGCATCGTCAAGATGACGTCCTAAGGAGGCTACATGCCGAATTTCCACTTCTTACGGTTAATAGGTCGGAAATTAGATGTGGGAGCCACTCAGCTGATCTGGACCCTGTGCATCGTCAGGATGACGTCCTAAGGAGGCTACATGCCGAATTTCACCTTCTTACGGTTAATACGGTGGAAATTAGATCTGGGAGCCACTCAGCTGATCTGGACCCTGTGCATTACGGTTAATAGGGTGGATCTACCTAGCCTTCACTTTTCGAGTTAATAATAATCTAAAGTGCTCCTACCATGTCGCGGAATTTCGTGTCGCGAAAAATATGTCGTTTAAAAATTCCTTGACCCCCAGCCAAAAGACATATCCATGTCAAAAAGGAAATTACACTTGAAATAGGTGTAAAGTTCGACCAGTGTCAACTTTATATAGCTACCCCACCCCGCCGACGATTCTTATCTCTGTGATCCTCCTACCTTATCGACATCAGTTCAGCAGTTGGTATCCGGACCGGAACTCGGACGGACGTTTGTAGTTTGAATAAGTTTTCACGCGATCGATATCACGTGTTTTTGATTTCTTCGTTTACAGGTACCTATGTTTCATTTCGTATTTAAAGTGTGGTTATAATTTTCATGATTTTCCATTCTCGAAGTATTCTCTATTATTTTATTCCTATTGTTAAATAAACTTCGTTTACAGATGCAATCTGCGTGATTATTTCGAGTGAAAATCCTACAAATCAAAAACACGACTCAAGATGCCAAAGTATCAGCTCTACATTGTAGCAGAAGCCAGTAGCCCGGGTGAGAAGACGACGATCTTGAAGCTGAAGCGAATCAGATCAGCGCAGGACGAAACATGGTACTGTTTTCCGGACGAACATCAAGGTATGAGTCGTCATAAGCAGTTAGCCGAGCTCTCTCCAGTTAAGAATGCGATAAACTCAATTAAAACCAGAGGCCAGTACCGAACTTTTTACGTAAATTTTTCAGCCGAATTAGAATCTTTGTATCGGGATGAAGCTGGAAACTTTACTTTCAATGATTTCCTATTAGAAGAAACATCTTTCGAACCAACATTGTCGACCACCTCCTCTGCACTGGGATTACCTGAGCTAGTTTCGTGCCTTAATAAGCTTGTAGATGAGAAAAACTCCTCTTTGAAAGAAATCTTAAATCATCTGATGGTTGAAAAATTTTCAACAAAAAATAGAAATGTTACGGCTTGGGTAAAGGATTTTGAGCGAGAAGTGGCCCGATTTTCAATAAATGGTTCCAGACTGATCGAAGTTTTCCGACAATGCTTGGATCAGTCAATGAACGATTGGTTTTCGAATGCTCAGAAAAAACTGGGTATCGAAGCTGATTGGGAATGTTGGAAAAACAATTTAATCTCCACATTCAGGGATGATTCGTGGACACCAATTAGATTCGCCTACAGCTTTCGACATATGGCTGGATCTTTAGTCGACTACGTCATAAAAAAGGAAAGGCTACTCCTTGATCTAGACCACGAAATCCCAGACCCCATCATCCTGAACCTCATAGTCTTGGGTCTACCCGATAAAATTCAAAACGAGCTGAGTAGGGCATCTGTCAGCACAATTCAACATTTAATTTCAAAATTGAAGAAATTCGACTGTGAACCCTCGAGAAGAACAACCTCTACGGATTGGGCGGGAAATAAACCTTCAACATCCAAAATATCGGAAACTTCTGGGAAACTTCGTAAACCACCGCCGCCGGAAATCAAGAAAAATTGTTCAATCTGCGAACAACAAAACCGAGGCACCCGTTATCACCTTGAAAGGAACTGTTGGTTTAAAGATGCGAATAAAATTAAGACTGTGAATAATTTAGAGATTGAGGCAGAATTGAATACGAAAATTAGTGATCAAAAAAACTTGAATTGATACCACTGATCAAACTGGATTTGCTAATCAATGATCGCCACAAATGTACAGGAATTTATGATTCAGGAGCTAATATTTCTCTAATCAATTACAATTTCCTAAAGAAATCGGGTATTTACATTTCTAAGGCGGATGATAGCAAATTTAAGATGGTTAGTGGTATCGGAAAAGTCAGCGGAATTGTTAACGTTAATCTTAGAGTGATGAACCTTTGTCAAAATGTATCACTTTTCGTAGTTAAAAGTGAAGAATTTCGCCACGATTTTCTGATCGGTCTGGACTTAATTCTCAAATTTAAATTATGCCAAAATGAAAAATTAGAAATTAATCAGACTTTGTCTGAGCATCCAAATTCTGACACCGCCTTTTCCACGGTAACCTCTTCAGCCGAACAGACAAATTCCAACGAATTTCCTAACATAACTGAATTTAAAGTGAATCTAAATCATTTAAATAATGAACAACAAACAGGTATTGTTGATATTTTGAATAGGTACAGAACTGTTTTTGCTAAGGATAAGTACGATGTTGGGTCAGTCTCTGGTCACGAAGCCACCATAAAGTTGATAGAACACAAGTATGTTTCCAAAAGACCATACAGGTGCTCTTTAGAAGATCAGCAAGAGATCGAAACCCAAATTGCGAGATTGTTGAAAGCCAAACTTATCGAAGAATCAACCTCTCCTTTTGCGGCACCCGTTACTTTAGCTTACAAGAGAGATGAAAATAAAAAAAATAGGTTATGCATTGATTTTTCGGAATTAAATAAATTAATTGTACCTGAGAGCCACCCATTTCCATTAATAACTGACCTAATTGTCAAAACAAGAGATTGTAAATGGTTTTCAGTACTGGACATAAATAGTGCATTTTGGTCAATTCCTCTCAGAAGCAAGGACTACTATAAAACAGGGTTCGTCACGCAGAGTGGCCACTACAATTGGAAATGTTTGCCTTTTGGACTAAAAACTTCACCTGCAATATTCCAGCGCATATTGAGAAACATTATTCGCCGGAATGACTTAGATTCGTTCTGTGTAAATTACATAGATGATATTTTGCTTTTTTCAAAAACATTTGAAGAACATTTGGAACACACAAAAAAGGTATTGCAAGCAATCATAAAAGAAGGTTTCAGACTAAAGCTCTCCAAATGCAATTTTGCTACAAATAGCGTGAAATATCTAGGCCATATAATAGCAAATAACTTAACAAAACCTATAAACGACAATGTTTTGCCAATAAAACAATTCCCAACGCCTAAAAATAAAAAAAATGTGAGACAATTTTTGGGGAAAATAAATTTTTATCGTAGTTACATCCCAAGAGCGACTCAAATTCTAGAACCATTCCACAATTTATTGAGAAAAAACGTTAATTTTACTTGGAACAATGAATGCGAAAAGAGTTTCAATTTAATCAAAAGTTATCTGTGCTCAGAACCTTGCCTTGCTATTTTCAACCCAAATCGACAAACCATAGTTCAAACTGACGCAAGTCTCACCGGTATTGCTGCAATCTTAAAACAAAAACAAGATGATGGGAACTTCAAACCCGTAGCCTATTTCTCAAAAAAACTAAACGAACACCAGAAACGTAAAAAAGCGATTTTCTTAGAGAGTTTAGCAATCAAAGAAGCTTTAACATACTGGCAGTACTGGTTACTAGGTATCGAGTTTGTGGTCCAATCAGATCACAAGCCATTGGAAAACCTGAGAGTTAATTCTCGAACTGATGATGAATTGGGCCACCTAATGTTTTGCTTGTCGCAGTACAATTTCAAGGTGAGGTATGTGCCAGGAAATACCAACTCTGAAGCCGACTGTCTATCTAGAAACCCTGTGTTAGAACCTTTCGACTCTGAAGATGAATTAAAAATTGTGAATCTTATCGAATTAGAGGAAATAATCAAAGATCAAAGTACATTACAAGACGACTTATCTTCATACAAACGAATCACTAAACGAGGGGACTTACTGTATAGCCAATATAAAACTCAAAGTAAAATAATTGTTTCAAAGGACTTTTGCAATAACTTAATTGAGAAGGTTCATACTAAATTCGGCCACATCGGTGCTAAACAAATTGAACTAAAAATAACCCCCTTTTATTTTTGCAAGGATATAAAAAAACTAATAACAAAATTTTGCCAATCCTGCAGTGTATGCATTAAAAATAAAACTAGAGCACCGTTTGTTTATGGTCAACTTTCTCAATTGGGCCCAGCTACCCAACCTTATGAGTACATGTCCTTGGATACCATTGGTGGTTTCGGTGGTAATCACTCACCAAAACGGTACTTGCATCTCTTGGTGGACCACTTTACCAGATTTGCATACATCCACACGTCAAAGAACCAAAAAGCAACTGATTTCATCGCACTTCTAAGCAACATAGTGTCGAAAGGTGTCAAAATAGGCACATTGTTAACTGACCAGTACAGTGGAATTAATTCAACTGAGTTCAAAGCTTTCCTAAGACAACATCGTGTGAATTTAATCTTCACTGCCGTAGACTGTGCATTCTCTAATGGGCTTAACGAACGATTAAACCAAACCTTGGTTAACCGCATTAGATGCAGGATAAACAACGAACCATCAGGCGCAAAGTGTCCATGGCCGAGAATCGCTGAGCAATGCGTAGAAGATTACAATAATACCATTCATTCTTCTACAAAATTCAGTCCCAACTATTTACTTAATAATGAAGATGTACACATCGTTCCACTGAGTTGCCAAGTTCCGAGAGATTTAGAGGAAGATAGGAAGAAGGCTTTCGAAAATTCCCAAAAAGTTCATGCAATTAACAAAAAAAGATTCGACAGAAACCGGAAACCACCCACTTTTGAAGTGGGAGACTCAGTTTACATAACACATGGCAATAGTCTGTGTCGTGAGTCCCTCCCGGGAACACTCCTATCATATTAAGTTCTCACCAATATCCAAACGCCAAACTAAAGCTCCGTAAATAAAGATATGAGTGGGGACAGGCGACAGAACCCAGGGTTACTCAACCTGGGGCCCCACTACCAGCTCCCAGCAAGGAGCTGGAGGGAGAGGCCCCCAAGTACTATAAAACCCCGGATCCTGGCGCTCAAGCTTCATTCGACACTTCCTCTAACCAGCTCTCTCTTCTCTCTCTTACCTTACCTCCCAGATGATCGGTTGAATACAGCCGCCTGGGAATTTCACCTCCTCTCTCCTCTCTCCTCCTCCTTGTCTAGATGATCGGTTGAATACAGCCGCCTAGACAAGGGACCTCTCCTTTCCTCTCCTTCACCTAGATGAACGGTTGACTACAGCCGCCTAGGTGAAATTCCCTCATCCACCTCTCTCTCCTCCAAAGTCGTAGATGTTCGGTTGATTACAGCCGCCTGCGACTTTTCCTCACCTTCCTTCCACACCACCTCTCTCTCCTCCAAAAGTCGTAGATGTTCGGTTGACTACAGCCGCCTGCGACTTTTCCTCCTTCTCTCTCCTTTACCTAAATTCACTCACTCACCTTCCACGCCACCGTGATGAGAATTTTAAATTCATCACAGTGGTGAACCCGACGTTCACTCAACCTTCTTCCTTCCCACCTTCCCACCTCATGTGTCGCCCCAGTCAAACAGTTCGGTGTCCCCAATTTTAAATTCAAACTTTCAACCAGTCAGTGTAAATTCGCAATTCTTGGCCCAAACCTCACCACTCCACTCTCAACTCAACGCACCTCCGCTCCCGCCGATTGCGAATTTCCAAATTCAAAACCACGTCAAATTTTTGAATTTTAGTTACAGAAATGGACCCGAACTCACCGACGCCGCCGCTCCTGCGACCAGCCACACTGCAGCCGCCCGCCGCTGCGACATCCGACGCATTGGCCGACAACCCTTTCTCCACGCTCTCCCCGCCGACCTCTGCGACATCGGACACCGCCGCCGCCGCCGCCGCTACGGCCGCAGCCGCCGCCAACGTCATGACGGCGTCCGCTGCATTCCCTCTGTCGCTGCCCCCCTTCTACACGCACGACCCGGCACTTTGGTTTTTCCAAGTGGACGCAGCATTTTCGGCCGCCAACATCCGCAGCCAGAAAACCCGATATTCCCGGATCATTTCGCTACTGCCCTACGAGATCCTGCTGCAGACCTCTGATATCTCCCCCGACGCCGCCGCTGCGTACGACGACCTCCGCAGCCGGCTCATCAACACCTACCAGCCGTCGAAGATCGCCCGAGTCGCCGCCCTCTCCCAACCTCAACACCTCGGCGACCAGAAGCCCTCCCACCTCTACCGACGGCTGCGACACCAGCTGCAGGGGATTATGACCGCCGACATCGCACGCACGTTCTGGTTACGTGCCCTTCCCCACCCCATCCAGATGGCCCTTGCCAGCCATCTCGACGGTCCCGACGAGCCCCTCCTACGACTCGCGGACACCGTGCACGACTTGGCCGCTGCGGCCGCCGTCGGTGAGGTGCGTACACCGCGCCACCCCCCGCCGTTCCGGGACCGCACAAAATCCCGGGACCGCGGCCGGGCGCCCTCCCTCGACGGACGTCGACCCCTTTCGGCGGATCGCCGACGCGACTCGTCCGCCGACCGCCGCCGCCAGCGCTCACCCGAGCGCCGCAACGCGTCCCCTCCCCGCCAGCGCAGAGGACGGTCCCCAGCAGCTGCGCGCGCATCCACCTCGGCCCGCCCCACCACGACCGACTACCTCCCTGCGGACCCCCCCCACCGTTGTTTCTATCACGTAAACTTCGGTGGGGAGGCCCGCAAGTGCCAACCCCCCTGCTCCTTCGCCCCTAAGCAGGGAAACGCAGCCGCCCGCCGGTAAATCCGGCGGGCCCCCCTCCTCGCCAACACGGGGGGGACCATGCACATACCCCCCCCGCCCGCATTCACACAGCCACCACCACCAAGCCACGCTACCCCTCCTACGCCGCCGCCACGGCAGCCAACCTCCCGGCCGCGCCTACAGCGCCGCCGAACCCCTCACCCCACCACCACCGCAACGGAACCTCCCCGCCCGACACCAGGGCTACCAACCTTCCGGCCGCCACCCCCGCCGCCGCTGCCGTTCCCCCACCTCGGAACGGAACCTCCCCGCCCGCCACAAGGGCAACCAACCTTCCGGCCGCCACTCACGCCGCCGCTTCCGTTCCCCCACCTCGGAACGGACCCTCCAAGCTCGCCTCCAGGGCACAACCCCCTCCGGCCACCACTCAACCGGCCGCTACCGTTCCCCCCCCCCCGGACCAGAGCGAAGCCACCTCCTACTACACCAGCCAAACCCCCTACAGACCCCACCGTTCCCCCCCTCCGGAACAGCAACAAACCGCCCCGCGTCTCCTTCGCGGAGGACCTGCCACCACCACCACACGTCCCTACCTCCGCCATCAAACACAACGCCCTACCGACCCACCAGCGACTTTTCCTGCGCTGCAGGAAAACTAATGTTCCTTTCCTGGTGGACACGGGGGCGGCGCTGTCGATCTTCCCCAACAACATCCTCCGTCGTCAGGCGCGCTGCTACCGGCAGCTTCTCTACGCCGCCAACGGTACCACCATCCCCTCGTACGGGACGTACCGCTCCTCAGTTCATATGAGCGGGCTCGCGTACGAGTGGGAGTTTACCGTGGCGGACGTGGAGAAGGCGATCCTGGGGGCCGATTTTCTTGCCTATTTCGGTCTCCAGGTCGATGTCCGGAACGCGCGCCTGATCGACCCCGCCACCAAAACACCCATACCCGGATTCATTCACGCCATCAACCACCCCCCAACACAGTTTGAACGCCTCCTCCTCAACTACCGTCCCCAGCGCCGCCCCTCTGCACACATCTCCACTGTCCAGCACCATATTGAGACCACAGGACCACCCATCACCGCCAAAGCCCGCCGCCTACATCCCCTTCAGTTGTCGAAGACCCGCCAACACTTCGACAAACTCATCGCCGACGGTATCATACGCCCCTCAAAATCCCCTTGGGCTTCTCCGCTCCACATCGTCCAGAAGCCCAATGGGGATATCCGCCCCTGCGGGGACTACCGGCGGCTCAACTCGAAAACCACACCGGACCTCTATAATGTCCCCCACCTGCGTGACTTTTCGTCACATCTCCATGGCGCCACTATCTTTTCCACCCTTGATATTTCGCGAGCGTTCCATCACATCAACATCCACCCCCCCGACGTCCCGAAAACCGCTATAATTACCCCGTTCGGGTTATTTGAATATGTGAAGATGGGCTTCGGATTAAGGAACGCGGCGCAAACTTGGCAGCGGTATATGGACAGTATCTTGCGAGGCCTGCCGTTCGTATTTTGTTTTCTCAACGATATACTGATCGCCTCCAAGACCCAGGAAGAACACCTCGCCCACCTACAGCAAGTCCTCAACATCTTTTCCACCGAAGGCCTCCTAGTCAACACAGACAAATGTGTCCTCGGCCAACCCTCCGTCCGCTGCCTCGGCCACCAAGTATCCTCGGACGGCATCACACCCCTCCCGGACAAGGTCCACGCGATTATTGACTTCCCGCAACCCCGCACGGTCACCGAGCTCCGCCGCTTCCTGGGTATGCTCAATTTTTACCGTAGACACATAAAACACGCCGCTCAACATCAACAACCACTCATACACGCCATCCCCCAACCCTCCAAAAAAAATGATAACCGCCCCATCACCTGGACCCCCCAACTCTCCGCCTCCTTCAAAATTTGCAAACAGGACCTAGTAGACGCCGCTCTATTAGCCCACCCCGACCCTCACGCTCCCCTTTCCATCACTACCAATGCGTCCGATTGGGCCATCGGGGCAGTGCTCCAACAGCACACCGGCGCCACCCCCCAACCCATTGGCTTCTTTTCTAAAACCTTATCCCCCACCCAGAAAAACTACTCTACCTTCGACAGGGAACTCCTCGCCATCCACGAAGCCATAAAGCACTTTCGTGACTTCGTGGAGGGCAGGCAGTTCTCTGTCATTACAGACCACAAGCCCCTGACCCACGCCCTCCTTCAAAATCGCAAGTCCGCCTCCCCGCGTCGCCTCCGGCAGCTCGAGTTTATCGGACAGTTCACGTCCGATATACGATATCTGCCGGGGGCCGACAACTGCGTGGCGGACGCACTCTCCCGACCCACCCCTATCCCGGCGCCGGTGGCGGAGTTACTGCCATTCCCTTCCCCTCAATCCATCAAATCAAAGCAAACTCCACATTCCGACCCTGCCCTCTCCAATCTCATTTCCGCCTCCAAATTGGAACAGCTGCCGCCCCTCGACCTCTGGTGCGACGTGACGGCCGATACACCGCGCCCTTACGTCCCACCGGAGCTGAGGCGGCAGTTGTTCCTCCACTATCACTCCCTTCACCATCCTGGCATTCGGGCTAGCCGGGACCTTATCAAAACGCGGTACTTCTGGCCCCACATGAACACAGATATTCGTAACTGGGTTCTGGGGTGCCAGAAGTGCCAGCGGTTTAAGGTCTCGGCCCACCCCCATGTCCCTCCTCAAACCATTCCCGACTCCCTGCCGTGGGAACACGTTCATCTGGATTTAGTGGGCCCCCTTCCCCCGTCCGAGGGGAAAAAATACTGCCTCACGATGATCGACCGTGCCACCAACTGGGTGGAATGCATCCCACTCTCAAACATCACCGCGGACACCGTCGCAACGGCTTTCCTTTCTCAATGGGTTAGCCGTTACGGTTGTCCGCGGACAGTCACGGTCGATCAAGGGAGGCAGTTTGAGTCCGCCCACTTTTCCGATTTACTACGTTCCCTCGGCATCCACAAAATTCACACTACCCCATACCATCCCCAATCCAACGGGAAAATAGAGCGGTGGCACTCGGTCCTGAAACAAGCCATTTCTACGTCGACAAATTCCCCTTCCTGGACAAAATCTCTCCCCTACATATTACTCAGCCTTCGAACATCCGCCCGTCCTTCAGACCAAACTAGCCCCGCACAAAACGCCTTTAAAGACCCGCTACGCTTACCGGCCGATATTTTCACTCCACACCACGCACCGTCAATTAACAGGGAACCACTACACTCAACAACACCGACAAACGACACCACTTATCCCAAACGATTTTTCACCACAACACACATGTACCTGAAAGAGCCCGGCATCCATAAAACTTTCCAACCACTTTACGCCGGGCCCTTTCAAGTCATTCGCACAACACATACAACCGCAACCCTGTTAATTGACGGCAAACCACATACAGTCCCGTTAGCCAGGTGCAAACCCGCACCTGTGCTAACCCCAACACCTAACACTATCAGTCTCCCACCGTCCGTTCACGATGCACCATCACCTCTTCCCGCAACACCCGTCACCTCCGTCGTTTCCGGATTTCGACTCGGATCCGGAAATGGCGGCGATTCTCCGGGACGTTTTTGTCCCGGAACCGCTTTCCCCCCTACCCCCTTCGCCCGGGCCTACCACACCGCTTTATTTTGTTCCGCCACGGATCTCCGGGTTACCTCCCCGGCCCCGACGATGGAAGTACCCCCAGTGGCAAATTCTACGCGAATTTCGCGTAGCACAAGCCACGGGGGTACACCCCCCCTACACCCCAACCGACCCCCTGATGGATTCCATCCGTCACGAGTTCCGCCTTGCGGAACTCATGCCTCCCCCGCCCCCCGTTCAAATTTCAGCCCCCCCCGTCCAAATTTCAGCCCCCCCCGTTCAAATTTCAACCATTCAACTTCAAAACCCCCCCATACCATCCAAAAACCCAACACCCCCCGCCCAACCGCCAATTTCGGAGCCCCCCGTTTTAATTCCCCCCCAATTTTCCATCTTCGATCCCCCTCCCTCCCCTCCATCGTCGGGGATATCCCCAATAGTTCCCGCCGGGACGAAACGGCCCGGGCGACGGAACGGACGGAGGGAGCGTCCCCACACCCCCCTCGTCCCGGCGGCCAAGCCCCCCGCCCCGCTATGAGCAATCACGGCGGGGCCTTGAGATTCCGGGACAGTGCTGGTGTCTCATCAACCCACTCGCACTGTACCGGGACTCGAGGCCCCTCCGTGGCCGCCTCAACACGTCGGCCGCCGGCGACTGCCCCCAACACACTATACTCACACACACACACACACAACCACTCGCCACACCACACCCAGGAACCGGCGGATCCTCGCAACCGCCTCCCACGAAGTGACCAAATGTTTGTACATACCTCTGTATTTTCTGTATATACTACTTCATCTTTTGTACATACTCACCCGTCATCTGTAAATACTCATCCGCCAACTGTAAATACTCATTCATCCTCTGTACATACTCCATCTCATTGTAAATATTGTTCATCTTCCTCATCTCGCCCTTGCCGATCACTTCCCTAAATGCCACATGTTTAGGGATCCTGACCACTGCACTGTACATACTCTCGCCATCTCATCCTACTTATTCTACCTTATATTGCCTACCTTATCATCTACCTTATATTCTACCTTATGTTACCTACCTTATGTTCTACCTACTTACTTATAATCTACCATGTTACTACTAGTTTTTAAGGACCGCCTTCAGCTCAACCTCTGTTTGCATCGGCCCTCAGCCCCTGTCACTTTGCGCCTTCAGCTCCTCCTCTTGTTTGCCGTAGCCCTCAGCTCCTGTCATTTTGCGCCTTCAGCGACCACCTCTTGTTTGCCGTAGCCCTCAGCTCCTGTCATCTTGCGCCTTCAGCACCAATATTGGTTCAAACTGGGGGGACCTCTGTCGTGAGTCCCTCCCGGGAACACTCCTATCATATTAAGTTCTCACCAATATCCAAACGCCAAACTAAAGCTCCGTAAATAAAGATATGAGTGGGGACAGGCGACAGAACCCAGGGTTACTCAACCTGGGGCCCCACTACCAGCTCCCAGCAAGGAGCTGGAGGGAGAGGCCCCCAAGTACTATAAAACCCCGGATCCTGGCGCTCAAGCTTCATTCGACACTTCCTCTAACCAGCTCTCTCTTCTCTCTCTTACCTTACCTCCCAGATGATCGGTTGAATACAGCCGCCTGGGAATTTCACCTCCTCTCTCCTCTCTCCTCCTCCTTGTCTAGATGATCGGTTGAATACAGCCGCCTAGACAAGGGACCTCTCCTTTCCTCTCCTTCACCTAGATGAACGGTTGACTACAGCCGCCTAGGTGAAATTCCCTCATCCACCTCTCTCTCCTCCAAAGTCGTAGATGTTCGGTTGATTACAGCCGCCTGCGACTTTTCCTCACCTTCCTTCCACACCACCTCTCTCTCCTCCAAAAGTCGTAGATGTTCGGTTGACTACAGCCGCCTGCGACTTTTCCTCCTTCTCTCTCCTTTACCTAAATTCACTCACTCACCTTCCACGCCACCGTGATGAGAATTTTAAATTCATCACAGTCTGAATCGTAACAAATTAGATGAAATTCGAACAGGTCCATTTAAGATTCTGGAAAAATGTTCTAAGTCCATTTATAAGATTGACTCAGGTTACCGAAAGAAAGAGTCTAACATTTTTCATGTCTCAAAGCTGTATCCTTACTACTACAAAAACCTGGTTACAGATAGTGGCTAAGAATCATGCAGACTACAATTCAAGCTAGAAACTCTGTAAAGGAGAAATTAAGTAGACACCTGTGTACCCAAAAAAAAAAAAAAAAAACGAAAATTTTTCGGCCGGGGGTGGGGGGATGTAAAGTTCGACCAGTGTCAACTTTATATAGCTACCCCACCCCGCCGACGATTCTTATCTCTGTGATCCTCCTACCTTATCGACATCAGTTCAGCAGTTGGTATCCGGACCGGAACTCGGACGGACGTTTGTAGTTTGAATAAGTTTTCACGCGATCGATATCACGTGTTTTTGATTTCTTCGTTTACAGGTACCTATGTTTCATTTCGTATTTAAAGTGTGGTTATAATTTTCATGATTTTCCATTCTCGAAGTATTCTCTATTATTTTATTCCTATTGTTAAATAAACTTCGTTTACAGATGCAATCTGCGTGATTATTTCGAGTGAAAATCCTACATAGGAAAAACGAAAGACAATTCAAAGATAATGAAAATATGTCACTGTCTCAGGTAAAGTATGAGCTGGCGTTTGAGGGTGGTGAGAGGTTCAAAAAAGAAGTCGAAATCGGTGGTTTGGATGAATGCGTTAGATTCACGTGGCAAACGGTAGGTAGAACGATGCATATATGGTAATTATGAGCGGCAAACGGTACATTGAAGAGAGAACCATGGCGCGTACCATAATCTGGTACATTGAGGTTTACCCTGGATAGCAGAAAAGGGCAATGCAAACCTCCATTAACCTGCTTGTAATATGTATAAAATCATGTCCGTCATCAACCTATGAACCTCTTAATCTGGGGAGTCCATACTCATTTGCGAGAGCCGAGTAATCAATCCCATCAACTGGCATCCTCAACTTGTAGGCAAGATATCGTAGGAATCTTCGTTGGACCCTCTCCAAGCAATCCTTATGTACATCGTAGTACGGAGTACAGGACTAGCATACTCCATGATCGGTCGGACCAGGGATTTATAGAGGAGCACAATGGCCTCTATCGATCCCCAGGCCATCTAAGGCCTGGGGATCGAAACCCAGCCCCCCATAGATGGCTTAAGAGGCCATCTATGGCCTCTTAAAGAAACCCAGGGCTCTCAAAGCTCTCGACGCGACAGCCTCCACATGGTTGTTGAACGTCAACTTCTGGTCAAGAAGAACACAAAGATCGCGCGTCAACTCCCGCCTATCAAGAGGAGCCCCCTCGACCACGTACGAGTGCTCATCTGGAGAAAGAAGAGATCGTGCATTTAGCAGGATTCAGTGCCAAACGGTTACCTAGCTGAACACCAATCCAGCAGAGTATCAAGTATATGAAAGATACCGGGTTTGCCACTCCCCCAAAACCTACTGCAGCTCCACCAGCCAATTTTCTTTGCCTGAGAAAGTATTGGTACAGCTAACAGGTAAATATGTAAATGTTTAAGGGTAGGGAACCTATCACTTCAAAACCTCTACCTCTTATGGTGGATTTCACCAACTTCGAGTAAAAGTGCGGGTTAGCAAACACTCGGAGTCAAGGGGATCTTCGAGTTAGGAGAGGTTCCATTTCACCATGGGTTTCAAGGTGGGAGTTAGTTAGTCTTCGGTTAGCTTCGCAATGGCTAGCCCCAGACCAGTTTTCCCATGATAACATCGATAACGCCTCTTCTGTCTTCCCCCATGAGTTTCAGTTCGTTGTTTGATAAGTTGAGTTTTGCCGTTCGATTATTTATGATGGAGAGCCAGGAGAGAAGGAGAACTGTAAATTTTTCGAAGGCAGAGGAGCAGTTGCTGGTTGAGTTGATTTTAAAGAGGAAGGAAGTAATAGAAAACAAAAAGACAGATGAGATGATGTGGAAGGAGAAGAAGGCTTCGTGGAATGAATTAAACGCGGTGTTCAACAGTGTTGGGTTCAGCTGAAATCAGTGGCGTAGCCAGGATTGTTGATGGATTGTTTCCTGTCATGCAGCATGGCTATAAGAGCGAATTTTCAAAGAAATATTCGTGCTATTGTGTAAAAAGATGGTATAGCGAGAAACCATACCAATTTTCTTAAAATTATATAATTTTTCGTGATTTTAGCCATTTTTACCGATGTTTGACCCTATTAAAGCCAAATTTGACCCACTTCTTTTGAGAAAAATAGTTTTATCATCGAAAGAGTCCGTCCATCGTGATTAATCATCAGGTGAATTGATATTGATTTTAGCCATTTACCAATTTTTTACCCCCAAAAATCAAAATCTGACCCCTACTCTGTGTGAAAAACAACTGAAATGTTATTGCTCTGCCTTTACTCACCCTTCTATACCATTCCAGTGATTTTACATCAATTGTTTGCAATTTTAGCCGTTTTCACCGACTTTTGACCCCTAAAAACTCCAATTCGACAGCTTTGGAATTTTTGAAAATTGCTCATCTTCGAACTCATCCTTTTGTTTGGCAACACAAATGTTTTGGAGAAATTTGGAAGTTTTATCATGTACCCAAGGATGGATATCATCTGGAGCGGCACATATATATACATAATACCTCCATTTTTGTTAAAATCTAGGGATGAACTGAGGATACTCTGCAACGGATTTGCCTATAAAAATATTTCAAAAATTCATGTTCTGAAAACGTTACCCATAGCAATAGCTTCATTTTCAAAATTCGCTAATGAGGTTTGGCATTAGCTGAATTTAAATTAAATTTAACAAAGCACCAAATGTTACAGGTAACGTTAGGTAAGATAAACTGATGAAATAAAACATTTAGTTGGCAACAATGTTCGAGAATTTTCAAGGAATGATGCTATCGCAATGGGTCCAAAATTTTCAGAAAAAAAATTTTTGAAATTATGTTATAGGCAAATCCGTTTCAGAGCATCCTGATTTCATCTCTAGATTTAAAAAAAAATGTATACGTATATTATTATATTTATTTATGTCACTCCAGACGATATCTGACCTTGGGTACTTGATAAAAATTCCAAATTTCGCCAAAATGTTATTGCCAAACAAAAGGATGAGCAATTTTCAAAAATTCGAAGGAAGTCATATTTGAGTTTTAGTGGGTCAAAAACTGGTAAAAACGGCGAAAACTGATACATAAAATCACTGAAAGTGGTATGGAAGGCGTAGTGAAGACAGAAAAATACCATTTCAGTTGTTTTTCACACAGAATAGGGGTCTAATTTGGATTTTTGGGCTAAAATCAATATTATTCACCTGACGTGTGGAATGGTGACGGTGAGGGACTATTTCGATAAGCATTTTTGTTAAAAAGAGTGGATCAAATTCGTGGGACAGATAAACGTAATGTTATTTAATTGTTTAATCATGTTTGATTTACCGTTTAATCTGTTAGTGCTGTATTTGTTTGTTACTTTCGTGGTTGTTATCATTCTTAAGATTTAATTTTAATTTGTGATAACGTTGATGATCGCCACTAACCCCCCCCCCGGCTGAAATACAAAAATACGACGAAGGGGGACGGCCGAAAACTGACAGTTTTTAGGAGGAAGTATTATCAGATACCACTAGAAGGAAACGCTAACCAACAACAACAACAACGACTCAAGCGGTAACTCTCGGAGTCAACGCGCTATTCCCTGGATGGAGTAGGGACTAAGATCTGGGAGTTTACTCGCTCGGTAAACCGGGGGTTAAGACTAACTCGGGGTGGTGAAACGCATTTTTCTCGCAATCTTCGAGTTACCAGTAACTCGAACCTTAACTCGAGGTGGTGAAATCCACCATTAGTGCCATCCGACCGACTACTGAATATCTGAACTATGAACGGCGGAGTTGACAACGTGTTCAGGTAAACACTTCTGTGCCGCTCTGGGGCAACCATAAAGGTGGAAGGGCCTCTCTACCTCTATGAGGGCAACCTGCTCCTTCGAGTGTTTGTTCTGTGTTTTAACCCGAACTTCGTTGGTGTTGCACCCGCTCTAAAAGCGTTCATTTCACGCCCTGCACTGAACCCACTCGGTGTAGTAGGCAGCACTAACAAACCTGTTTCCCACCAACGTCTCTTCCATGCCCCCCACCACTACCAGGAAAAGCTTATCCGAAACATTTTGCTTTCCGCCATAGTGGAAGGGAAGCCCCGTATTATTCCAGCCGTTTATCACTTAATGGAATGCTTCAGATAATTGACTCCGCTGTCCCGCTCCCTCCGCCTCAAGATCCTCATTCTCTTTCCTGCCTCATCTTCTTCGTTGTACTTCCTCTTTCGCTTTCAAACGACAATTAAGCAATTGAGTTTTCCTTCGGGGTTCACTCAATTTAATTAATTTCCCTGTATTAGTCCTCATGCTAACACCCCCCCCCCCCCCAAACACCCCAACTGCCGTTTTCCTACTCATTTCACGGCTCTGCCATTAAACCCACAAAGGAATTTAAAAATTCCACTTTTCTCCCGTTTTTTTGTTGTTTTCTTTCTCAACCAATTTTCTAGCTTTTAGGGCTGTTTTAATAACCTTTCACGTTCATTGCCAAGGTTCCTTCGACTTTTCCCTAGTTTCGTTTTTACATCTTTGAAAGGGATACCATGGGGGATAATAGACACTTTCCCGGTCCAAGGGATAAATAACTAATGGTGTTTAATTTCTTTAATTAAAAATAACCCGGGGGGTTTTCTTTTAGTGAGTTTTTAGCTACTGATGATGGTAAAGGGGATGGCATTTTTGAAAGCACGATGAAGTTCTGTTTTCTCCACTTTCCATTAAAAACCAACTACATTACATTCTACAGTGTTTCAAGTTTAAACATCTAGAGTTTCAAGAGTTCTAGAGTTTGTTAATTGTTCACAATAAATAAGAAATAGTTACAAAAACTAGTGTAAGAAAATAATCAATAAAGGAAATAACGACTTCGTAAAATAGAACGGAGAAAATTCATTCACCATGGCCACATGAGCGAACTTCAGTAAGTAATGAACCTAGTTAAACTATCGAACAGTCTCTATAGATCTTATTGTCTACACGACGAACACTCATTTATCTTTATTTGACCAGCCATTGTTGTTACTCAAAATTTATGACCCTATAAACCCATTTTCTGCACTACCTTGAATTGCTGTACTTAAAATATTCCTATTTTGTCAAAACCTGTACTACTATACTGGTGAGTCTGAGGTAGTCGTAGTATGATTTATAACAATCCTTAGAGATTTTTAGCCGTTTTAACTAACACAGGCGCCAGGGAGAAATCGATGTTTTTGTTCATAACTAAATCATCGCAAAACTAAATTTACTACAGGTCACTAGGTTTCTGCATGAAAAAAAGTAAGATGTGGCATACATCATCCTATCCATACCTAATATGTTTGATTCAGGAATAGAGAATGATGAATCATCTGCTAATTTGAATTTTTTTTATTACTTGAAACTAGCTGCAGGCTATCTCATCCATATCATCAGTCAGTAAAGATAGGAAAATAAACTAATTCGGTAATTATATATATTATTACGTGAATTATGAATATTGACAAAATACTATGATAATATGAGCCCCCCCCCCCCCTAACACAAATGAAAAGAACGCAAGGACTCACCAGAGATGTTTACTGTGTATAATCACATGTATATACAACTGATGTTGCGGACTTCGGGGGGTAAACGGGACAAAAGAGTTGAATACTACCGCCGGGGTTTAAACATTTCCTGAACCGAGGAGCTAAATAAAATATATTTTGCCGCGATCTTGCATGACGGGGCTCTTCATCGTACTTCGTCAAAAATCATCATTACAGCCTAGATGACGAGGACAGCCCGCAAATAGTTTCAAATAACAGAGAATTTAAATTATCAAAGGATTCGTTATTCTCTAACCAATTTGATCGCTCATCTGCACACCGGCAAACAATAAATAATTAGTATGATCATCGTCTGATTGGATGAAGTAGTGGTTTAAACGTGAATGTCACCTTCGCGCAAACGCAGATAAAAGTTAGCTACCTATTTTCCGATTTTCACGAAATTCAGGATACCATTTGGTGCAACACCTGCACGTATCAGCTCAATTTGTGTTGTTATGAACGGAGCATGGGTTTGCTGACACACAGGTAGACAAACACGGACCAAATTCGTACAGAAAGGTCTGAAACGAAAAACGCTGCAGTCCTTGTCACATGGGTTTATTATACTATTAGACATACCTCCAGAAATGGTGGCTGTTCATTTATTTTTTCAATCACGTGCAATAATTGAAATAGCTATTTTTGACAGTTTCCACCAATTTTGGCCCTCAAGAGATCAAATTAGCCTCCTGTTCTTGAAAAATTATCTTCGATCGTTGATATGGCCACTTAAGTGTCTTGATTCACCTGTTAATACCTACTACATTTAGCGTTATTATACAAATGCATGGTGATGTCAGACATCTTCATAGGTTTTTGAATCATAAAAAATGAATTTTGGGAGCTGAAAATTCGCTAGAACCTCAATTATTTGGTCAAAATCGACTTCATCTTCGGTCTCCTCGCCCTAAAAAAACGAGGAAAACGATACCTCACAACCTCATGTTACTAAAACCCCAAAAAACCCTATTTTTACACCCATGTTTCACCCAAAACACCTTGGGTATATTCCGATCGCCGCGAAGTTTCGGGACATAACTAGGGCCCAAATGGAGGCTGCTTGCGAAAGAACGAATCTTTTAGACCGAAAATGACGTTAGATATGGACGCTACGCGTACGGCGGACGGTTAGCGCAGTTTGGTTTATTATTCTGTGAATATATAAATATTAATTCTGTGCACCGATGTATTCGCTCTGCAAAAAATTTGTATAACAACCCCTCAAATTTTATTCTTTTACGTTTCAAGGTGCACAGATTCAAAAAATGCAATGTCCACCGTCTGCCGTATCATGCATAACTACTTCAATTTCGGTCTAAAAAATTCGTTATTTCGCACACAGGCTCCATTTGGGCCCTAGTTGTGTCCCGAAACTTTGTAGCACGATCGGAACAGGAAAAGGGGTGTTATGGGTGAAAAATGGGTGTAAAAATAGGGTTTGTTGGTGTTTTATTAAGATGAGGTTTTGAGGTATATTTTTCAATGTTTTTTAGGGCGAGAAGACCGAATATGATGTCGATTTTGACCAAAGATTGATGAACTGAGGTTGCAACGAAGGTTCAGCTCCCAAAATTCAATTTTTATGAGTCAAAAACCTGGGAAATGGTCTGAAATCACTGTCAATTTGTATATTCCCTAGAAAAAATATCGCCAGGTGAATCAAGACAATTAAATGGCACTATACTATCAATGATAGTATAGTTGAAAAAAAGAACGCAATTCGTGTTTTTTTGGACCAAAATTAGTGGAAACCACCAGCAATAGCTATTTCAATTACTGCACATGAATGAAACAATAAAGGCCAGCCAACATTTCTGTAGGTATGTCCAGTAGAATAATAAACCCATGTGACAAGGACTTTGCAGCGTTTTTGGAACCTACGCACCGTGAAACGTACAGAAAAAATGTGAGGGGGTGTTACAAAATTATTTTGCTGAGCGGAGTACGAGTATTATTCATGGAATAATAAACCAAAATGCGAAGTGGACATTTTCATTTTGGAGCCAAATTATTTTCCCCCTAAAAGCGATAACGAGGATTCCACTTCATCGGTACACTCGGAAGCAACTGCAGTGGTTTGAACATCGTGCGTTATTACCGGACCCTGTGTGTCGCAACGATGCTGAACCTTAGAATTCAATTTTTCCGGAGCTCGCCGCAGCAATTGCTGCCATTCATAAATGCAGATCCCTGTGTGAGGTAGAAATCCCGAACCGCTTCGATTCACGGAACACGAGCTCCCGGTCGCATAATGAATTCAACACATCCGCGCCCAGGATCGACAAGGGAGGAAAACACACACAAGTGATAAGGACAGATTTCAAAGACTTGCACGAACTGCGGCAGAGCGAACGGGCGCATCGAGCGCAATGAACCGATACCCGCCAGGCACAACTGATCGGAAACCGCCCTCAACGTCTGTTTCGCCTTTGCCAGCAGTGCAACAGGTACGGTCGGCCGTATCACGATCCTCCACGGACCGCAGATGATGGAGAAAACGGGGTAAGCCCGTGGTGGACGGGCGATAGCAACGATATTACACGCCCATTATTTACTGCCGAAGCCCCCCCGATCAAAGGATCCAGTTTAAAGCAGTATTTCACCATTATCCCCGCCGGTCAAGCGGACCGTCTAAGCGGTGCGGTTTAAATTCATAAAACGAATCTCTGAGCACAAAGGATCAGTGTTGTCAGATGAATCCGAGTCTGCTCACTGATTCAAATCGTCTCTTTCAAATTGCTTCCACTGGATGAAATCAACGGAAAACATGGAGGTTCCATGAATCACCAGTACGAATGTGCTTACCAATCCATACACATTTATGTGTTGATTCAGCATCCTTAGGCTTCCAACAACGATTATATTTCCTTTTGGTTTGTTATTCTGTGCATGATACACATATGCCCCTCAAAATTTTTTCTTTTCCGTTTCAAGGTGCGTAGATTCCAAAAATGTCCGTCCGCCGTACGCCGTCCGCCGTATCACGCATACCGGCTTCATTTTCGGTCTAAAAAAGTCGTTATTTCGCACACATGCTCCATTTGGGCCCTAGTTGTGTCCCGAACCTTTGCAGCCCGATCGGAACATACCCAGGGGTGTTATGAGTGAAAATGTGTATAAAAATATGTACTGTTTGTGCTTTAGTAAAATGTTAGTGACATAAGATTTTGATGTATCGTTTTCTATGTTTTTGGGGACGAGAAGAGCGAATATGACGTCGATTTTTACCAAAGAGTGGAAAATTGAGGTTCTACCATAGGTTCAGCTCCAAAAATTGATTTTTTATGAGAAAAAAACCTGGGAAATCGTCTGAAATCACAATCAATTTGTATAATAACGCAAAAAAAATGTCAACACGTGGATCAAGACGATTAAAAAAGGAGCGTACCTAATTTGGGTTTTGGGGGCCAAAATTGGTGGAAACCATCAGAAATGGCTATTTCAATTATTTCACATGAGTGAAACAATAAATGAACAGCCAACATTTCTGTACGTATGTCCAATAGAATAATAAACCCACGTCGAGGACAAAGACAAGGATTTTGCAGCGGTTTGGTTTATCCAGCGGTTTGGTACTCGTTACTAGGTACCTACCTAAATCACGAGTTAAATGTTGCTAAAATAATTCTGCCGATGACAAACAGTACCTAACAAAAAGAAACACACATAATGAAGTTCAGAAAAGAAATTGTTGATGAGGAGTGAAAAAAGTTGCGAAAGTACCTACCAACAAACTCCAGCCCCTTCTACGTAGATGGTATAATGAACCGTTGTGTAATAATTTACCGTTGAGTAATGATTTACCGTAGTAATAATTTACCCATCAATAATACTTCAACGTTTGTTCAAGTTTCACTACCTACCAATAAACTCCAAAAGAGCCATCATTTTTCAAATGAAATAATATCGCAGAACAACCAACTCGACTTCATACTCCGCCAATATAATCAGGTGATCCCTAGCAATGATTTCATCTCCGCCAAATTTCCTATTGTGGGCGCGTCTCTGGTTACGAGATTTGGTTTGAATTGTATACAATTTCATTCACACTGGAGTCGAAAATGCCTGTCGGTGCAAACTTCGGGGCCTTACTGTGAACGAACGGCAGGACGTACGACGCTCCGGATGGTATTAAAATCCTCGCAAGTTCAAGAACTATTTAAAACCGTAAAAATATTCACGTAAAAAAATGGTATAGGCGTTTTGAAAATTTCAACCCCTATTTTGAACCCCTTATAGATGACTCACAGTAACGTCGAGCTTCGAGGACCAACTAGACCCCGAACGGAACCTATAACCCGAATTTCATCAATTTTCTTTCATGGTAACTAAGAAAAGTGGCCCGTACGGCGTACGGCGGACAGACAGAAATATTTTTATTGCAGTTTTGGATTCTACATACCTTGAAACGTAAACCATCAAATTTTGAGGGGGGGTAAGAATTTTTTTTTCATGCTCGATTCCAATGGTTCATTATTGAAAATAATAAACCAAAAATCAACAGTTCAGAAATGCATATTTGCAAAAATGCTGCGACTAGAGGTCTAGAGCCCGTCTGTACAGGCCTTCACGTTGTAAACCTCCAACAGGTATTCCTTTGCCTCTTTTAATAAAATCTGCAGCAACCTGCCGAAGATTCGCAAATACTCCCGGAGAAAAATAAGGGGCACAGCCAACGAGATTCCGTCCCTTGTTATGTAATATCGGGCTCCCTCCGCATGTGGTGTATAGCAATCAAATTACCTCTTCCCTTCAAACTCTAACCCCCAGCATATGACAGGACGTGTAGCTTGGAACGTCCTATGGGGAACTTTGACCCTTGTTGCCTCCAGGGGGCATCCTGAATGATAGGGGAGCGACCTGGCGAAGGCCTGGTAGGAGGGGGACGATAATCAATGAAAATTATTTGACATGCTCTACAATGAAACCCGTATTGAAAACCGAAACCTCGTCAGGCCACCCTTCTGTTTCCCTGCAGCACAAACTTTTTTGAAGACATCAAAAAGCTACGGGATCTTGTAGACGGTATTTTCCCCCCCTTTTTTTCGTTTCGCCATGTTTCATCGTGACTTTTAAGGGACCGACCCCATGTGTCGCTCGCTAAGGTCATCGCCATTACATGGAGGGGAAGGAAAAACGTCAAAATTGAAGCATGGTTATCGACATCGGATGGAAAAGGGAAGGAATTCATTTCAGATAACGCGTCCAAGCTGTCCTCCCACCAACTAATAATTTACGAGAGAAGGGAGATTCAAGTCCACTTGCCTAATCCTCCGACGAAAGGTTGGAGGATGTTTTGGAGACTCATTCAAAAGAACTGGTTTCATCCTATGACGAGAAACCGAGACCGAGCCCCTTCGACCGCTATTTCGAAATCTCAACTGAACAAAAATGTGGTAAAGAGATCATTTTAGCAGTCGAATAAAAAATTGTACTTTCGATAATATTTATGATGATTAATCTCGTGATAAATCGAAACAATCATTCAGTACCCTGAAAATTCTCGTTCAATCGATACAAACTATGTAAATTCCAAGTTTTTTCAACCGCACAGTTTTCACGAATACTCTTTCCCCGCTCGGTGATTCGAATAATTCTTTGGTTATCACATAAACATTTCTTCCATTATACCTAATACAACTCTCTTTTTATTGCTGATGAAGTAATTTACCGTCGTATATTTTAAACAGAATTATACAATTAAGATATTTCTTGAAAATTGTTGATGTTTCGTTCATTCGAATTGTCTAACCAACCTTCTCGTCTCATTCGTTCAATCGATTCACTGAAAAAACGCTGCAAATCCCTGCACAACGGTTTATTATTTTGTATAGAATACCCTTCTGTTACAGATCACAGCTGTTATAGATAACCCGTCTATATAATATGATATGTACTATTCTATACATATTATGTAGATCGCAGACCCTAACCCTTAGTACCTAACCCCGTACTCGTTACTAGGTACCTACCTAAATCACGAGTTAAATGTTGCTAAAATAATTCTGCCGATGACAAACAGTACCTAACAAAAAGAAACACACATAATGAAGTTCTGAAAAGAAATTGTTGATGAGGAGTGAAAAAAGTTGCAAAAGTACCTACCAACAAACTCCAGCCCCTTCTACGTAGATGGTATAATGAACCGTTGTGTAATAATTTACCGTTGAGTAATGATTTACCGTAGTAATAATTTACCCATCAATAATACTTCAACGTTTGTTCAAGTTTCACTACCTACCAATAAACTCCAAAAGAGCCATCATTTTTCAAATGAAATAATATCACAGAACAACCAACTCGACTTCATACTCCGCCGATATAATCAGGTGATCCCTACCAATGATTTTATCTCCGCCAAATTTCCTATTGTGGGCGCGTCTCTGGTTACGAGATTTGGTTTGAATTGTATACAATTTCATTCACACTGGAGTCGATAATGCCTGTCGGTGCAAACTTCGGGGCCTTACTGTGAACGAACGGCTGGACGTACGATGCTCCGGATGGTCTTAAAAAACTCGCAAGTTCAAGAACTATTTAAAACCGTAAAAATATTTACGTAAAAAAATGGTATAGGCGTTTTGAAAATTGCAACCCCTATTTTGAACCCCTTAGAGATGACTCACAGTAACGTCGAGCTTCGAGGACCAACTAGACGCCGAACGGAACCTATAACCCGAATTTCATCAATTTTTTTTCATGGTAACTAAGAAAAGTGGCTCGTACGGCGTACGGCGTACGGCGGACAGACAGAAATATTTTTATTGTAGTTTTGGATTCTACATACCTTGAAACGTAAACCATCAAATTTTGAGGGGGGTAAGAATTTTTTTTTTCATGCTCGATTCCAATGGTTCATTATTGAAAATAATAAACCAACACGTGCCCATTCGAGTAGGCTTCCTCACTTTAATTAATTGTATGAACGTATAGAATAGTTGGGTAGGTTCATTTTGATAAGGGACCATCTGCGATCCAACCCAGAAATGGTCAACATTTCATGTTCGCGCATGCGTAGATGAAAGTTAGTTAGGATTCGAATGAAATTCATACGGAACCATCAAAATACCATTCCTGATCGACAATCCAGGTTTGAACTCATTTCAACAATATCTAAGGTAGTTATGCGCGTTTCAAGTATTTCACGTTTGCGCATGCGCAGACGAAAGTTACCGTAATTTTTCAGTGATTTTGGTATGGGATTATCTGTGAACCAACTCCCACCTACCCTCCGAAGTTTAGCCCATTTCGACCATTATTCGGGTAGTTATGGGGCGTTACAAGGAACTGACCATAGACAGACACACAGACGGACAGATTTATTATTTATTTATTTATTTATTTATTTATTTATTATATATTAATTTAATTATTTATTTATTTATTAACTTTAATAAAGATAGACATACACGGAACCAAAAACGTTCCTTGCTGTCTGAAACGTAAAATGCCACTGGAGATTTTCATTTTGGAGAACAGAAATTTTTTCTACTCACGCACGAATGCAAAGCTTCTCTACCTTCGGTAATGACGAATCTAAAGGTCCAAATTTTTCTTGAGGTCCCATGGGTTTTGAATTACGGTACAACAGACTGATAGTGTGTGTTGTTTAAGCACTGTAAGGGAACATAACCTGATTAATTAGAGAAAATGATGAATTCCGACAAGTGGGACCTCCGTCATTTCCCAGGTTCTTGAGTTTGTTGTCAATGTATTTTATTATCTATTTATTTAGGTACCACTGTATAAGCCCAGCCGAATTACATGAAAATTACTATAACTACCAGCTGGGACACCAAAAAACATTTGAAGTACATAACTGCCATGTTTGACAAATAATTGCATATACCTAGGTAACTCAGACTCACCACTTGAATAGATAGGTAGGTGCTAATGATCAATTGTCATTATAATTTCATTTTATTCAACACAAACTTATTTCTCAACAGGTGATTCAATTTCTGCACCTATGCAAAAACCTAGGTAACTTGAAATATCTTGAGACATTCTATAAGAAGAATAGTAAATAAAAGAAAAATAGTATTATAGGTTGAAATAAGCTTAAATATTTTAGTTATTTATTAAGTACTAAGGCTGCTACAAATATGTTATGGAATAATTCTCAAAATTCTGAAATGATAAGTAGCGTAATCGATTAAGCTGCTGAATGTGTATATTAAACGTATATGTTCGTATTTATTTATGTATTTGTATTTGTATTTATGTAAAAATAATTTTAAACGTCCTTATATATCTGAGAACACCTACCCGGTGAGCTCAGCAGCATCTCCACTTCACGACCTTTTGTCATAAACCAGTCAGTAATGAAAATGAAGCTAAATAACGTAGACGTAAATGAATGAGTAGTTTTCCCGTTGATGTTGTTGAGGAAGAAGATATTGTTAAATACAAGAAAATCAATGTGCGAACTAAAACTAAACGAAGTAAATCACTCGCGATGAAATCTTGGAACCCCATTTCAAAGAAAAACTGAGTTACTGAAAGTTTGTCCTTTTCCACTAATATACGAAACCATAATAACAATAACATGTTATTGTTTGTTACTGACGATGGTTTGATGACCGAAACCGGCATTTCGTATTTATTATTTCGTTACTTCCCTTTCAATAACTCCGGTTTTCTTTGACACTCAATGTGCTCGAGTGAGCTCATGTGTTAACCTAAGAGAAACAAAAGGTCGGTTGATTATGGAGAGCAATCCAGAAAAAGGGAAAACTTACCTGCTTCCATGGAAGAGCAAGAGTATTTTTTGGAATGTGAAATTAAATATGAGCGAATTATAGTCAGTCTTCGAGATGTTAGCAACTATAACATCAACTTCTCATAATTGAAAAACTCATTCCACTTTACTGCAGATTACATAGCGATTAGCTCGATTCAACAGTTGAGGAGACGAAAAAGGGATTAGAGAAAATGATTAATTCCACCAAGCAGGATCTCCCGTCCTTTTCCTGATTCTCGGGTTTATTGTCACTGTTTTATTCCCGAAGTCCCGGGGCATGAAACTTTATTCCTAATTGAATAGGGATGCTGCTACGGAGATGGGTTTAACCCTTCGACCCCCGTTAGATTTTATATCGCCCCCAGAGCCACTCGTCGCCCCCCCAACCCCACCCATTACAATATTGGTCACGAAATAGCTCCATGGAGTTTTACGTTGATTAATGGAATGAAAAAGGATATTTAAATGAAGAGGACAAGTTGTCTTTCTCCAAAAAGGAAGTTTTAGTCACAATTCAAAAAGTTGACACTAACTTCAGCTAACTCAATCAACAACAATCTCATTAAAATGGAATTGAATCCACTTTACTTGCTTTAATTATAACACTATGTGTACGGATGTCTGGGGGCAAGAGACGAAGGAGATTATCTGTCGTTTCTAAGACAGACTCCTCTACATTCCTTTTCAACGAAACGAGTTGTTGAACTTCCGATAAAACTTCCAGATCATAACTCATTACGTTCGATAATAATTAGCCCGTCCTCCCCAACCTAAAAATGATGGGTAACACATTAACATCTTTGTTGATAGAAATGCATTTCATAACAAATGTCAAAATGGTAGCTCTCCACGATTTTTCATGTAGTTGAAATCAACACGCAAGCCAACGAATTTTGAGGGGAAGAGGGATACCTTTTTCGGTCCACGCTCGATTCCAAAACCAAAAACGCCAGAAATAAGTACTAGGTATTTTCCCAATATATAGCCCCAATATTACTGTAATAATTAACCCTTGTTTGGCCTGGCTAAAATTTTTTTCTATTATTGCATGATGGGCTCATGTGATTCTGATTCCAGAACATAATAAAACTACTGTATTGAGTAGAGGAATTTGTATAGGATTAAAAATGTTATCATTCCTTTTGGGGGTCATATTATCCCAATTTCGATAGTTGGGGATAAACTACTATGGAAAAATGCCCGGAAAAATTATACAAAGAAAAGAATTTCAGAAATAATAAATAGGATTATTCCAGCTTTAATCCATTTACAACCTTTAGAAAAGTTCCTTCTCGGACGATAAGTATCTCGTCATCATTGGTATATGGTTAATAGCAAAATTGATAATCCTAGTATAAATATACTTATATTTTTTGTGGAATCATATAATTATACCTGATACTAAGGTTAGTGCTCCAATTAGTCCCATGTTAGATACAAATATACCAATGTATATTTATAAAAAACGCTGCAAATCCCTGCACAACGGTTTATTATTTTGTATAGAATACCCTTCTGTTACAGATCACAGCTCTATGTATAGATAACCCGTCTATATAATATGATATGTACTATTATATACATATTATGTAGATCGCAGACCCTAACCCTTAGTACCTAACCCCGTACTCGTTACTAGGTACCTACCTAAATCACGAGTTAAATGTTGCTAAAATAATTCTGCCGATGACAAACAGTACCTAACAAAAAGAAACACACATAATGAAGTTCTGAAAAGAAATTGTTGATGAGGAGTGAAAAAAGTTGCAAAAGTACTTACCAACAAACTCCAGCCCCTTCTACGTAGATGGTATAATGAACCGTTGTGTAATAATTTACCGTTGAGTAATGATTTACCGTAGTAATAATTTACCCATCAATAAAACTTCAACGTTTGTTCAAGTTTCACTACCTACCAACAAACTCCAAAAGAGCCATCATTTTTCAAATGAAATAATATCACAGAACAACCAACTCGACTTCATACTCCGCCAATATAATCAGGTGATCCCTACCAATGATTGGCCGTATTCACAAATTCCTATTGTGGGCGCGTCTCTGGTTACGAGATTTGGTTTGAATTGTATATAATTTCATTCACACTGGAGTCGAAAATGCCTGTCGGTGCAAACTTCGGGGCCTTACTGTGAACGATTGGCTGGACGTACGATGCTCCGGATGGGCTTAAAAAACTCGCAAGTTCAAGAACTATTTAAAACCGTAAAAATATTTACGTAAAAAAATGGTATAGGCGTTTTGAAAATTTCAACCCCTATTTTGAACCCCTTAGAGATGACTCACAGTAACGTCGAGCTTCGAGGACCAACTAGACGCCGAACGGAACCTATAACCCGAATTTCATCAATTTTTTTTCATGGTAACTAAGAAAAGTGGCCCGTACGGCGTACGGTGTACGGCGTACGGCGGACAGACAGAAATATTTTTATTGCAGTTTTGGATTCTACATACCTTGAAACGTAAACCATCAAATTTTGAGGGGGGGTAAGAATTTTTTTTTTCATGCTCGATTCCAATGGTTCATTATTGAAAATAATAAACCAAAATATAGGTACTTACTGGTTAGCAGAAACCACAAAAAAAGCTGCAAATTATTACATAACGGTTTATTATTTAGATATAGATGCTCCTTCTGCGTAGATCACTGTTTTCTGTGGTCAGTACCTACCCTCGTGCTCCACCGAGGAAAGCCCTAAATCGATTACTGAAGCCGACTGTGGAATGATGGTTCCATAAAATTATGAGGTGGATTGAAGAATTTTATCACTGATTACGTGTTATTCACGAAGCATGAAACTTGTTCAAGTTTCAAAAGTACCTTTCAAGAAAATCCAACATCTCGGAACCAGCTGTTCCCTAGCAATGACATCTGGGCTGGATTTATACTATCATTCACGATCATGTTGACGAAGCTTTTCGGTGCAACTTCAGGAACTCACTGTGAACGAACAACGGGGCGAAGAATGCTCCACGTGGTCTCAAAAAATGCCCAAGGTCGTGAACTATTTAAAAACGCTGCAAGTTATTACAGAACGGTTTATTATTTTCACTATAGACCCTTCTGCGTAGATCAGTTTTTCTGTGGTCAATACCTACCCTCGATCCCCCCCCCCCCCCCCTTTAGGAAAGCACTAAAATCGAGTACCCACTTAGGAAATGGAGCCGTACAGTAGAATGGCGGATGAGGTTGGGAACTGGATAGAAGAAACGTCCCGATGAGAAACAAAAACCGGCGCCTCAACGCGAAATCCCTATGTATACGAAAGGCCAATCAAAATTGCGATTCTGATGATGAGCAATAGTCATACAATTATCCAATACAATGATGATGAATGAATGAATGAATTAATTGGTTTATTTGTCATCTTCAAATACAAATAAATTATAGTAGGTATAACACTGGGATGACCGTGCTGGATAGTTAAAACTGTGGCCCAGCACGGAGGTGATCTGACCCTGATTTATTTACAAATTGTGTATCCCTGTCCTCCCCTCCCCCCCCCCCCCGTCTACAACATGCACATTTCTCAACCCTTACCTACTGTTCCAATCATCATTTTTACATAGATCTATTTACTATTGATTGTGTTTCACCCTTCTTTCATTAAAATGCAAGAGGTTGTTTGTCTATGCCATCGTGAAAGAGTTTATTTATCTCTTTTCGAAGTAGCCTGTTGTTATTTATTTTCATGATTCCATCTAATTTATCAAAATACTTGTTTATTAATTGCATCCTTCTATATCTTGTTGTCATCTGAGCATAATTATTTTTAACTTTTGGTAGTTTCAGTCTATATGGTTTGTCTTCTTCTGACGTCCACAAAAAATATACTTTTTCTTTTTTAATGAATTTGATCATATTCTTAACATATATATGACGGACTGTGTCCAAATTTAGCTCCCTAAATAGATCTTCAGTTGGATAGCATTTTGGTTTCTTAGAAAGTATTTTCAGTGTCATTTTTTGTATTTTAAAAATTTTGTCAAGCAAGTATTTATATGTTCCCCCCCAAATAACTATTGTGTATTGTAGCATAGATTCAAATAGCGCCTTGTAGATATTTAGGAAGAGCCCTTTGGACAAATATTTGATACCGTACATAACATAAGAACATTTCCTTAATTTTTGGCACAGAGAATTCACATTAAGATCCCACCTCAATCGGCAGGTACACTAGGTGGTCCACTCTCTTAATCTTTGGGCAGCTGCAGGGTGTTTCTGTACAGGTGTGGATGACCAGGGTATCTTCTGCCAATGAAGAAGGGTCGAGTTTTCTCGAAATAAACAATGATACTACACAATGATCCTAGCATTTTGAAATTCATTGCGGACCATCTTCTTCCAATGATCTTACGCCAATATATTGCAACCTACCGATTACCGATGACCCAGAGTCTGAATTGCCTACATCACTGGACCAATCGCCCATTTCAAAACATATTGGCAACGCATAGCTTATGAATCTAAGGTAGGGAAAAATGCTCAATAACCTATAATATGGAGCATCCATCTGTTTATGGCTCACTGAACCATCCCCACTCCCTTCCGTATATTGGGGACTGTATTGCTGCGGAGTCCCTAGCACTGCTGAATTTATACAATTTGATTCACCCTCCTGTAGACGAAGCCTGTCGGTGCAAATTTCAGGGCCTTACTGTGAACGAACGGCTGGACGTACAATGCTCCGGGTGGTCTCAAAAAACTCTCAAGTTCTATAACTGTGGTCTCAAAAAACTATCAAGTTCTATACCTAACTATTTAAAAACGTAAAAAATTCGAGATAACGGCGTCCTGGAAATTTCAATTCCTATCCCCCCTCATTAGATATTACCGGCTTCGATGACCAACTAGACCCCAAATGGGACCTACAGACCAAATTCAAGTAGGTAATTTTGGTTCATGGTAACTAAGAAAAGTGCGAAGTACGGCGTACGGAGAGAAATTTTTTAATTCAATTTTCGGATTCTGCATAACATGAAATGGAAACCATCAAATGGGGGGGGGGGGGGGAGTATATTTTTCATGCTGGATTCATAAGGCTCATTATTGAAAACAATAAACCAAAAGCGATGCCGCCGGTGGTCTCATTGGCACTCAAGGTCGCTTCTAAAACATGTTGCAAAACAAACCGCATCTCGTGCCCAAGTTGCCAGGGACCGAATGAATCTAAATAACCGGAGGATCCACGAAAAATACTTACAGATGAAAGATTGTAGCCGGTGACCCTCACGACACCGAAAAGGTTAAACATCCGTCTATTTTCAAATGATTCTGGCAATACAACGACTGAATTATCCGCCCTCTCGCAATACTGTGCGAAAACCCCTTTAAGTCCAACGCGAAAGCGGTTTGGTGAATGTGTAGGTACGTGAAAATACCTCAACAACATGGAGATACATTTTAACCCCAAAAGGGAAGAACAAAAGATAGAACTGAACTGGAGGACTCATCCTTCGTGTGTTTAGAAGTTGTGAACAGGGCGGCCTAGTGAGCTGGGATTCAATATCGGAGAATCCAACCGGCGTTACACGACGTGCATAACGAAATTCCTCGAGCGGCGGCTTTCAGTTGTACCAGCCGACAAACGTAACGATGGAATTATTTATTAGTTTGCCGAGAACTTGACTGTGAATTACGTGGGAAATAACGTCGACTCGTTGCTCCGGTTCTGGCGCGCTTTTCTATTCTCTTTGAGGGAAAACGGTCACGGATCGTTAGTTACCATAGGATAAACGTTTCGAACGATAATGCTTTTCTTGGGAACCATTTCCCAAAGCACTGCTATGTCTTCAAGTGAACCGCCTTTGAGGTGAGGCTCGAAACCAACTTCAAACCAAACTTCGAACCAAACCAATGTCATAAGCGTTGTTCTTTATTCCCCTCTACGCCATTAGGTCACTGATATCTACCATTCGACCTCTTGAAGCACAATACAATTTTGATATTTTTGACCACACACGACGACAAATTTTATTATTGGCGTGGTAGCTACGGAGTTCCCACAACACCAAGTGACAGTGAACTTGAAAAGTGAATCAGAACCTAACTCCCAAGACAAGAAAGCGACTTTTGTTTTCGTCTCACTGGATTCGTCTCATCGAGGTAAATCAAAGCAACCAAGCAAACAATCAAACCATCTCAAGCAACAGACTTTCACATATGACCGAAAAATGGGTTAGAAAAAAATATTACATTGTAACCACCACATATCTAAATAACCATACCTAGCGTATATAAGTAGGTATTGAGTAAAAAGCTACTGAGTAGGTACCTACTGACTATGATTGATGAATAGATACTAAGAAGGTTGTACTGCGTAGGTTCTAAGTAGGTAGTAGGAAGCAATAGGTAATGAGTAGGTAGATACCGAATACTTCGAAAAATGTTTAATTCATCAATGCAGAAGATGAGATATCCCCCCACCCCCCAACAACCCTGTTGAACAAATTAACCCGCCAAAAAACCTCCTCAGCCGCAAAAATGATTGATATCTACTTTTCCCTCCAAAACAGCATGCCCGGTTCGCAGCTCTTACAACTAATAGGAATTAAGTGATACAGAAAACAATACACCGCAGTGTGATAATTTTAATCTTCTTTTCATACAGTAAAGTTATTCTACAATATTGAAAAGATAACAATAATAGAAGATCGGACATTCCTAAAACCTATAGAAACTTACATGAACGAATGTCACAGTGAAGTAATTTATAGATGACCTAATTTCGGTTTATTATTTTCAATAATAAACCTTTGGAATCGAGCACGAAAAAAAATTTTAACCCCCCTCAAAATTTGATGGTTTACGTTTCAAGGTAGGTATGTAGAATCCGAAAATGCAATAAACAAATTTCTGTCCGTACGCTGTACTGAGCACTTTTCTTAGTTACCATGAGCAAAATTGACGAAATTCGGTTTATAGGTCCCGTTCGGGGTCTAGTTGGTCCTCCAAGCTCGACGTTACTGTCAGTCATTTCTAAGGATAGTACTTTTGCAACTTGAACAATCGTTGAAGTATTACTGATGGGCAAATTATTACACAACAGTAAATTATTAAACAACGGTAAATGATTACACAACGGTTCATTATACTATCTAAGTAGAAGGGGCACCCATACAGGTACGTTATTACACAACGGTTTATTATTTGCCTTATACTTCATGAATAACTACAAATAATTAATGATTGAATGATTGAATCCCGCGAATTTGTAGGAAACTCTAATTCCGGGGCCGGGTCCAGTACTCGATTTAGGGTTTTCCTGGGAAGGAGCACGAGGGTAGGTATGGACCACAGAAAACAGTGGTCTACGCAGAAGGGGCATCTATACAGGTAAATAATAAACCTTTGTGTAATAATTTGCAGCGTTTATAGTTCATAAGGAGTGAAGTCAATTTGCTTACCTCCATAATGCTCAAGAATACCCGGCGATAATGACCTAAAATGATATTTTTTTTGTTGAAAATATCATTTCAACAGTCATGAATAGTGTTGTGCGCCAAATATAAATCAAAAATTAACTTAAGGGATTCATTTGGTGCAGTCAAAACGTATTCTAATTGAGAAATTCGCGAATTCGCCTAATGAAGTACTTCCGTATTTTTGACATGAAAATCGGATTGAGCATCTTGAAACCCCATGAGCCGATTTTTGGCACCAAAACTCCTCCTACAACAGGTCTAGCTAAAAAGGGTGGAAAGTTGCTCGTGGGACCGGAGGTAGAGCGCACTATCAGTTTCAACACTCATTTCCGCTCATCAATGACCTACAATATCTAAAGCTGCATTAGAAAAAAAAAGAAAAAAAGACACTTGAATATTAATTATTGCTAAACAATTTTGGAGATTTGAGTGTGATGTACCAAAGGTATGATTAGCAATGCGATCAATAATAAATCATTATGTAGAGACGTTGGGAAATGATAGTCCGACCCAAGAGTTATTCCTGTGCCCGAATGCTCTCCGAGGTCTAAGGAATGGCTTTTTAGATAACCATACTACAGATGATTACCCCCCTGTTGAACGAAGATAAAACGGGAGATGACGAACTAGAATCTAATTCGTTGAATATACGTCTCAAGACGGCAATCACATTCGCTTTTCATGCGAGGCAAATCGGTGTCATCCATAAACCATAAAGCTAAATTTGAGGAGTAGAAGAGCAGGGAAAGAACAGCGCTTCCATTATAAATGTGCCGGTAAAACGTAAAAAAGAAAGAAAAAACATGGAAGGAAAACACGAAGTTGCAACGCCATTGTAACGGTGGGGGGGAGGGGGGTGAAGACCCCTCTGTACGTTCATGAGAGAATTACAAACAAATTTAGGAATGAATAATTCAGAAGAAAATGAAAACGGAAGGGGCCCCCAGAAATACACGGTACTTTCACGACAACATTCAGAAGCGTTTTACCGCCATTACAAAGAGCATCAAACTTGGCATTAGCGAGAGGGGCAATTCGGAAAAGATTATGAACGATTCATTTGTGTGAACTTAGCCGGGTCAATGATATCAGGAGAAGGAAAAGTCGCTTTGGATGAGGTTTTGCTCAGTTGACTGGGTAGGTATAATATCTCCGTAACGAGGAAATTCATCAGACTGGCATAGCTCAGAAAATCGAAGCGAATTACATTTCGTGTACCAATGCCAATTATGATACCCAGCCAAGTGATTTGTAAATGTAACGGGAAATGTAATGCTAATAACCGACTGTAACTCCTTTGAACACATTAATTTATTGACGGTTTCTACTTTCGTATCTTATTCTCCGTAGTATCACTGCTTTACACACCAGCCCCGAGTTTATCGAACGCCACTAAGTAAAAGCCAGTATTTTCTCGTGGGCTGGAGAAGCAGACTGAAAGAGGGCAAACCACTTTCTTACTTTACTTAATAGATTTATTTATTTATGGAAAGCAGAGGTTTTATACATACCGCGGAAAGCTCCGTTTAGAGCAGAATATACGGCGTGGGCGGAGTGAATGATACATCTGGGTTATAAGCCGTTCAAGGCGGGAAGTGCCATAATCTTTTCCAAACTGAAGAAGCCTACCACGGTAATGGAAATATATCACGAGATAAACAATGGTTTTACAGCGAAGGCTTCTTGCTTTCAGGGGAACGAAACCAGCCTTCCCTCTTATGATTTCAATATATTCTCGTGACCTGCTGTTCATAATCAAGTCAAAATTATCAAAGTGAGTTTTATTTGGTAGCGTCGAAAAATAGCTTATATATTTTACCCATTCAATCGAAGATGAATTCCGTCACATCTAATTTTTGGTAGTTTTGGTTTGTCAAAAATACACCGAACGGCGACAGAGAAAAATATAAATCGGGCTCCCCTAGAGCTTGTATTCCCGCACTAGAACAACAAAATCGTCGGAGGCATGAGATGAACTCCAGCGTCGACAACATGAACGAAGACGTTTCCTAAGAGTTTCTAAAAACGAAACCCTACACTGGGTCGACGACAAAAACAAACACGAGAATCGGATGCAAATGGTAAGGGCATGAATAACTACCTGCGTTTACCATCAGCCATAATCATCCTTTTAAAATTATGAATAACCAACCTACCTATCTATCAAACTAGTGCTTTAGACCGAAAACAAGGGTCGAATAAATGTTTAACGGAATTTTAGAGCGGTGAATCGATAAAATTGAAGACCAGGCGAAGTATTATGAATTACTTGGTTACTTCGAAATGAAAGGAAAGGCAGTGAAGGAAAAAATCAGTTCCGTTGGGTCATCGATTGGTTAACTCGTGCTAGTGAAAAATTCAAGATTCGTCGGCTCTGAACTCCGGGTGATTCCCAATACGCCTGAGATTCCAAATTAATGTGGAGCAATGCACAAAGGGGAAAGAGTTTTTCTTAAAGCACGTTCTATTCTTCATTCGCTCAACTCAGAAAGCGCTATGGGTTTCGGATTCCTTCTTTCAATAACCAACCCACGAATCCTGGGGAAAAATATACAATGCGAATATCTGATGTTTCTGAATTCTCAGGAGGTGAGGGGGTTGCATCAGTATGGATATGTTTTCGTAGAAAAATACAACAAAAACAGAGCTGGTGAGGTCCCTATTTCTTCGCCTGGGGGCTTCGTCTATCCATTATGACCCGGTAAAAACCAGGGGATAAAAACCTCTTCTCTACACAATCCCCGGGAAAGTTACCCTCGAAACATCCTTTTCCCCCCCAGATACCGAATCCCCTTCCACACATATCTTATTACGAACATGGCCGCCTCTCCCTCGCGCCCCATGTTCTATGCTGCTTTGTGGTTCACATATTTATTACATATTTACCTCCCACCTCTGCCCTTTCCCAGGAAGCTAATTCCCAATTAGTCCCTGATGATGTTTTATAGGGGGCGGCTTCATGAACTTTCATATCCCTTTTTCCCTAATTAAAAGGGCTTACGCCCCGCATAAGTGCCACTTTCATCGAATGTGATACTTAGGAACTCGTTGCTTTAAATTTTAACCACCGGAGCCTCCGGGAATGCAATCAAGTATGAATTAAAATGGGTGCTTCGGAATAAGTTATCTAAGAATCCCACCAATATGATACATAATCAGGAGAAGAGGACTCTCTCTCTCCAAATAGATATTAATAATGATGACAATGAGTGTACATATATTGACGACTCATGTCATGCCATCCAAAACGCTGCAAATTCACTGATTCATGAGGGTGCCGAGTTCGTTTTGATGACAAGAAGTCACATCTTTTATTTGCACCACGAAAAGCTGTGACTTGAAACATGTAAAATTGGTGGTTAGGCACCCAACTGACTCCATGAGGATCAGATAAGTCACCGATGCCCACAGCGAAACCTAATTCCACAATTCGAAAATACGTACCCTTTGTTGAATTCAAGAAACCCAGACTCATACCTGCAACAGCAAAATTGAATAGTTAGTTATATTACAAATAGGTAGAAGTAGAGGTGGCTGTAGGTACATCTGTTTCTGAACTATGAATCAAAAAACTGGAATTAGTTATGTAGGAAGTGAGTTTATGTGAAGGACTTTCTATTGTTCTTTAATCAAACAACTAATTTCGGTGACAACCGACGGGCGTTGTACAGGGCACGAACATTCAACGATGAATATTTCGAGATCGAGGACTCCGGTGATGTAGGATCCGATTAAAATGTGACCAACGTAGACAGAACGGAGGTATACAGGCGTCGCCGGCGCCACTTTTATAGGGTAAACAATATTACGACTGAAAGCGTTGGAAGTGGCGGCGAGGGTAAATGCTACATTACGCAGAGTGAGTGAGAGAGGGAATGGACAATTATTGTCGTACAGACGTCACGCGATACGTCTAGAACAAGCTTTCCTACCTGACAGACACGGTAATGTTTAGGAGACACTACGTCGATCAATATTGTGATATTTTGAGATACCAACAACCACTATAACTAGTCGAAATTCAATTTTATGTTTCCATTAATTTTCTTGTTTTCCGAGAGGTTTCCGACATTCAAGGGCCCCTCAAGCCCTCCAGTGGTCATAAATCGTCCAAACCCTTTATTGTTTGATTGTTTTTTCTAATTACCGTTTGGAATCGATCATGAGAACACCCCTAAACTGTTGGTTTCCGTTTCAAGGTACCTACGTAGAATCCGAAAATGTAATAAAAACATTTCTGTCTGTCCGCCGTACTTCACACTTACCACTTACCATGAACCAAAATTAATGAAATTTGGTTTGTAGGTCCCATTTGGGGTCTGGTTGGCCCGCGAAGCGTGGGGTGAGACTGTCAGCCATCTCTAAGGAGTGGAAAATAGAGGTTGAAATTTTCCAAACGCCGTAGCTGGAAAACTTTCAATATAAGGTCACCTATGTTTTTTTAACGTTTTTAAATTGGTCTCGAACTTGAGAACTTTTTGAGTCCACCCGGAGCATTGAACGTCCTGCCGTTCGTTTGCAACGGAAAGCTTCGTGACCGAGACGGTGAATGAAATGGTATAAATCCGGCCAATAATAATTATATCATTGCTAGGGAACACCTGACTATAATCACGGATGGGTCTATGAAATCGAGTTGGTTGTTCTGTGATATTTCATTATTTGGAGAATGATGAGTCTTTTGGATTTTGTTGATAAGTAGGTAGGTACTTTGGTAACTTGAACAAACGTTACGCTTCACGAATAAAAACAAATAAATAATGATTAAATGACTGAATCTCGCGCATTTTTATGAAACTGCAATTCCTGGGCCGGTTCAGTACTCGATTTTGGGCTTTCCATTTGAGAAGCCCCCCCCCCCCCCCCCCCCAGCAAACAGTGATCAACGCAGAAACGGCATCTATACAGGTAAATAAAAAACCCTTGTGTAATAATTTACAACGTGAAATGTCAAGATCACACATTGCACGGAGAGTTATTGAAGGAGTGGATAGAGCCGCAAAGCAAAATCTCAAAATCGTAGCTCAGGCTAAGACAGCTATTCTTCAGTCGTAACTAGTAAACATTCCTTCGAACAAAACTCGTTATACAACAAATGGTACTTATGCACAGAAGGATATGATCTGGAGAATTAGCTGTTGACTTGTATTAGCTGCACCTACTCAAATAACTTGCAACCAGGCGACAATAATCAACCCGCAGTTTACGGTGTTCAACACGTATTTGAATAAAGCAGAACAAATAATAATGAAGAGTGATTTTATGCAAGTGAAATATCTACAGTAAATTAACTTTGATCTTTATTAATGTACGACATCTATTTACATAACCTATAACCAAGTATATTGTGTGTGGGGTTCTCTGAATGATTTGAACGGCTACATCGATTTCGATGCTGTTTTTGAGGAATGATAACAAAGCTTCGAGCCACATGATAACTTCTTTTGCCAGAAACCGACGGAACCTGGATCAACGTCAAATGTGATGTGGGATCTGTAAGAAAGAATTCAACTCAAGGACTCGAACGAAGTCAAAATGATTTTTGTGGGCCAAGTTGATCGGGTTTTATGTATCGAAGATTGTCAAAGATCTATATTTACATATCCGTCAAATAACACTGCCCACTCGATTTCATGTTTTCCAAGTATCTAATAATAGACGAAATATAGTCATACTGTAGATTACTGAACCACACAGAGTTGATACTGTTATACCTGGTTAATGATTTACGTATTTCCAAATAAGTAAATCATTAACCAAGTAATTACATAAATCATAAGTAATTATTTCCTGGTTAATGATTTACTTACTGAATGACAAAAGGTCATTCAGCAGGTCATTTGTTTGTCATTCAGCAGGTCACTTTTGAGGAATGCCAGCGGTTCAGCCGTTTGGGCATGAACCCATTAGAAAGTGGCCCCTCCATAGTTCTGCCACCTCTTGAAAAAATTTCCTACTACAATCGGGGGCATTTATCCCTAAGACCGCGAATTCTACACTTAGAAGTGATCTATTAAATGGAGGGCAAACTTAAATGGAGTTGATTAAACTCCATTCAAGATAAACAATTAGTGGAGGAGAATTAAATGGAGGCAATTTGCTGGTATTCAATTTGAATTGTAAATATCTACGGCTGTATGAATTTAATGTCGAACAAAGGCATGGAAACAGGCGTAAACGTCATTCAAATCCTATTTCCTATTACAGACCAACTTTGCGGCGATAATAAATTCGTTCAAAATGCATGAAACAAGTGTTGAAGTTGTTGTCGGTCAAAGAACAATAATCTTTCGAGAGTTGGCGCCTATTCAGAATGTTTGTTATCTTCATTACGGCGGTAAAATATGATGGATACGGCGGATGAAACACTGGACGTCCCCTCATCAACAGTTACCGAGCGGGCAGCAGGAAATAAAATATGAGAGCTCGTATCTGCCGAGGGAAGACGCGAAATGGCGGGGGAAAAGGATCGCATGTCACGCCCTAATAAACCCCCACAGGAAATTTTGATCGTTGCCGGAGCGATGGGCAGTTTTTCGGCGGAGATTTTTCCCCGACGGGTGGTGGACTAGACGAATCACAATAAAGCACAACTGAAGCTATAAATGAGTAGATGTATAAATATTTAAATAACAGAATGGTTTAAGAATGAAGAGGTGGATGGAGAAGAAAAACACCGAGCTGCTTATCTCACTTCATTATTCTTTATTCTCAGGATTTACATGAAATAACAAACAGAATTAAAAAAATTCTCCTCGCACAACTCTTCTCATCGTAATAATCATAATCGCACCTATTCCTCCTTTCTAGCCTCTGTTCTGCCACCTCTCTCCGTTACTTAGTGCTGCCAAGTAGCCATCATGAGAAGTTCGTTTGGCTGAGATCTTCAAATTATTTCCAATGGCATGGCCGGCCGCTGAAACTTGCCTATTTATTTAAATACTCGATTATGTAATGGACATCATTCACCAGAGTCGGTTTTTATCAAATTATTTCCGCAAGATCGTTAATATCAAAAAATTGCCGACTGCCGAACACAGATACAGAACATTGAAGGTGATATAGAATGGTTGCGCAAGAAAAAGTTAAGTACAATTTAAATAGTCAAAAAACCTACATTTCGAATTTTTTTTTTGAAAAGTGTGTCCGATCAGAACAAAATATGTGGTTCAAAAACCGCAAAATCCCGTCGGAAATTTTTGAAAACCACCAACACTACAAATTCAAAATCACTGTTACAGAACGGTGACTGTAGACAGAAAAATACTGCTTTAACGGCCAAAAATACTTTTTCTCGAAATACTGTGTCAAATATGAAACATGGGGGTCTAAATCGCTAACAATCCTCAAAAATAACTCCAAATATGGGAAATTTTGTACAAATTCACCCAAAAATGGCAAAGAATGTTGATCTCAGATAGAAATACCAGCAGAATTAGAATTTCACAGAATTTCGATTACCTATGATAAATTAAAATAGAAAAAACTGGTGATGATGTAACTCTTAACAATAAACAATTCTGAATTACAAAAACTGGGAACAAAAGAATGTTCAGATTCGTGGGCGAAATAATGGAAAATTTTATTAAACGTAGGTACGTACGTCACCTACAGTGAAATTCGCTCACATGAACAATTATGCCCAAAAATGACTAGATATGCATACAAAATATTAACGTTAAAAACAATGGAATACATTTTTGATAACATAATAGTGAATGGCTGATTGAGAAGGATGGCTGATAGACTTTGAACATCACTCATGTAGACGCGCAGCAAAACTTCGTAGATCTACTCGGAATCACTATACACATTGGATTAATAAATGTAATGTACCTATTTATGTTACAATTACACTATAGGACAGAACTGTTAGGGCATATAATATAAATAAACAAAATACCAACTTGATCGCATTATATACCTACATAACACCTCTAACCAATGGGCGAGATGTAATTCGGTATTCGTCTTGGTTCTGTAAGCATCGGCACATCGATAGTTGTCGTTAATTCATTTGACACCTTCATTTTGTACATCTCAAAATAATTGTTATTGTTATTGAATGAAGAAAGAGGTTTTCGAAGAGAACGTTATAATTCGTAACTACGTTTTAAAGCTCATCCGTGCGTTAGGATGAGCCCATCTGATACGGTGTTCATAAACCTTGAGAACTCAATGCGTAAGGATACGGCGGAGCCGTCACATCTAAGTACCTGAGAGAGAAAAAAAATGAACTAGGTCAGCAGAGATAAGTTTTTACGATGCCTAAATATAGCTCGGGCTCGATTCCTTATTACTCTGTCAATCTGTGGCGCTAGAACCGACTCCACCACCCGCTCCGATTTTATCGCTCACGGGTTTCTCCACTCATTTTACGACCTGTTGCAATATTAGAAGTTATACAGCTTTCAGCTGCGATGAAAATACATAATTGTTGAAGGTATAACGTATGATAAGGTGATAAGGAATTGGCCGTTTTGGGATTTTCATACATAACTATGTACCTACACTCAAGTTGTGAACGCAGAATTTAATGACCTACAACTTCATTCAGTAGGTTTTTCGATTTGAAATGGTCGTTCCAGGGCCAGGGGCGTTTGAAAAGTCATGAAATGAGAATTTAAACGATACAACTGCTGTTTTCTGACTGGTGATCACAACTTTACTGTACATCCGAATGTGACGTTTGAGGCAGCCATTCGGTGCAGAATTCAATGCTCTTTAATTCTTGATATTGTAGTTTTTTCGCAGGATGTGCGGTGTGGGAGATATAGGTAGCCCAGAAACTTAAAACGCTGCAAATCCCTGCACAACGGTTTATTATTTTGTATAGAATACCCTTCTGTTACAGATCACAGCTCTATGTATAGATAACCCGTCTATATAATATAATATGTACTATTCTATGCATAATTATGTAGATCGCAGACCCTCCGTAGGTTAGTACCTAACCCCGTACTCGTTACTAGGTACCTACCTAAATCACGAGTTAAATGTTGCTAAAATAATTCTGCCGATGACAAACAGTACCTAACAAAAAGAAACACACATAATGAAGTTCTGAAAAGAAATTGTTGATGAGGAGTGAAAAAAGTTGCAAAAGTACCTACCAACAAACTCCAGCCCCTTCTACGTAGATGGTATAATGAACCGTTGTGTAATAATTTACCGTTGAGTAATGATTTACCGTAGTAATAATTTACCCATCAATAATACTTCAACGTTTGTTCAAGTTTCACTACCTACCAACAAACTCCAAAAGAGCCATCATTTTTCAAATTAAATAATATCACAGAACAACCAACTCGACTTCATACTCCGCCAATATAATCAGGTGATCCCTACCAATGATTGGCCGTATTCACAAATTCCTATTGTGGGCGCGTCTCTGGTTACGAGAATTGGTTTGAATTGTATACAATTTCATTCACACTGGAGTCGAAAATGCCTGTCGGTGCAAACTTCGGGGCCTTACTGTGAACGAACGGCTGGACGTACGATGCTCCGGATGGTCTTAAAAAACTCGCAAGTTCAAGAATTATTTAAAACCGTAAAAATATTTACGTAAAAAAATTGTATAGGCGTTTTGAAAATTTCAACCCCTATTTTGAACCCCTTAGAGATGACTCACAGTAACGTCGAGCTTCGAGGACCAACTAGACGCCGAACGGAACCTATAACCCGAATTTCATCAATTTTTTTTCATGGTAACTAAGAAAAGTGGCCCGTACGGCGGACAGACAGAAATATTTTTATTGCAGTTTTGGATTCTACATACCTTGAAACGTAAACCATCAAATTTTGAGGGGGGGTAAGAATTTTTTTTTTCATGCTCGATTCCAATGGTTCATTATTGAAAATAATAAACCAAAAAAATGCCAAAAGTTCGAGGTTTTTTGCTAGATAACCTCACCATCTATGACCGTCCAAAATCAGATTACTCTTACTTAGCATCAACTGAAGGTACATTTCCTGCTTTCACGAATTAATGCCTTGGAAAAATACTTTTTTTTCGTATAATTTTACTGGCTTATTATAGTTCTGGAGAGAGAAAATACAATTGCTGAACCGTATCCACATAACGCCGTAGTCGTGGCCGATATGCTTATCAGAGATGGTCATGGCTTCAAAGGGGGAAAAAACATTTTCAGACAAAATCAAATTACCTGCTCTGCGACATATTACCTCACAATTACTGCAACAATACTGTTTCAATCAAAAAGCTTTCAACGATCATAACTAATGGAATTCTTCCAGAAGAGCTGAAAAACTCCGTCCCATGCAATCATCCACTACCAGAATATTGAGTATTCCCAAATCATCTCGTTGCTACGAACTGAAATACGAATTCCTCGTTTTAATCACAAGGAGCGCATAATTAACGATAGCATTCTGATCGAGTGTATGACCCAAGCAGAGGGGTTTATTTCCCGGAGTTTCGAAGTCCCATCACATACTTCCGTAATTTATTAGCATTATATCTGCATAATACAACGAGATGAAAGAAACTCCAAACTAATCAACATGATGGAGCCGAGGTGGAACAGGGAAATTTAAAACTTGTTATACCATCCGGGATGAAGGGAAAAAGCTTAATTATTTTTTCGGGTCTCGTCGGTGGCAGATGGACCTGCATGAAGTGTGAACGGAGGACATACCTAAGGGGTAGGGGGGGTTATACAACATCAAAAGCGGCAAAGTGATGGAGGTGATACGAATTATTATTTCGGCTCTCATCAATCAATCATAACCGAGTTATATTATGATATCGTCGATGTCGGAGAGGTGACGCTTTTGACGAGGCGAGGAGGGCTGATCTGATTAATTAAGGCTCTCCCGAATCGATTGAGACGCAGCACTTACGGGGGAGGCCTGACGAATTTTTACCGAGGTGCCTCCCGCGCTTTGGTACCTACTCGATAACACGTTTAATCCCGTTACCATCAGAATTACTCGTTTGGCGAAAAACAGTCAGCTAAGGCAGCAGTTAAATAGCGCCTGAGTCGCAAATCCCCTCCCCTCGTACTTACCACTCGAAAATCGATAAATACAGGTTTAAAAATGTCAAAAACTTCCAGTTATGCAGCAGGACCTTATCGATCGAATCCCCTAATAAGCATTTATCACGATTTTTAACCACGCAAATTGAGATTTGAACCATTATTTTTGGCCCCAACCGAGTTTGCTGTCAAGACTACAGTACAATTATTGTATTACCTACATCGGCACCTCATTTTTTTCGTGTGGTGTGCTACAGGAAAAATAACTTCTGAAATAACAAATATAGCAAAGGTATGTTTTCTCTATAAAATATGAAACTACAGTCCAAATCGCAGTTCCAAGCGTTTTATGTAGAATTCACCAAAATCCTTTTTTTCTTGTGACGGCAGACGGTAATTTACTGGTTGCCTGCTGGGTTCAAACATTTCCCGGTTAGCCCGAAGAATTCATGGAATTGCAGCAGAGCCAATGATTTTTCTCGTTATTGATTATCGAATATTTACCCCACCCACATGGTCGAATGAAATTAACAAATAACTGAAATCACCATTGACCTGACGTATCTTGGACATGATACGTACCTACCTACTTGTCTCTAAACGTGATGGATGGGTCACTAAATGATAGAGGGGAAACAACAGAGAGGCGAAAATCAAGAACGGAAGCGACTCAAACTAAATCAAAGCATAATTTCAATTTTGTAAACGTGAAGGGAGCATCAATATTGAAAGAAGAGAGACAAGAATAACATAATACTGAATACTTTGTCTTTATGGAAGAAACTTTAGAAGTCATTAATTCATCGAATTAGATCGCTCAAATTCTGAGCATCCTCAGGTACATACATGTACATGTACCTGAGGATGCTCAGAATTTGCGCGAAAAGCTTCGTTTTAAATATAAATTGGTGATAAACTGAAAACTTTAGAAGCTCTCGGCACTAACTTAAACGACTTGTCCCAACATCGGTCGGAATATCTCATGCAAACCCTCATGCTCTGTGGGGGTGAAGAGGATAAGCCTTTGTCCACTATTTTATGGACCATTTTCCAACAGATTATAAGAAAAGAGGCAGAAGCCGTGTTGTCTCGACATACTTTAATTTTACCGCACCGTCTCATGAAACGACGGGTAAAGTTGAATGAGAAATAGGAGAGAGGCCGTCTCGGAATGTTGAAGCTTCATTGTCATTATTCAAGAAATAAAAATTAAAAAGAAGAGAAAACATTTTAATAAAAGAGAATAATGCCTTCGCGTCTCCTTCTCACTCTCTGGTCATATCTTTTATTTTGTGGCGGGGACATGACAACAATAGGCGCAGTGTTCACGGACATCGACGAAACAAAGAAATTGCGGCCGCTAAAATCTTGATAGGCCTGGTCGTCTCTTTTGTGGACAAGGCGTTGCCAACCAGCTACCACTTCTGGTTTTCCGCCATATCGGACTCGTTTATATGGACGCACTCCTCAGTTCTTGTTTACAGCAACTTCGTATTGAGATTCGCACAGAGAGAGCGCTTAAGGTTTTGGGAGCAACGCGTGGTAAACGTACGCTACTGCTTATGATCAGCTGTGCAAAACGAACCTGTTAACACACTAGTAGTCACAAACATAACCTTCAAGACCTTCCAGAACTCAGAAACCTAGACAAAGGTACTATGTACTAAGTAGACATTTATCAGGAAAATTACCCTCCCACTTTAAAGCTAGGCTTTGTGTAGTAGATGTCCTATCATAAAAGAAAGACGATGGTAATTATTACACAACGGTAATTATTTTCCTACATCCTGAGTATACCACGGTTTTCTGCGGTCAATACCTCGTGCTTCCCCCAGGACAGCCCTAAATCGAATATCGGAACCAGCCGGGCAATTACAGTTTCATAAATATGCGGTGAATTCAAGAATTCTATCTATAATTATTATTTGTTATTATGCAGAAACATAACGTGTTTAGTTGAAAAGAATTTGAATGAAAATTCCTCCGCACATTTTGAAGAATATATCCTGAAAATGTCTCCGAAATCGGGCCACTATTCACACTCATGTTGACGAATCTTTTCGCTTCAAACTTCAGGGCCTCAATGTGAGTGATCGGCTGGACATAAATGTTCCAGCAGGTCTCAAAACCACTCAAGTTCGATATCAGTTTAAAAATGTCATAAAAACTATTGACTTGATTTCACCCCTTGGAGGTGACCGACAGTAACTCCGAGATTCGGAGACCAAATAGACCATAAATCAGAACTACAAACCAAATTCGTCAATTTTGCGAAGGACAGCATTTTTTTTCTCGGATTCTACGTGTGGGACGGCAAAAAAAAACTACAGCTCCAAACATGAAAAGCAAAATCTAAACAAACTCAGAATTATGAAATCCAGAAAAGACATTCCCTAAAGCGGGATTTACTCTTTTGATGTACACTCAGAGATGATCGGGAGAACCTCGACTTCTGTGGAAATTCAAAAAAGTATGCCAATCTAACGTACCAGCTCTGCGCCGATCGAGTTATTTTCTCAACCAACCAGTTCCGCGCAGGGCTTGTGCCTTTCCTTATATTATTACCAGATCCGCCCGAACTACTGAATGCTGTTGTACATTGGGGTACGTATCACCAAACCTCGCATCTGTGTCAATATTCTCACTGACTGAAACCCTGTTTGTTTAAGTTTTATAATTACCTTTACTCTTCGCTTGTTCTTTGTACGGGTCTTGACTGGAATATAGGTATTGATATGTAATGCCCTGATCGCTGCTAAACGTTGCATGTTTTCACCAAGTTCAACAGTTTCACCATTCACCCACATGTCACTGTTCCTTATTTCGTGTTTAAGTTCTGGTGCCAGGACAACTTGTGGTACCAGGTGGCAGGATGTCCCATTCGAGATAGAATGCAACGAGGCATTGACTAAAATATCACGTGAACTGACCTCAAATATATTGCCAACTTAACGCAGGCGAATTCAAGTCAGTGAGCATTGAGGCGTAGGCTTTTCCTCGTGCATCTGATTTGCTGTAAGAGTATCCGCTGCACTTATTATTCCACAAGCACTCATTATATTGCTGGTATGTTTCAAGAAATAATTCCATGTGCTTGTCTTGTCACAGGAATGACACTGTATAAAACGACTTTCATGAAAATAATTCAGTACTTTGAAAAAAAAAAAAAACAAGCTCGCACTTCGACAGAGATGCGACTGGAGGATGTGAACTAAATAGCGAATATAACGTTGGACGATTCCTCCAAGAATATCTGAGCCTTAACACGTATCTTCCTTATATCTTCCTACTGGCACACTGCACTGACGTGAATAAGGCAAACCGGTGGCCGAGTGGGTTAGCGGTTGGGCACTTAGCGGCTGGGAATGAAGTCATCAGTTCTAATCCCAGCGGTGCCTCGTTCAACACAGGGTGGGTGAGGCAAAAATATAGCCTGAAATGAAATCAGAGGGCAGCCAATCACGGCGCCTGCTTGGACGTTAAAACCAAATTCACGATCATATTGCTATTTTCCTTTTGTCATCCGTTCTCAGCAGTGTGTGAGACCAATAGAAAGTCATAAAACATGACAGGACAGGATCTAAAAGGAAAACTACATTAATGCGCCCTCCTGCAGTGGAAACCACAAGCTCGCTGTGAGATGCAGCTCATGTTACCACTATTTATACGGTACGTGATGTCGTGAAAAGGTGGTTCGTAAAGTGGAAGACGATAGCGGGGGGGTGGGAAAGGTTAGGTTTACCTAAGACTCCTGGGGCGAGCAAAAGGTTAAAGGAAAAGGTGACACATTTAAAGTTAAGGACGGCACATTACGAGTACGGTAGTTATGAGCCCGTACCAAGTATATTTCCCCAAGCTCGATTTTCTACGGAAAATACATTACGTTTTTATCACCCAATTGGAGACTATGAGGATGTCCCCAAGATGAAAATCGCAGAACATTTGAATGGCCTATTTACAGATCATTCATTGTAGTAGGACGAATTCCCAAAATCAAAACACAGCTTATTTTTCAAGACTCACTCACAATCGATGTAAGAATGGGAGCCTTCTGCACGGTTCTAACAAGTTGGGGCTACCCACAACACGAAAATCAAGCAATTCACCATCGAAAATTAATTTCCACTCTGGCTCACTTCTTTGCGTGCAGCTGTTATAATCACAATTGAAGACGAACAATACTACGTCTGCACTTCAAAATTCGAGTACGTCAGGTAAAGAGTTTTTGAAATCCATCCTACTTAACTGAAGGAACTTGTATCATGCCTACGAAGATGTAAGCGGACAGAAGCTACATCAATGTCATGAGATAAGTAATAGTCAGTTAAAATTTAACCGCACTGACCTTGTGGTTAAGGGAACATATTGGTATCCACAGAAACATTGCTAAATCAAGCTTATGGTTGCCGCGCAGGGTAATTTACTGGATGACGCCGTGATAGTTAGGAATGTCTGCCTGATGAGTGATAAATTACAAGGATCCAAGGTCCTGGTGATCCAAAAGTGGAATCCCGAAGATGAAATCCGACCAAGGATTGAGCAAGGCTCAGCACTTGGTCGCACGAAGAGTCTTATCATTACGGGCAGGCTATTCAGTGAAATTTTTCCTACCGACCGACCAACACCAAATGTTTGCTTTCAGAAGCTGTTGCTAAGAAACTATAATCCGCCGTTTTCGATCATTCTCTGTTCCAATGTTCAATCAATAAAGCGTGCTTTGACATTCATGTGTACTGTATGGACTGATATTCATTCTACATTAATCATTATAAATAATCCGCTTTTTTTAACAATAAATTATGCTGCCTGCTTTGCTCTAAGGGGCAAATACTGGATGCTGAAAGATGCTTCTGTTGACCGTCAAGAGGCTTTTGGAAGGTGGTGTCTCAGGAGGATGTTGCGTATCTTTTGTGCAGAAAATGGGCAACACGAATGATTTTCAGCGAGCTGGCCACCAATTACGGTGAACTATCCGAAAACATTAAAATACAGACGTTACACCTTCTGGCCCACCAAAAGCCAGACCTAATCAGGTGTCTTTTCTTGAAAGAGTCTTTCTTTTCTCACTTCTCGTTTTTTCGATAGCGATATCGTGAATCACCCTTCGTTCATCCGCTATCTCGTCACTTTGATAATTCATCGTTCATTTTGATCGTTTATCTTTTTCATCTCAAAAAGGTAAGTTGTTTGTTCATTAAAAATATTATACACATAGGAGCTATTCAGTAAAATAGACGAACCGGAGAGACATCTGGAAGAGAATGCCTCCCGAGGGAGATTATCTCTCCCGGGAGATGTTCAAAAGAGATAATCTCTTTTCACTATCTCTTTTGGTGAATAGGCCCCCAGGTGAATAAAAAAAATAAATAAAAAAAATTAAACTAAACGAACATTTTCTACAGCTGCGCACAATCTAGGAACTAATTTGGGAAACCAACCCGAGACCAGCAAAAACGGCTGTAGGTATCCGTATGTGCATCATTCATATTGACGAAATTTAATATTTTGTAAGAAGAGGGGATGGAGGGGTGGGGGGGGGGGGGGGGAGAGGATTCAAGATTCAAACCCATCCGAGTTCCTTTCAACATCCCCAGTGCTAATTTTCCCTTCAAACCCAGGTCGAGGGGGTATTATTTTCTCGGAGGGATTCCTGAACAGAAAGGAGAGGAAATCGAGGGGAAATAGGATACTGCCGCCGCCAGACCCCACAGCATGCGCCAGCCATTTTAATGGGGTTGCGGGTCTTGTTTTAAAAGGTTTCTAGGCAGTTGATAAACATCCCCCGCCCCACTGTGGGGCCTAGGTCGCGGCGATAGGACTTGTCTAGGTTCGGATAAATGTAAAAAGTTTACCAACGCGCCCGGAGCAGTGAAACGTCCGAGCAACTTTCCCAGTGGGGTTTTTATCAGGTCGCATAAATCGCGCTTTTCTGATTCGATTCCCTCCCAAGTTGTCGGCTTTGGTAGTTTCGAGTTTCAATTTTCCAAAGAGCTCGAACAACGAGGTAATGACGGTATCGGTGATGTCACCGTCACGTTTCAATTGTTTATGCTACCGTCGAGTACGTTTATAGTTCAATACAATCTTAAAAACGCTGCAAGTAATTACACAGCGGTTTATTATTTACCCGCACAGATGCCCCTTCTGCGTCACTGTTTTCTGTGGTCAGTACCCTCGAGCTTCCTCCAGGAATGCCCTAAATGGAGTAATGGAGCCGGCCCGGGAATTAAAGTTTCATACAAATGCGCGGGATTCAATAATTCAATAATTAATTATTTGTTGTTATTCATGAATCATATGGTAAATAACAAAACGCTGTGTAATCATTTACCTGTATACTCCTCTGCGTAGATAGTATAATAAACTGTTGTGTAATAATTTACCAGTGTGCATTTACCGTTGTGTAATAATTTACCCAATAATACTTCAAGTTGCAAAAGTAACTATCAACAAAATCCAAAAGAGCCATCATTTTTCAAATGAAATAATATCACAGAACAACCAACTCGACTTCATACAGCCATGCGTGATTATAATCAGGTGTTCCCTAGCAGTGATATCTGGGCAGGATTTATACCGTTTCATTCACAATCATGTTGACGAAGCTTTTCGGTACAAATGAACAAACGGAATTCTTTCGTTCGAGATCAATTTAAAAACGTTAAAAAAAAAACTATTCTATCGAAAGTTTTCGAGCTACGGCGTTCTGAAAATGTCAACCCCTATTTTTCAACCCTTAGAATTACTGAAAGTGACGCCGAGCTTCGCGCACCACCTAGACCCCAAACGGGACCTAATTTCATCAATTTTAGTTCATGGTAACTAAGACAAGTGCGAAGTATATCGGAGAGATAGAAATTTTTTATTGCATTTTTGAATTCTACGTAACTTGAAACGTAAACTATCAAATTTTAAAGGGGAGGGTTTTTTTTGTTTTTTTTTTCACGCTCGATTCCGCACAAAAACGGACCGGCAGTTTCTGTGCATGGTACCCTGCATTAGTTCGAACACATTGGATATAACATGATGTTCATTATGACCGGTAAATATCGTGGCTACAACGTACTGCATACGCCAATTATAAGCCTCAACGGATCATAATTATGTTAGAAGCACATACTAGGTTGCTAGTAGTTATCACAGTAATTTCTCTCTAGCATTACATCACTATATTTTATAAACTTTAAAAATTAATAACTAAAAAGTATTCGCTGTTTGCCTCGCCCCATTGAGTTCTTTTTATCCTCTTGCATACCACTGTTATACTGCTTCGTATTCGTAGGACAGTAATCATTTTAGACGTGCAAAAATCAAAATTTTAACCAATTGGAGGCGCCGGGTATCGATCCCGGTACCTCTCGCATGCTAAGCGAGCGCTCTACCATCTGAGCTACGCCCCCTGATGTTGATTGTAAAATGAACTCGACTCACCGCTGATCGAATCCAGGTCAATCTGGGATAAGGTGAAAGGATTGCGTAAGGGCATTTGGCGAACGACGCCTTCCACTCAGAACCTCCCGAAGGCGCCGCGGAAGCGGGCGAACTGGCGGGGTATTGGGCCTTGGCATGTTATTCGGTACCTGTCAGTAGGTATATATCTAGGGTTGATTAGTGTGATAATTTATTACACCGTTTACATGTTAAGAGCCGTTGAAAACCAGTAGCAAGCGATCAAACCAGGTCAACGGCTAACCACATCCCAGAGGAACAACATGTCGCATATATCAATTTTCAGTGCAATAAGCATCACCAGCTCGGTCAAATACAATTGCTTCAAAAATTTAAACAGCCCCCCCCCCCACCCACCCACCCCACAGTTATGATTAGGCAGAAATTTAAGCTCTGAACTTGAGAAATAAGATGATCTTTATTTTTTAGACGATAACAACTAAAGCGAGGTGAGGGAGGGAAGATGATGACCGCCTTTGTTGATAATTGTTTATTCTGGAAAACCGGTTTCGTTTTTTGAACCATCTTCAGTTCCATGCGTGAGATTCGGAAGTTTTCCTTCGAGTTTCATCATCATTAGAAACTGGAATTATACGCACAAAATGTGGCAAAAATATACACTCGAAATGGGGAAAATATGAAAAATATGCACCCTAAGCAAAATTACGTTTAAAGAGGGGGGGGTTAGAATTTTTTTTTTCATGCTCGATTCCAATGGTTCATTATTGAAAATAATAAACCAAAAAATTTAAATATTTATAAAATGAACTAAATTTTGCTGTGAGACGTACAGGTAGTCTATACATTATGTTCCAGTTATTATCGCCTCCTTAAAAAATTATAGAAAAGGATCAAGGAAGAAAATGGAATGAAAATGTACACACCTTTTTTCTCGACTATACATTTAAATACAAAAAAAGTCACTCGCTATCACAATTATAGCACTAGATCAAAATTGATTTTTCCAAATTGTCAACTGTAAATCTCCTACGCTTGTCGCTGAGGAGCAACTTTAAGGTAGAAAACGACCTCTTGACATCACAGGACACGATGGGTAAAATTTCAATGCTGAGAGCTCTCCTGGGGTAAGGCCAGATGAGAGGTCAGTGTGCTGCATTTTCGGCTGATTCTTCTGGGCAACCAACACCTTATCCTGATCCTTATCCTGCCCTCTGATTTTTTTTGCTAAGCCCTACCAGGTACACGGATTGAACGGTGAATGGCCTAAGAATATCCGTGACCCCTTTTCAGAAACACATATCTCGGAGGATTTGGCGATTGGAATGTCGAAAAATAGGGAAATTACCCAATTTCGATTAAAAATGCAGAAATACGCACAAAACGGCCAAAATATGCAAAAAATCTCCGAATTTGAACAAAATATGCTATTTAAATTTCAATTTAACACACTAAACGCTTCAGATACCCTCAAAACTGAAAAGTAGAACAATACACACGATAAAAATATGCTAATTCCAGTCCCTAATCATCATCAAGTATTTTAAATTTACATCATCATGTATACAAATAATTTAATTTTACATCGTCACGTATGAAAATTGCCTAATATGTGTAAGCTATTTATATAGATAAATAATAAATCAACTATATACCGAAACTACCCATAAATTACCTGTAAAGTACTTTTAACACAGAATGTGTTTTAGCCATGGACTAACTAGCCAAAAAAGGTAACGAAATTTCGTAACGAAATCTGAAACGCTGTTATGAAAAATTTCTAATGATTTTCACGTACAACCGATTCGTTGCTACGGAACTTTAACTTCGCCAGTTATCATCGTACAAAAATCGTTCACCACTCGTTGGATAGCTCTCGATTCACCTAACCATATTACGTTAACCAATGCGGAGTGTGTGGCCGAAAAGCTGCGGTATGAGCGTCATTGTTTAAATAATAATTGTTTACACACAGGTGATCATTCTCAATAATTTATATTGTGAACACGATTGCAAGCTTTATATAAGTACCGATGATACGGAACTAAGGATAGTGTAACCTGGTGGAACCTATGAGCAGTCAATATAATATGAGTCGAAAAAGGTTTATGTGAAACGCGTGAGCTAAAACACATTTTGTGTTTCTATAATTTCGTCCGAAGTATGTAAATAGAGGTAACCGGGGGTCCAGGGGGCGTGCCCCCTGGCGAGGCGTGGGGCGCCGAGTTTTTTTCTTACCTATGCATGTTTTCCAATGCTTACCTATACTTCGGATGACTTACAACGACCATCAATGATTTATACATTAAATTTGATATATCGCACTGTATCTGTCTCTGAATAGTAAAAATAAGTATTCATTAGTAACTGTTTCATGACGTTTCTACAACTAATGACGACGGATTCCTCTGGAAGTTTGGCAATTTCTTGTCTTTCATGTTCAAACCGCTTACCTACTTGCCCATCATGGGAAACTTGCGCAAAATAATTCGAACTGAACTACAAACCGTTATGCAAGCAACTACTTGAACTGTCAAATTGTTCGCATACAAGGTTTCTTTGAAGCGGTTTGATCGCGTATTCGACCCTTCACGGAAGATTCAAATTTAGATATATAATCCTCGGGTCACTGGAATGTGAGATGGAAGCCCTCCCCTCGCCGATCAACAAGTGGAGTCGCGCAGTGAAGACCCGCAACAGCTCACTGCTCTCCGCGGTCAATCCTGAGGGACAACTGCGAGTTTCCTCTCCGCCAAACTCTACTTCTGTGGTTTCATTTGATTGTCGTCCATTTCGAATTACCGGATTCATCGCCCTCCCGTTTACGAAACTGCTCAGATGACCCACTGAATGTGCTTTATAATTATGTACGGATGAAGAAATCTGAACAGCTTCAATAAAGCTGGAATAGAAAATAAGTGCGTTTGAGAAAACCTGAAGTAATAAACAGTTGTTTTACCAACCTCAGCGGAAGGCCAGATAATAAAAAAGAAAAACGGAGTTATTGAAAAATAGTCTATTTCCACTAATACACGAAAAACGCAAAAAGCACTGTTATACCGGTTTCGGTGATCAAACCATCGTCAGTAACACACAATAACTTATTTGTGTTATTGTGTGTTACTGACGATGGTTTGATCACCGAAACCGGTATAACAGTGTTTTTTGCGTTTTTCGTGTATTAGTGGAAATAGACTATTTTTCAATAACTCCGTTTTTCTTTGAAATGGGTTTCCACGATTTCGTCGCGAGTGATTTAGTTCGTGCCAGATAATACTTATACATACGCCAAACATTAATATTATCCAAAAATTATTCAGTTCAACAGTCATACTCAACAGGGGATCAAAAAGTTAGAATCGCGCAGCATAACCACATGAGCAGATGTGAAATTTGTGACTTATGGCCGGTTCCACCAATACTACCTAACCATTGTTGAACAAGATCACTGTTTTATCGGAACGGAGATTTGAAATGTTGGTCAAGGACAAGTGGGTTTCACGAGTTTTATCAACGATTATAATGTTTTCACAAAACGATGTTTATAAAACGTCGATTTAACTTACAAACGTCGATGTAACGGTACATGGAGGCATTTGTCCCGCCAAATGGAGGCACTAGAGCGCCGATTGATAACGCAGTAGCTGACGTGCATTGTGAGATTAAGTACCTACTTGAGCTCATTTGTTCTTTGGCGTTTGTTGTTTATATTGTTGATTGTAGTATTACATTTATTTGTGAAAGTAGTTGATGGCCAAATCACGGAAACCATCATTAACCGAGTGTCACAAACACGAAAACACGGGACCGATGTTTGGAGCCAGTGAAAAACAGATTTTGGTTGACATTGTTCGCAAGTATTTCAACATCATTGAGTGAAAGAAAATCTATCAGTCGCATAAAATATATTATTTATGCAGTACATCACAGTTTTAATAATAATGTGTCCCGCTGAGCCTACCAAGGTAGGTAGGTTACGCACCTACACAATTCCTCACTAACAAATGGTCCGATTTCCCTCAAATTTGGTGGGCAGGTAGTTGATTGTACTAGGTACTCAATGAATTTTATTGCGAATGGAATTTTATAGTTTTAGAGCTAATTTTAAATTTTATAACTTAGCAACGCTTGCGCAAATGCGAAATCCCTATCTCTCGAATCGCTACGAATGGTTATTAAATTAAATTACCCAAAGAACTGCATGATGGACAAGAACTTCTTTGTTGACAGACGTACGTAAAGTTGTTTCTCTCGCCCATCAGTGATAAGAAATGAGAATGTGATGTGCCTTTTTACTTGATTATATTGTAGGTTCCTATCTCGTCACAAAATCGATTTCATCGAGCTCAAAATAATTTTTGTACTCCGAGGACGGCGGATTATTTAGTCTTCATCTTCGTCCTCCAATACCAACCGAAATGCCCTAATCAATCCCCTACTCATCAATGCCCTAATCATTTTTGTGGATGTCGAAGAATAATAATATCAAGAATAATAACAATAACAGAAGAATGGTTCGCTGAAAACTGTCGATCTGGCAATACGGCGAAGTGTTAAGTCATTGATTTAGGACGTTGACCACACACAATCGGCTGGTTAGTTTTGATCTTCGATTTGCCTCTTCTAATCATTGATTAAACGTGGTTGGTGAAATTCGAGATCGTCGATTTAATAAGTGAACGTTGATTAAAAACTTTGGTGAACCTGGCCCTTAGCTAATTATAATGATTTTACCCCAAAAATTATTAATGAGACCAACATTTTTTCGAGTAAAACTGTTGCTGACTATAGAAACCTCACGGGGCCTTACCTTTTGGAGAATTCATTACCTACGATTCAAGTTGATTGCAGACTTTTTAAATTTTACCCACTCCTTGTATCGAAAATTGCTCATATTCAAACTAATCATTTCATCTGCCATTACGATTGTTTTGGAGAAATTTTGAATTTTTCAGCTCGTAGTCAAGGTCCACCATTTGGGCATTGATGGGTGCTGGGTACTGGCAGGCATTCCATTTTAATCACAGTTTGTCTGGGTATGGGTACTGTGAACATGTGTTGACTGTCAACTTATTATACTTTCAACTTAATATCAACGTGCAGTCCGACGTTCCGGAAATTCGTTTTAGACACCAAACATGATTACTATTATTATTATTATTATTATTATTATTATTATTATTATTATTATTATTATTATTATTATGAGTATAACGGTGATAATAAGGACTGTGATATTTTAGTTATTGTTATAATTATCATGTTATTCTAGTTCTGGTCTCCAGTAGAAACTCTCTCTTTTTTTTAAATTATGCCAACCTCATATTGAGAAATACTGCACCTATACTTAATATGTACCTAAATGTTGAAACATTCGTGCCTCACACAGCTTCTTTTCAATTGAAAATTCACTTGAAAAACACACTAACTTGGTACTCTGAATGTATGGAATTGGATAAAGACTAGCTTGAAAAATGGTTATACCTATATCTGAACCAACGTCCCTGCAATTTCGTTATAATATTTTGCTTTTGGTTTATTATTCTGTGAATAATAACCTATGTAATCGCACAGTAAAAAATTTGTATAGCACCCCTCAAAATTTTTTCTTTTACGTTTCAAGGAGCGTAGATTCAGAAAATGCAATGTTGCCGTATCAAGCATACCAGCTTCATTTTCGGTCTAAAAAATTCGTTCTTTCGCACACATGCTCCATTTGGGCCCTAGTTGTGTCCCGAAACTCTGCAGCCCGATCGGAATATATCCAAGGGTATTATGAGTGAAAAATGGGTATAAAAGTAGGTATTTTTTGTGTTTTTTTGCGATTTAGTAACATGAGATTTTGGGGTACCGTTTGCCAGGTTTTTTGGGACGAGAATACCGAATATGAAGTCGATTTTGACCAACGAGTGGACAATTGAGGTTCTAACGAAGTTTCAGCCTTAAATTTACGTTAAATTTTGGTCTAAAATCGTCGTTCTTCCGCACACAGTTTGGGTCCTAGTTGTGCTCCAAAGCTCGGCAGCCCGATCGGAATACACCCTCCAGGGGTGTTATGGGAGAAAACTGGGAGTTAAAAAATAGGGGTTTTCGAGGGATTTTTGAGGTTTTTAGTGAACATGAGCTTGTGAGGTATCGTTTTCCATGGTTTTTAGGGCGATAAGATCATATATGAAGTTGATGTTGACCAAGAGTGAAGAATTGAGGTTGTAACGAAGGTTAAGCTCCCGAAATTCATTTTTTATGAGTCAGAAACCTAGGAAATTGTCTTAAATCTCCATAAATTTGCATAATAACACTAGAAGTTGATTCACACCGAATTGATTCACCAATCAAGAAAATTAAATGGTACTATGAATGATTAAAAAAAAAAGTAAAAAGTCGAGCCTAATTCGTGTTTGGGGGGCCAAAATTGGTGGACACAATCAAAAATAGCTATTTCAATTATTGCACGTGAATGAAACAATAAATTAACAGCCAACATTTCTGTACGTATGTCCATTAGAGTAATAAACCCATGTGACAAGGACTTAGCAGCGTTTTTGCGTAAAGCAGGGCGGGTGTTTTCCCTCTTATCAACCCTCGTCGGCATTTGCAAAAGCCAAAATTGAGTTGAATTGCTAATTATTTCTCACGTTTATGGTCATAGCAACCCTCTTGTCTTATAAATTAATAGCTATTGTATAGAGGTACCTACTTGTAATACAAGTCTGAAGGGAGCGCATTCAAGGGTTGTTTCGTGTAAAGGACCCCCCCTTCCATTGTAGAATCGACAATTTATGAAGTATAAATCTACAGGATTTAAACGCCTATTCATTTGCTGGTTTAGGAGCTGACTGTGTAAACCAAGTAATAACCTGCAAGGGAAACGAAAATTCAAGTTACGGGCTCCCCGAAGGTAACCGAGTGGACCTGTTTATGACAATATCGCCATCAGGCTGGCGTTAATTAACCAATCAGCAGACGAAAGGGAACTTTAAGCTCCCTCTCACAAGTTCGGGCCCAACGGGGTTTTTGAAACGAATTTTCTCCTAAGACGATGCCGAAGGAAATAGGAAACGTGATTAAATGTGTGTGTCGGGCATTACAGCTCACTCCCCTGGCGCCTCCTTTTGTTAAAGCCCCGTTACGGAGATATGACACAAAATCGATAAAAGTTTTCCCTTTTCACGGTGTACGCAAAAGAGAAAAGCGAGGAAGCTTATAATAGGGAGGGCTTGGAATAATTGAATTAGCCGCGTGTTTACTCTTGACGTGACAAATTAAAATATTAGCGAAAAGGATTCATTTTCTGAGTGCACGTTTCAACAGCAGGTTCGCTCCCGCGTCTTGACAGAGTTGATGTTCTCCTTCAGCGTTACTGGGATTTTTACAAGCATTTTCTCTACTCACATTGTATACTGTATTATTTGAAATAATTTAGTTCAGGTAGGTAATAATAATTGATTTCAGGCATCTCAGCAACATCTAGAACCATTCCATCTGGTGGATTCGTAGCCAAGGTTATTGGTTGGGATGATACATACCTATCTATAATAATTTATAGTAGAAGTCGCTTATAGTGAGCGCATCGGGACTGAGAGGAACCAGTCACTAGTGAAGGGTGAAAAATACTAATACGTATATAATATTTAAATTGTTAATTTAATTATTAGACAATTTACACAATGGTTTGTGATTTCCTATTACAGATAGTACCCCTTCTGCGTAGGTACCTCAATTCAAGGTAGCGTAAGACCCTGAAATAGATGGGTTTTTTGCGGTAGGTACTACCTGTCCACGCACGCACACACACAGACACGACAGACTTGCTACCAGTTACATAAATGTGCATTTTTCCACAGCCACCATCGCCTGTAACGCACTATTTCATCCTCACGAACCGAACTCCCTCCCGTTCATTTTTGAAATTCTGATGGTCGCTGAAAAGTTCCCGATATATTCCTTTCCTTCTGATGGTCGCTGATCCTAGATATATTCCCTAATTTTAGAATAATTTGGATGATTCGTTTGGCCGTGAACAACAAACTTATAGGTACCTATCAAAAAATAATGTACCAAGGTGAAAAAGTATCAGGAAAATCCTGAAGAACCGTTCTTCTTCAAATGAAATATCATGGAACAAACCACTCGATTTCATGTTGCCATGCGAGATAATATTCAGGTGTTCCCTACCAATGATATCTAGACCTAGAACTGGACCCACAAATATCATTTTCTGATTTATGGTGATAAGGGAAAGTGCAAGTTTCGGCGCGGCGGACGGATAGGAAACTGTTTATTCCATTTTCGGGGCTTTACGCAAACCATCACATTTTGAGGCGGACTTGAAAGCGCTGGAAATTATTATACAACGGTTCATTATTTATCTGCGTAGATGCCTCTTCTGCGTAGATCACTGCCTTCTCCATAACAACCCTCGTGCTCCACCCAGCAAAGCGCTAAGTCGAATACTGCACCCGCCTGGCAATTACATTTCATACGGTGGACTGAAGAATTCTATCATTGATTATTTGTTGTTATTCATGAAGCATAACGTTAGTTCAAAGTACAAAAGTACCTATCAATAAAATGCAAAATAACTATCCTTTTGAAGGTGTCAAATTAAATAAACGTGCACGCCGGTGTCCCGCAGGGAGATGGGATCACATAATATGCGTTTATTATAAACATAATATATACATATCATTCTTCTAATTAAATAATATCAAGGGTCAACCAACTCGATTTTATACAGCCATCCGTGATTATAATCAGTTGTTCCGAAGCAATGACTTTTAGGCTGGATATTTTAGGTACTTTCATTTTCATGTTGACCAAGATTTTTTGTGCAACCTTCAGGGACTTACGGAGAAACGGACGGCTGGACGTACAATGCTCTGGGTGGTCTCGAAAAATTCCCAACCTCGACATCAATTTATAACCGTACAAAAAATTCGAGACAACAGCGCCCTGGAAATTTCAATAATATTTTTCACCCCTTAGAGAAGACTGATCGTAACGCCGAGCTTGGCGGACCAACTAGACCCCAAATGGGTCCCACAAAACAAAATAAATTGCCGTTCATGGTAACTAAGAGAAAAACGCTGCAAAGTCCTTGTCACATGGGTTTATTATTCTACTGGACATAAGTACAGAAATTTTGGCTGTTCATTTATTGTTTCTTTCATGCGCAATTATTGAAATGGCTATTTCTCATGGTTTCCACCCATTTTGGCCCCCCAAAACACGAATTAGGCTCTTTTTAAAAAAATGTATTACCTCTGATTATTGATAGTACCATTTAGTTGTCTTGATTCACCTGTTGATACTACTGCTAGTGTTACTATACAAATGTATGGTGATTTCAGACAATTTCCCATGTTTTTGAGTCATAAAAAACGAATTTCGGGAGCTTACACTTTGGTACAACCTCAATTCTTCACTCTTCGGTCAAAATCAACGTAATATTCAGTCTTCTCGCCCTAAACGTGGTAAACGATACCTTACAGGCTCGTGTTCACTAAAACCTCAAAAATCCCTATTTTTACACCCATTTTTCTCCCATAACACCCCTGGGTGTACCAATCGGGCTCGGTTCACAACGACGAGGTTCGGAGCACAACTAGGACCCAAATGGGTGCGGAAGAACGACGATTTTTAGACCAAAATTTAACGTAAATTTAAGGTTGAAACGTCGTTAGAACCTCAATTTTCCACTCAGGTCAAAATCGACTTCATGTTCGGTATTTCTTGTCCCAAAAACATGGAAAACGATACCTAAAAAGCTCATGTTAGTAACATGTTACTAAAACACAAGAAGTAAATATTTTTACACCCATTTTCACTCATAACACCCCTGGGTATATTCCGATCGGGCTGCAAAGTTTCGGGACACAAATCGGGCCCAAATGGAGCAAAGATTAAGCCGGTATGCATGATAAGGCGTAACGCGGACAGAAATTGCATTTTCTGAATCTACGCACCTTGAAACGTAAAAGAAAAAATTTTGTGTTATAAAATTTTTTGTTGAGCGAATACATAGTTGTATTATTCACAGAATAATAAACCAAAACGAAGTACGACGGACGGAAGGAAATTTTTTAATTTTTTAAAATTTTTTATTCATTTTCTTACCTTGAAATTTTTGAGAGGAGATTAAATTGTGTTATTCTATTTTTTTATTGCTTAATTCAAAAGGTTTATTATGGAAAATAATAAACGAAGAGCGTATATACAACGAACATCAGAGCTTCGTGCATTCAACGTTGTTCTCGTCACCGAACACCTCCCATCCTGAATTCTGGCTTACGAATTCCGAGTGGAATTCCACACATTTGTGCCATTCCCACACGACTTCGCCACCATCGCCCATTCGAACTCTGTGAGGATATCCGCGCCTTCCCGAGCCGGCGGAACCTCGCAGAACGAGACGACGGTCGAGCCCGGGCCAAACTCGTGAATTGTTTGCGTCGACCGGACCTTGCGGCGGAGGAGGACAGCGGCCGGGGTTTCATTAAAAAGTTTTATCCTTTAACGGGCAGAAAGTGGTGGAAGCCCTGTCCTCCCTTCTCTGTTCTCCTCGCCACTTCCCGAAATAAAAAAGGGATGACGGCGAAGAGGAGCGCGGGGAGGCGGTCCAAGTATCATTAACTGGAAACCGGGGTCCTCCGGCCGGGAAAAAGGCCCCTGCGGGCAATTAACACGCTTTTCCGACAACCCGTGGGACTAAATCGGGTAAAACCCCTTTGATTACCGGACAGGCTGACGCGGAGGGGGAAAAACGAGGGAAAAAATTGAGGCCGTGCCAGCAGTGTGTAGGTACAATACTATACACATTCAAAAGGGATTCGCTGATGGTGAAATCGAGCTCGGCTTTCATAGTGATGAGAAAAGGACGAAGATTGGCTTGATTATGCCTCTCAATAGATTGGCTTTGAATTGAACGCGAATATTCATTTGTAATTTTCTGCCAAACTCGGCCGTCACTCACAATCTAGTAAACCACTTTTGTACGGGTTTTGCAAGTTCAACCCAAGCCACATTACACAAACCCCGACCAAATCGAGCTACGTTCCAAACGAAAGTACTAGTCATGCAGCTTGACCATTCATGAATTCATGACATGAAATACAACATACAGTACGTAGTATTGTTATGGAACAGACATTGGTATATAAAAGTTCAGCTGAATGGGCAATACCCGTGGAACCGAGATACGAAAAGACCGTAATCTCCTGTTACAAAAGGCTTTTTGCAAAACCATCTCTTGCCCCGACAGCTGGTTCCCTAACGGAAAAATTCTGCATGCTAATCTTAATGCGGTTTCTACCTCGCTATAGCTCGAAATAACTAGCTCAGAGCGAACGGTGATACCAAGATGGCCGCTCGAAATCTCGTTTATATTACACATGATGTTGAGCTGTGGATATAAGTTACTTCTAGCAGTTCCTAGCTATGAAGTTGCGAAACTTCGAGATAATTCCGAACTTTTGGTTTATCATTTTCAATCATGAACCCTTTGAATCGAGCATGAAAAAGAATAAACATTTTAACCCCTCACCCCACCAAACAAAACCAAATTTGATAGTTTTCGTTTCAAGGTACGTAGAATCCAAAAATGCAATGAAATGATATCTGCCTGAATGTATACAACTTGATTAACATTTCTGTTGACGAAGCCTGTCGGTGCAATGTAAAAAATTCGAGGAAACGGCGTCCTGGAGATTTCAACCCCTATTTTTCACCGTTTAGAGATGACCCCAAATGGGACCTACAAACCAAATTTTATCTATTTCGGTTCATTGTAACTAGGGAAAGTGCGAAGTACGGTGAGTGGCGTACAGACAATTTTTTTAATTGCATTTTCGGATTCCACATACCTTCAAACGGAAACCATCAAATTATGAGGGGGGGGATACATTTTTTGTTTTTCATGCTCGATTCCGAAGATCATTATTAAAACAAAAGTTTCTATCTGTCCGCTGTACTTTGTACTTTTCTTAGTAACCATGAACTAAAATTAATGAAATTAGGTCCCATTTGGGGTCTTAGTTGGTCGGCGAAGCTCCCCGTTACTGTAAGTCAACTTTACGGGGTGAAAAATAGAGGTTACAATTTTCAGAACGCCGCAGTTCGAAAACTTCCAATAGAAGGGTATGGTTTTTTTTACGATCTTAAATTGATCTCGAACTAAAGAATTTCTAGAGACCACCCGGAGCATTGTACGACCAGCCGTTCGTTTGCACCGTAAAGCTTCGTCAACATGATTGTGTATGAAACGGTATAAATCCGGCCCAGATATAACTGCTAGGGAACACCTGATTATAATCACGCATGGCTGCATGATCTACGCAGAAGAGGCATCTTTACAGGTAAATAATAAACCGTTGTGTAATAACTTGCAGCGTTTTTTAAAATGAGATGTACGTACAATGTACTTCGTATATACTACTTCCACGAAGGATACGAGGAGTGGAAAGCATCAGCTTCTTCGAGAAGCTTCTTCGATTTGTACACGATTACTCACGAATGTTCTTCATACAATGTGAAAATGAGAACACTGGGTGGCTGTTACTGCCTGGACCTGAACAGCTAGTCAGAAACGAACTTTTTTTTGGGCGGGCCAAATCCGCGGATTTTTCTGCGGATCCTCAGCCTGTTATCGCCCACTAAAGCTTGCTTGTTGTGCGAAATACTGAGCTAATCGCTTATTCCAAAAACAAGACAACAACCCTTTTTGAATGTAGCAACAGTACTTAATAATAATAACACCTGATTGCCACAATCGTCTACATGCTTCAGACAAGTATGTATGTACGTGTACGAGCGAATGTAACCATTTTCCAGTCAGGACTGTTTTTCTAGGGGAATTAGCCGTTGGATTATACTCCTAATCCAATTACCGATTTCCAACCCGAGCCTGACTCGTTCCCTATCCATCAACTTGTGGAGTGAGACTGATGGATAGCAGACAGGGTCATATCACCGCGGACATGTTCATGTTCCACGAGGGAGACGAAACCAATCTCCTAATGCTCGGCCATACATCATACCCATTATGCAATTATGTAAAAACCCCTACAGCCGTTTACTGGCTCAAATTGGCCGCGGCGCGGCACCACGAAAATGATGGGATGCCAGCTAAACTCGGTCGATGTCGGAACGTTAAAATCTGTTTTCCCATGAAAACTAATAAACTAATGGATTATTAAGCGAGAAACAATACCTGATTTATTTGTGTGACTATGTGATATGAGAAAAAATGTAACTTTCAATTTATCAGCCCGTCATAGTGATTTTGGCATGACTATTTTAGGCTTGTTGCTGAACGGTAAGAGGAGCTGTAACAGGCATGACTGGAACTTTTCATTAATTTTCTGTAACTGCTAACTAATAGATGGATGGATGGATGGTTTATTTGTCGAATCAAATTATAAATAAATGTTTCATATATTCCATAAACCATATTCATCAAGTCATACTGCTCACGCTAGCATCACTTAAACCAGCATCACGTACCGTTGGAGTAGATAAGTCACTTGATTATAACACCATCAACATCACACGCCCTCCACAATACGTACCTGTAAACAGAACGAAAAATGTTAGTTGGATAGATAACCATGTAGTTATGCACAGCTCAATTAGTACTTATTAATTTACATTTTATTAGCAAGTAGAACGCCGCAAATTATTATTTCCTCACCGAATCTGAGCAAAATCATAATCATCAAAAATCGATCAAAATCATCAAAATTGATTCAGGAGAAACTTAGTCCCTCAGATTGATTCGAGTTTGCACATGCACCTGCCCTACCAATCCCGTCTACCGGTAAACTTCAACACATTCAGATACAAGGTGGTACATCTTTCAGTCCAAATTCACAGGTAAATCTTAAAACATTCTGTACCTGTACATTTTACCAAGGTAAATATTATGAATGGGAACTTGTGACTGTCAGATATAAATTTGATATGGTGAGTCTCCGGACCCATTTAATTTGTTTTTCTTGAAGAATTGGTATGTTTACTTCAATTTAAATAATTTAACAATTTTTAGCGTGGTGCTCTTGCGATGACCTACTGGCGGAAAAATGTCACGCGTAACAACAATAAAAAGCGTAACGTAAGTGAATCCCCCCACTTTCGTTTTTCGCATTTCTCTCGAGAGTTCGCATTTCGTGGAAAGTTCAAATAGGTATTAAAATATGTGGTAAAAGGGAGGCTACGACAGCTTTCAACCAGTTCGGTTCAGCCGTTCAGGCTGCGAAGGTTTGTCATTTCCAGGGCAACGCACGGGTGAAAAAGGATTCTGATATCGGGACACCCCCCCCCCCCCTCCCACTCCTAGAGTACGATGCAATAATTTCCATCAAAATTGGTCCAGCCGTTCAGAAGTTGCGCATAACTGCGCAATGCATTATCAGCATTTTGAACAAGAGCATGCACCTGCCGTGTCTCATAGCTCACCCGGGGGAGGGGGAAAAAATAAATAAAATAATAACAATAACTATAGGCGTCATCCGGGGTCAAAGGCGAGTTTTTCCGGTTGGATACCTCATGCACTGGAGATGATTTTGCCTAAACCACAGCAGACGGGTATTAACCATTGCACATTAAACACTGTTTATTGAGTTTCATTCATGCAACAGTGCATAATTACTACATTAAATTGTAAAAAAAAAATTCCTATTTTTTGTTCTTCTTCCTATATCAACCATATATTTATTGGGTTCAATTCTATTTCGAGTCGTGGACCTCTCTTTCAAGGTAGGTGGCAACATTTGCCTCGAAAACGCACCACCTGTTATAATAGCGCGTCTCGTAAATATGTGGTTCACTTTCTGCAGAAACACATGCTGATTCGAGCAACTTCTAACTGTATTCATAGCCTATAACTGTACCCTCAACTGTCTTTTCAAGTACCAAACCATTGATACGGTTCGTTATCGTTCATATTTCGGTACAATCAGTGATGATTTTTCCACAAACTAAATTGAATTTGCCTTAAGCAGGTATATTTTTTTATCCCACATTTAATCGTATAAAACCTTAGATAAATTTGAATAACAAAATGTTAACAAAAGTGTTGAATCGTTTTTTGTCTCTTCTCTAACAACGCGAAACTCTGCTTTCTTCTTCCTTTGCCGTTTCGGAAGGGATTGTTAAGAAATCGCCGTTCCCCTTGCAGGACTTATAAACGAAGTTGAAATCATAAGCAGCTTTTAGTCGATCAAAAGTGTCCCTTTTCCGATGAGAAGAGTTCAAGCTTGAACGTTTCTTGCGTCACTTCCGGAAGAAAGGAGACGATACCCTCCTCAAACTAGGCACCCGAAAAAATCCGACTTCAAAGTTCCATCTTTAAGACGGTGGGAGACTTTGAAAGCCGAGCAAACAATGGCACGTACTTTCCTTACATCAAAAACTTGGAACGAAGAAAAAATTGACGAGCCCGGCAAATTACCTTACGATAATATATGAAGGAACGAATGATAGGTAGGTAAATAGAATCAAAAATTAATCAAGAAAAGTTGAATTCGTTTAGATAATATTCTTTATCGAGGATATCGTTAAATACGAAATTTCTAGGTATAATTTGGAATTCAGAGCGTTTTTACGCCTTCTTCTCTGCATTTTATGTCAATATGCACACAATTATATAAACAGGACCCACAATTAAATAATGAGCATAGCGCAACCCATCAAGGAAAGCGATGATGAGGATCAGAAATAATAAATCCTTGTCAATTATCCTCTAAACTGCGTGAACTGCTTGTATTTGTTTATCAAGGATCTATTTGTATTAGGACTATGTCATCGTCAAAGCACTTTGTAGTTTATATATAATGACGCTCTGGCCGCCCGAATGATGATAGAAACAACATTGAGAGGTCTAGAGATAGTTCGAGATGCACACTGTAACTACCTACGTTGTTTATTATGATAATCCGTATTTACATTACAAAGAGAGATCCGTGAAACCTCCACCGTAAACTGAGCGTGGGGGTTCTAGTACGTATTTTCCAACCTCTACTGATACTGGGACTAAGTACCGCGAGGATTTTTCCACTCTACTTGAAACCTGTGAAACTGACTTCTCGCCTCGTACAGATTCTAGTACACGTTACTGTCATCAGTGTGGCGTGTTCATAACTGTAAGTAGAACTAGTGCTAGTGGATCGTGGTATGAGACTTGGTATGAAATTCAACAGTCAGGCAAGGCACAACATTTCATTACAATCGACGACAAATTTTGGTTGACACTAAATTTTATATTATTAGTGCGAAACATGAATTGATTTCCTATTGCGGACAAGAAGGTATTTTTTTGTAATTTTTCGTTCGCAAAAATCATTAATTTCAGGATATTATTTTTGTTCCATGCCTCACTCCTTGTTGCTATTGAGGTAAACGTTCAAGTTAAACGTTCGCTAGTTAACATAGTGCTCTAATGTTTGAGGAAAAACAAGTTGGAGTCTCTTTAGGAAGTTATTACGAGAGGGGACAGTTTTCGTGTTGTCGTATTTTGTGCCTGGTGCGCGTTCGTTTCGTTTTTACAGATAAATCCCCTGATTTGTTGCAGAGAATTGAATTCCCTTCAAAATGGTGTGTAATTAGCGAATTTTCAAAGAAAATGAAGCTATTGCAATGGCTTCGAAATTTAAATAATATAAATTTTTGGAAATTTTCTTCATAGAAATCCGTTTCAGACCATTCTAAAACGATTCCTGAAATTTAACACTTTTTTATATGTATATATATATATATATATATATTTATATATTTATTTATATATGTGTCACTCCAGACGATAACTCTCGATAGAATTGAGATAAACAGCTCAAATTTGCACAAAAAATCTATCTTGGCAATCGAAAGGCTAAGTTCGAAGATGGGCGAAATTGGCCTACTCTAAGGAGGGTTTTGGCGCATTTAAAGTGCGCAAAAATTACCCAAAAATCCCCAAAATGTTATTTTCCAACAAGTGACCCCTCATTTTAAAGGTTTTTGCACGCTGAACACGATGGTGGAATCGGATTTTAGATATCTTGATCCGTTCTCAAATTAGAGCATTTAAAGTGCGCAAAAATTACCTAAAAATCCCCAAAATGTTATTTTCTAACAAGTGACCCCTCATTTTAAAGGTTTTTGCACGCTGAACACGATGGTGGAATCGGATTTTAGATATCTTGATCCGTTCTCAAATTAGAGCATTTAAAGTGCGCAAAAATTACCCAAAAATCCCCCAAAATGTTATTTTCCAACAAGTGACCCCTCATTTTAAAGGTTTTTGCACGCTGAACACGATGGTGGAATCGGATTTTAGATATCTTGATCCGTTCTCAAATTAGAGCATTTAAAGTGCGCAAAAATTACCCAAAAATCCCCAAAATGTTATTTTCTAACAAGTGACCCCTCATTTTAAAGGTTTTTGCACGCTGAACACGATAGTGAAATCGGATTTTAGATATCTAAATCCGTTCTTAAATTAGAGCATTTAAAGTGCGCAAAAATTACCCAAAACTAGGATAATCTTTAAACTCTTACCCCCACCCCCTTAGAGTGGTCAGATTGAAAAATGTGAGAAGTATTAATTGAAGACGAGAGTTCGAAGCAAAAAAGGGGGAGGCAAACGATTAGTACAACTCCTTGAATTTACCCACAGCGATCAAATAAATAAGCACTTAGTACAATTACGTAATAAACAAACGGTAGAATCAGGATGGACAAAACGTACAAATTAAAATAAATACGAAGAGAATATACATAGAAAACCAAATTTTAGACCGAAGTTTTCCTTTATTCAAAACCATAGCCATTAATTCGAATATTTCTTTGAAAATTCGCTCATTAAGTCATGCTGCATGACTGATTTTTTTTCGTATTTCATCTCAACCGATCAAAACTTTCGGTGAATTAGGTATTCCGCAAGGAAGGAGTGATGTAGGTGAAAACGCGTGTGTACTTATAATTACTCGCGCGCACCTACTGAATCAAGTCGCGACAGCGAATATTATCCACAGAAAACCGCGTTAAAGCGCTGTTGTTGATATTTTCTTAGGCCTATAATTCTCGACGGCTAATTTAAAACTTGGCGGGCCCTCGGCCTCCAAAATCTCGTGAATAACAAGCGTTTTTGATATAGTTGGGTCCGCCTCTTGACTTAACGCTGAAAACTTCCCACCAGACCCGGTGATGGAGTGGTGGGCGGAGGAGGCTCTTTTCATTAAAGTGGTCGCTACTCCGGATGGGTGAAAATGGAGAGGACTTGGGGGTTCGTCGGCAAAAGCGGATAGAAGTCCTCTCTCTGCAACCCTCAAGCCAGAGCCTCGAAAATACGGATATGAAAGGCAAACTTCGCTTGGAAGTTATGCCTCCGGCCCTAAGGCGAGAACCAGTGTATATTTACATTTGCTCTTTAACCAGACAGTAAACCCGTGTCAACCCCCTCTCGTACTGACTTTTCCTTTTTGCAGAAGATCCGCGAGTGTGAGGACTCCACAAATCCTAATTCTTCCCGTATTCCAGCGAGTTATTAAATACTAGAGCAGCGCTCACAACGCCCGTTTATCTATATTACTCCAGCCTCATCTATTATCAACAAGCTATGCCGGGCTCTAAATACGCGATTGGAAAATGTCTAACTATTCTACTGGAACAGTACATTTTTTACTTTGCATTCATACTCCTGGCGTATGATATTGGAAGTCCAGTGGAAATGGTACTTTTTACAACAAATTCTACACAATTTTAAACCAATTATATATGTGTACTTTCTCTAATCAACCACATACAATTTTTTACCAAAATCATAATTATTATATCAACCAATTCATACATTTTCAACCAAATACATAGGTACTTTTTCACCGAAATTTGAACTAATATGGTGAGGTATTCAACATCGGCAAAATTATAGAAGGTAGAAAATGGAAAAGTGGAAAAAACGAAACAGAAATAATACACGTATTGCATGAGAAAACTGAACACTGGACCATAGACACTAGACTCAAAGATTATATTTAGAATTAGAAACCGTAGAAACTGACTTAGAAACCTTGGAGATGGAAAATAATTTACTCGAAACAGAAAATCGCTATTTATACAGTCAATTTAATTTCGCGGAATCTGAAATTTCCTAACGAGAAAATTTCTTAAAATTGGCGAAAGTTTCGTACTGAATCAGCGTACTTAGAGGAAACTGGTAATCAGCACAATAAATAACTATTTTAATGGCAAGCAGCAGTTTAGTTTTACATAATGTTCAAAGGACCCCGCACTTTTTCAATGTAGAAGTGGTTTCACTAGATCGAGCCAGAATTTGGCACGGGGCTTCCTTTCAGTCTCCTGAACGAAAGTCTCAATGGGCACAAAAAAAATCTACCGTCAGGATTTTGAGCTATGGCCAGATTAAGCGCTTCAAGTTCGACTTTTTAAACACCTTCAATTGCTTATATCTCTCTAGGGATGCATTTTAGAGAAAAAAGTGCTTGAGTAAAATCGTCTTAAAATCGTCCAAACAACTCGATGCCATACTTGTTTTAAGTCAAAAAATGTTTCTTCATTTTTGGCCAATAAGTCCCCGTGTGCTTATGTATAAGAAAATATAAGAAACGTTAAGAAACATTTTTTGACTTAAAACAAGTATGGCATCGAGTTGTTTGGACGATTATAAGACGATTTTACTCTTGCACTTTTTTCCTCTAAAATGCATCCCTAGAGAGACATAAGCAATTGAAGGTTTTTAAAAAGTCGAACTTGAAGCGCTTAATCTGGCCATAGCTCAAAATCCTGACGGTAGATTTTTTTGTGCCCATTGAGACTTTTGCTCAGGAGACTGAAAGGAAGCCCCGTGCCAAATTCTGGCTCGATCTAGTGGAACCACTTCTATATTGAAAAAGTGCGGGGTCCTTTGTATTTTATGGGTATTAGGGTGGAAAATGTTCAATATTGTAGTAAATCGAAGAGTTCAAGTACGAACTTCTCTCATTAGGTCAAGACGTGGAATTTTCAAGTTTTGTGAAGGGGTGGATTTCTCAATGCCAGATACCTACTATGTCCCAAGAAAGTGAGTTGATGCAACAACTAATTAACCTGTTAAAATGTTGTTACCTATTTGGTTCGTAGACAAACACGTTCCCCTAATACGTATGCAGTGGTAAATGAAAACAACCAAAGAATGGTGGACCCAGAAAAATCATATGAAATCCATTTGAAAGGTAATTCAGGATTCGATCAGATGCTGGATAAACACAAACGGGGAAAAAGTGGTCTGGAGTTAGAAGTAATGGAAATAACTTAATAGAACAACTGCAACGGCAGAACTCAAGGGACACGGAAAATGTGAATGTTTCACGGAAAGGTAATTTGAACTTAATAACTTCCCTCTACGCTTTCTGCTAAAGTAAAACGGTTGGAGGTCTCCAGCGGGAGCGTAAGGTGTTACATATTTGGGTAAGACGGAGAGGGAAGAAGGCAGAGAAGCAAAAGGAAAATCTCATTATTAAAACAAAAGCTCCTTCCGTGGAGAACCCATCTTTCGAGCGGAGCTGGGAAGCACTTCATTGTAAGAACTTGTTTGGCGTGGAACGAGAGGGACGGGGTTGGGATGAGGAGAAAACGATGGTTACAATGCAGGGAAACGAGTGGTGGGTGAGCGAGTGAATTAGACTGCGAAGGATTTTAGATCCGAAAACATCGTTGAAAATTCGGACGAGTTTCCGAGTGAATTCGAATAGAAGAGGGCAGCTGGGAGAGCGCTGCTGGAGAGAGGAACCAGTTGGTTGCCGGACCCGAAAGGTCTTTGGCTCATTTTCTGCAGCTAGAAAGCCGAAGCAGGTGACTGATGAGTTGACGACAGAATCTTCGACGCCATTCTACCGTTTTCGTTTAGAAAATCCGGAGATCAGAGAAAGATCCACAGCTTTTGGTTCGTTATTCCATACAACTAGTTGTGGAACCTACCAAAGAAAGAAAATAATTAATAATTAATATTTGTTTAAATGCGTTTCACGATAAAATGAATATGAAATCGATTGGGAAAATCACACAGTTAATTTTCGTTGTTTCTAACTAAAATGTCGCCGAGAAAGCTTTCCAAAAAGTTGACATAAATATGAAGTGTAATCAGTTAGCGAAAACGTTCCGAAATAATATAGAAACCAACCAATGGGGATGGAGAACGATGAGCAATAGCCGATCGGGCGACGAAGCTTTGGCCGACAAAACTGAATTCTCTGAAGGCATCGACTGGTGTCGCGACTACAGTCCGAAGGTTTAGGTTCTGAAGTCGTCACGATGAAGTGAACTTCTTGCACTTCGTTCGTGTGATTAGGCATTCACGTTTGTTTCAAAAACATTCGAGGAGCCGCGTACGAATTACCGAAATCGAACGAAAACGAGCCATTCGGAGTCATGTTACTGGTAATAAATCCCTGCACCTATTAACAAAAACCAAAATAACCGTCTTTTTTCAAATGAAATAATAATACAGTAGAAGTCGCTTATTATAAGTATAGAAGTCGCTTATTATGTGTATAGAAAGGCTGTTAAAGGAGTAAGTCGGATATAAGGATGAAACAGCCAGGTCCCGATCAGCTGTATGTAAATACAAAGGGAATTGGCCTTTTATAGCGATCAAAAGGTCGGTTATAGTGGTCAGTTTTTGAGTTTTTGGGGTCAAAATTCGACAAAATAGGTAAAAATGGCTGAAATCCTCGAAAACTGGTAAGTATATGCTCACCAAAAAGAGGCAATGACTGATGACCCGAAACAGAAGATACCCTTAGCTGGAGTTATATATACAGGGAGTCCCCGAATGGATTCGGGACACCCTGAATATAAGAAAGTATACTGTATGCGTCAAACTCGGGTTGACGAAGCATTTCGGTTCTGTGAACGAACGGCTGGACATACATTCAGGTAGTCAAGAAAAATCCGAAATTCGGAAAAACGTCATGAAAACCATGCCCTGCTTTTCGAGCTACGGCGTTTTGAAAATTTCATTCCATATTTGTCCCCCCCCCCCCCCTTAGATGACAGTAACGGTGAGCTTTGAGGGCCCAGTAGACCCAAATGGGACGTACAAACCTATTTCATGAATTTTGGTTCATGGTAAGTGAGAAAAGTGCAAAGTACGGCGTACAGCGTACGGCTGGCGGGGGGCTAGAAGTTTATTTTTCATGCTCGATTCCAAAGGTTCATTACTGAAAATAATAAACCAAAAAGTATGAGCGTCAGTCGAACTTGATAAACAATATAATTAATTGGAAATTCTCAAGTTTTCAAATTGTTTTCATTCCCATGGCCAACCCAATAATGAATCATAAATTCTTGGAAAGAATTTAACTAAGTCTTTAAAATCTGAAACAATTCTTATACGTGCAGAGCCTACGTGTATGTTCAGCTTCATTTTTTCGACCATTCCCTGAAGTAACTCTTCTTTCCATTTCAGAAATACATGTTTCGATTAGTAACACGTTCGGACCTTCAGGCTAATCAAGTATTTCCAGCGCTCAGTTACCCTCCAGGTTCAAAGTGCCGGGGTGATTCCAAGATTATGCAGTCCAACTGAAATTCGTGTGAGGGCGTTGATAACACTTTTTGAGTGACAAGCCGGTATTAACGTCAGTCAGTAGGAGCGGAGTACTAAATCAATTATCGTCCAATCGACGAATGTCCGAGGGACTTCGTATGGTTTGTTTCATGAAGCCGATTGGAAAGGGATGATTGTAACGTTCGATTAGCCTATTAGGGAATGAATGACAGATGATACTAATCCTACGACAACGCGCCATTTTTTCGGAAGTTGTACGCATATATAATATTTGCTTCTCAGTGATATTTAAATGCAGCTCCACAGAAAACATCCAGCTGTATAATTAATACTGAAAGAGCTCAGTGGGCGCATTGCATTACCTTCATTTCCGTTTTTGGCCACAACACGGGGGTTTGAGTTGTAAATTGGCGGAGAGGGGTTTTCAAGGGCCACCACTCCGGTATTGGCCAAACTATCATATCAAAAATGCACAATTCTGGCCCTACGAAAATGCTCTTAACAGTAAGGATGTGCTTTTAGTTTATAATTTTCAACACCTGATGAACCTTTGGAATGGAGCGTGGAAAAAATAACGCCTTCTCGAAGTTTGATGGTTTTCGTTTCAATGCACGAACCACTTTCCTTAGTTAACATGAGCCAAAACGAATGAAATTTCGTTTGCAGGTCCCATCATTTACTGTCAGTCCCACAGGGTGAAAAACAAGGATGAAATTGTCAGAACGCCGTAAACTTTCGTTTTTATTCCACTTTTAATTACTGGTTCCGTATTTTAGAATTTTTAGACCACCCGGAGCATTTGTATGCCCAGCCGTTCTTTCAAAGTAAGGCCCTGGAAGTCTGAACTGATACGGTTCATTCAACAATATGAGTTTGAATCATACGGTATACATATCCATAGCCATAACTGACAGGACACAGCTGATTATAATCACGCATGGCTACATGAAACCGGGTTTGATGTTCCGTGATATTTAATTTGAAGAACGATGGTTGTTTTGGAATTTGTTGGTAGGTAGGTTCTTTTTTACCTGTTATTGTTCAAAGAACAAGTTTTTTGTTCAAGACCCAAACGAATGGTCCATGTTAGGCGACAATTTGGGAATTAGGCGAAAATAATGAACCGCTGTGTAATATTTGCAGCATTTTTACTTTACTCCATGCAAACAACATCGACGTTGTTACTTTCTTATTATGAATAATTAAAAGGTAGGTAAATTTTCAGATATGTCTATCTGCACACTGATTATACTCAGAGAACTTTACGTTTCCTCAGGTTTTGTGATAAGAGCAACGGGGAGAGGTGTTGCGGAAGAGGTGATGGGGGGACTTGCCCAATTATAGAGTACCTACTCAAATGTTAAACTTCCTTTACACATAAGGAGAGACAGAAAATAATACGAAAACTGGCTCATAGGGATGAGACGACGCGTTGTAGTGAGAACCAGCGACCAATCTGCACTAGGCAAATTTGCATTATTTGCTAAACATCCGCTAAAGGTATCACCAATCAGCATGGCTTTCGCGCGAGGCGTCACCTCTGTTCTCAATCCCTTAGGCAATGCTCCTTCTACTGAATCTCCTTAAGGTCATCCTCTCAAAACATAAAAATAAAAAGAATAATGAGCCCCCATTCAACTCTCATTTAGTCCTTCATCTATCAAGATCATAAAGAAAATTAAATGCATACAAACCCAAACCAAGATAGGTTCATAATTCATTCAACAGGTAGGTATATTACCTATTTATCATTCCAAAATACTGGAGAAGCTGGCCGCTCTTTGATCACACTGGGACATCGACCAGAAGGGAGTTCAGGGCTGTGTCGAGAGGTCAACGCCCCGCCTAGATTTCCCGGCGAGACACGTAGAAGTTAATTCGGTATCTGATCACTGTTCGATGTGTCTGAAAACTTCTACACCCTCTCGAGGCTACTCGTGTACGAACAGTTTCCAAATACCCCAATGTCATTCCGATGGGACTCAAAGGACTTTTCTTTTGAAGGATTTTCGCTGACTCCACCTTCGTTTTCCCCTTCCGATTGAATCCCATGGGATGGCCAAGATATTGCAATGGGAAATCTGTGATCGATCAGACTGAATGGTGATCTTCGCCATTTCTTACGAGTTCGCGTGGTTGGTAACTTTATTGTATATTAGCAGGAAAACCCGAGTCCATATTTATTATACCACTCAGAAATATATTGGCGGGAACTTACATTCCTTACCAATTTTGTAATAAAAACCAATCAAACACAGTAACATATGAGTTATGTTCCACCGCCTCCCATAATTTACCCACCACTTCAAACACAAACAGTATCAAACTGGTTATACAATCAAAATGCCAAGGCCCAAAATGGAATTTTAACATATCTGATGGACCTTCTATTCCCATACTTGCATTATAATCGGACTGAATTTTTTAAATCGGTTCATATACAGAGTAATATTGCGGACTGTTCATGAATGGTTCCAAGCCATCCCTGAGTAAATTAAAATGTTTGCAAATTGGATCATTATAGGTCTAAACTCACATACTGACAAGGCATTCCGAAACCCGACTATGAAATATCAATGAATCCATAATTTATGTGCATTACATACTTATGCACGATATCGGAACATGTGAAGATCGAACAACGAGTGTAGTGGACAACTTCTCCCTTACTGAGCTACCTAACTCTGAAAAATAATGTAAATCTCGCGTACTCTGGAACTCATTTCTGTCCCCCAAGGGAAATCACGATGTCTTGTCACGTATGTTTACACCGGGTCGCGTTCAGAATTATTTACAAATGAGCCGGACAAAACTCATTTCGCTTTCCGAGTGCGCTTGAGAAAACGACGAGCGCTGATGACCGTCCACATAATTTTTTGTTCATTACATTCGGTACCAACTAAACTGAACTCGGGACAAACCAAAACGAATACATTACGTACATAGGAATGCATTATAATTCATCTGCAAATCAGTATGTAGAGTGTTCAGGAATATCTCTCATTTACTTCAAACAAAATTGTATCTCATTACCACAACTGGAAACCTGGGGTTGAGGAGAAATTTCTGGTTTCGGATGATACGAATTCCTGGCGACTCATTCCATAGCTTCATTAGTGAAGAAGCAAAATTAAAACCATTTAAAAAGGAAGAAAACAACGTTTTTTACAGCTTTTGCCCGCGAAAATAACTAACTTGCTAGGTTCGTCCCATCCATCTGTAAGTTTATTTGGGACCGAATGTAACGAACAAAAAATTACGTGGACGGACTTCAGCACTCGTCTTATTTTCGTCATCAGCAAGTTAGTTATTTTCGCGGGCAAAAGCGGTAAAAGAACGATTTGACTTTTGGGATGAGACTTTTCTTAGTTTAATTACCATGAACCCTAATCAATGACATTTGGTTCGTAGGTTTTATTTGAAGAGTGATAGTTTTTAGGATTTTGTTGATAGGTCAATGTATATGTCTATTTAAGTTAAGCGACCATCGGAATTTAAAAAATGAACGGGTGGGGGAAGCATGAAGAGGAATGACCACAGAAAATAGTGATCTACGCAGGAGGGGTACCTATCTCTAGAATAAAATAAATAAAATGTTGAGTAATAAAGTGAGGTTTGAAAAATAATAAATAACCTTTCCTGTATAGATGCCCCTTTTTCGAAGATCACCGTTTTCCGTGGTCAACCTTTACCACCGCGCTACCCTCCAGGAAAGCCCTAAATCGAGAACTGGAGCCGACCCGAGAATCAGATTCATGAATGAGCGGTGGATTGAATTCTAAGTATAAATAATTTAACCAACATTGAGTTACAAAGTGCCTATCAACGAAATCAAATTCATTATATCAATGTATCTTTGATATCTTCATAAAAAGGAATAACTCAATTTCATACAGCCATGCGTGGTGTACCCACCGCATATTTATGAAACTGTAATTGCCCGTCTGGCTCCAGTATTCGATTTAGGGCTATCCTGAGGGATACGCAAAGGTAGGTATTAATTGGCCACAGAAGGGGATCTATGCAGGAAAATGGCAAACCGCTGTGTAATAATTTAGCAGGCAAGCTGCATCTTCGAATCGCCTTTTGGTTTATTATTTTGTGAATAATACACCTATGTATTCGCTCAGCAAAAAAATTTTATAACCCCCCCCCCCCCCCCCCCACCGCAAAATCTTTTCTTTTCCGTTTCAAGGTGTGTAGATTCCAAAAATCCAAAAATGAAATGTACGTCCGCCGTATCACGCATACCGGCTTCATTTTCGGTCTAAAAAAATCCATCTTTCGCATGTGCTCCACTTGGGCCCTAGTTGTGTCCCGAAACTTTGCAGCCCGATCGGAATATACCCAGGGGTGTTATGAATGAAAATATGTATAAGACTAGGTACTTTTTGACTTCGACTTGACCCCACTGAGACCGAATATGAAGTCGATTTTGACCAAAGAGTGGAAAATTGAGGTTCTAACAAATGCTCAGCTCCCAAAATTGATTTTTTGATGAGTCAAAAACCTGGAAAATCCTCTGAAATCACCATGCATTTGTATAATTACACTAGAAAAAGTGTCAACACGTGGATCAAGACGGTTAAATGGCACTACCAATGATCAAAAATAATTTGGAGAAAAAAAGGAGCGTACCTAATTCGTGTTTTGGGGCCCAAAATTGGTGGAAACCATGAGAAATGGATATTTCGATTATTTCACATGATTGAAACAAAAATGAACAGCCAAAATGCCTTTACGTACGTCCAATAGAATAATAAACCCATGTGACAATGACTGCAGCGTTTTTATTTTACGTTATTCTTCGCCATAAAGCAACTTCTCCCTCAACTTCTCAACTATTTCACATGCGTAAAGGAAGATGATTACGAAATCATTACCAAAAGTGGTATTTGTGGATTCTACGTACCCTTTCTTAGAGGATGGTGATTAAGTGTCGGATTTATGTATAGGAAGATTTACGTAGAGGATTTACGCAGAGGAAGATGAGTATGAAATCGGTACCAAAAGTGTTCTTTGTGGATTCTACGCACTTTCGGATTCTACGTAACTTGAAACGCAAAACACCAAATTTTAAAGGGGTGGTTAAAATGCATATTTTCATGTCCGATTACAAAGGTTCATTACCTATTGTAAATAGCAAACTCAATTAATGGTGGCTATAAATTCAAATAGCTAGCATAAACCTGTGAAAAATTTTGAAATTTCGTAGTTCTAAAAAAAAAAACCAGGCAAAGAATTAAAATTCTATCCTCAGCAAGGGCTAGAAAAGTCTATCGATATGATTTGAATGACACATCCGGCACGATGAACAACAGTTTTAGTACTGTCACGAACAATGCTTCGGCCTACGCAAATGTTTGTACTGAGGGACAAAGGGGTGATTATGGCGTAGCGCAATATTGTGAGAGCTGGAAAGACAGGTTGGTCTTCAGAGGGTTTCCAAAACGTTGGACACGCTAAGTGAGCGCTGTCGGTACTAATGTTGCTTTGTCCTGCGGCCATGGCGGCTGGCACCCGACCACATTAAATCTCATCATAGCGCATCGGTAGATTTACATAAGGAATTTCCACCCCGGCTACTCGACACGGGTAAGCAGCCCCATTCACACTAATCCGCTTCCTGAAAATTCCCTTCACGGACGTTCGGAAAACCGCTTTTACGAGAGATTCAAAAGCAGGTACGGTCGAGTGAGTAAAAAAAGAAAAAAAATCCATGGGCATTTCATCAATGGCGGACGGTTTCTTTAAAAACTGTTTTGGGTGCCAATAGTAAATCTCGAAACCTACACTCACATAACTATCAAAATCGTCCACAGCTGTATCCACAAATCTGAACTCTTTTGCCCTCCCAACTTTTGGATCCTCACTACCGTAGGCAGAGAACCCTTGGATTCGAGATTGAGTAAGAAAAAAAATATTATGTCCACAAAATGAAAATTTCCACCTACCACTTTGCGTTTTAAACATCCAGGAACATTTTTGGTTCCGTGTCTGTCTGTCTGTGTAATTCCTTGTAACCCCCATAACTACCCGAAATAATCGTCGAAATGGGCTGAAATTTGGAGGGTAGGTGAGGGTTCGATCACAGATGGTACTACACCAAAACGGTACGGTAACTTTCGTCTGCTCATGCGCAAACGTGAAATAATTGAAACGCCCATAACTACCTTAAATATCGTTGAACTTAGTTCACACTTCGAGAGTCGATCAGGAGTAATAGTTTCATAGTTCCAAATGAATTTCATCGGATTCGTAATGTACCTTTCGTCTGCGCAAGCGCGAACATGAAATATTGACCGTTTTCTTGTAACGCTTCTATCTACGCGAAAAATAGTCGTAGAGAGCTGAAATCTTGTGCGTACCCGCGGGTTGGATCGCAGATGGTCCCATTTCAAAATCATGGAAATTGTTCTCTCTGCGCATGCGCAAACGTGAAATAATTGAAACGCCTATAACTACCTTATGTCGTTGAAATGAGTTCACATTTGGAGGGTCGGTCAGGAATAATACTTTGATAGTTCCATATGAATTTCATTCATTTCTATAACTTTTACCTATAACTTCTATAAATTTATATAAACTTTCGTCTAAGCATGCATGAACATGAAATGCTGACAGTTTCCTTGTAACGCTTCTAACTACGCGAAAAATAGTCGTAGAGAGCTGACATTTGGAGGGTACACGCGGGTTGGATCGCAGACCTATCAAAACGAACCTACCCACCTATTCTATATTATGTTCATGTGATTCAAGTTAGGAAGATATACTGCCTACTCGAATTGGCAGACGTTTTTGTTACATATTCAATTTTTTTTATTTTTGTTTTAAATCATCCCGTACTGTTTCTTTTTTAATTTAACTTAATACTTTTTATAATTATTTAATTCTTTCAAATTCGGGCGAAAGAAAATGAATCAATATTTTTGATTTAACGGAATACATTCATAACTGAACCATGAACTGTAGGTAACGAAAAAAATTATAATCACGAAGAAGTCTGGTCTTCTCTTTATAAGACCTTCATAGTATAAATTCGACTTTTCCCACGTTCGACCAGTTGACGACCTTCTAAGAGGACATTCAGCTCTATTTCATGCACCCCCGGGAGCCATATTCAAGACCCACCGCCGCTCCTTCCCGATGGGCCATTAGATCTTCGCCTATTGCTGTTAGAATTACCCTCCGTTCCCACCATTCTATTCGAAAAGAAGACGGCTCTTCGAAAAGAGGGAAAAATAAATAAAATGGACGCTGCCGAAGAAGAATTCTACGATTTTCGTCAAGGCGGATATCAATGAACTTTTTAATTTGACATAATTAAACTTTCTCCCGCGAGACGAGAGCAACGAGCGGGGGTAGCCAAACGGGTAGAAATTTCGGCAAAAGGCCGCGGGGCGGTGGAAGCAGTATGGGGATTAGAATGCCGGAGGCAACTCAGATTTCTTTTGAGTGGAAAAGATTCAAAGGGAAAACGAGAGGAATCTCTTTTTTTTCGAGCTCTTTTTTCACGAAGGAATCCCTCACCCTCCTTTCCCTCTTCTCTCTTATGGAAATAACTTTTAATGATAATCCACTTTTCGAGGGATCAAAGGGCCTCGCTGCGTAATAATCGAATATAAATATTGACGGTGACTCGGAATACAGTCTTTCTCGGTCATATCAACGGATCAGAATATTCCGTGGGGTCTGCGAGGGTTATTTCTCCGTTTCTAGGGTCTACTGAGCAGGAATTGACGTGGTACGACGGCGACGTACATGGGATGTTGAAACGAGCTGCTCCGCTGCCCTGGAGTCTCTGTTATGCCCAGAAGAAACTACACTAACCAAAAGTACAACCTGACGGATTATGTTATCAAATTAAACAAAACCATTGAGAAATTCGAAATCCGAAAAATGCAACACCAAACACCACGTGTTATTCCTACTGGCGCCATAAATGATGCCAGCGGCGCTAAAGAAGGCGTCGAACATTGTCAGATAAAGAACGCAAAGTTCACTCTCTGAATTTGAAGTCGGAACACTCGAGATTAGCTGTTTTGGTTTATTATTCTGTGAATAATACACCTATGTATTTGCTCAGCGAAAAAATTTTATAACACTCCCTCATTTTTTTTTTACGTTTCAAGGTGCGTAGATTCCAAATAAACCAAAATGCAATGTCCGTCCGCCGTACGCGTTATCATGCATATCTCCTTCAATTTCGGTATAAAATATTCGCTCTTTCGCACACGTGCTCCACTTGGGCTCTGGTTGTGTCCAGAAACTTTTCAGCCCGTTCGGAATACATCCAAGGGTGTTATGGGTGAAAAATGGGGGGAAAGGTTTTTTTTAGTGTTTTAGTGACATGAGCTTGTGAGTTTCCCACGTTTTTTAGGACGAGGAGACCGAACATGAAGTTACGTTTTGACCAAAGAGTGGAAAAATAAAGGTTTAACGAAGTTTCAGCCTTAAATTTACGTTAAAATTTGGTCTACGTCGTTCCTCCGCATTCAGTTTCGGAGCTTGTAAAACTAGGAGCATATTTCGTGTTTCTGGGGGCCAAAACTGGTGAAAAACATCAACAATAGCGATTTCAATAGTTCAACTGAAAGAAACGATAAATGTAGGTATTTCCAGTTTTTCTGTAAGTATGTCCATCCAGTAGCTACCCATGTGACAAGGACTTTGCAGCGTTTTTAATTTACACTCGTCGTTATACCCTTTGAACCGTTAGAAATAGCTTTTCTAACGGTTCAACGGGTATGCTCTCAGATTTCAAGTCGTTAGACCTGAAACTAGCTGATTTTTTTCGGCGTGTGATTCGAAAAATGATGGTACAAATGTTTCTGTTGGTCCATTCAGAATACAGTCGAAATTTGAAGTTGTAAGACCCGAAATCATTTATTTAAATCCCAACCACCCTTGGGCAAACTTCTGAGGGCGCGGGACTAAATAAACCGAAAAATAAGAAAACATGGTTCGAACGAGTACCTACAATTTGGCACACAGCGAGCTGGAATAGGAAATGGAGGGATAGTGTTCATTGTATAGACAGACAGAACTGATTTATTAACGCAGTGACAAATTTACCGTCCACCTTTCGAGAATGGGACCATTGTCACGCATTTTATTTTTCCATAGTTTGGAGTGTTATTTCTCTTTTCATCGCTCCTCTCCTGTTCAACCGGGATGTGACGTCGTTAAAAGAAGAAAACGACGGGCAATAGACGGTCGACTCTAAAAGCCGATCGTATTTTTTTTCCCCCTCTTTTCTTCGAAACCGTAGAGAACGAGGGCGGAGCTATACAGAAGGGCTATACCGCCGATAATGAAAAATAGTAAAAGTTCTAGCGTCTAAGTGTTATTATATTATATGGAACCGCGGTCTTGAAGGGTAGGACTAGGGCAAAGCTGTGGTAGTGGAGAGGAGGGCTAATGTCCCTCGGTTACTATTTGTCGAGTTAGGAGCTCGTAAAGTTTCCTGGCTCTGCTTTATGGTCAATAAACGTTACAAAGTCCCCCACCCCTCTTCCTCGTCAAACCTTCCCCTCCAACTTCCATCTTCTTTCAACATTACTTCGCCCCTTCTTCGATCTCCTCCGTGACTTTTCCTAAGGTCTTTCCTCTTTTTTTTTCTAACTTGTTGATAGTTTCAACGGAAACAATACGGTAACCTGCGGTTCCTGAACGTTATAATAATTATAATACCTGACTACGCAAGAGGAACATCGATTTGATACCTTTATAGATTAGTGAACGAGCACTTACCGTGCATGGAGGCAATTTAATCCGTGCTCCCAAACCACTGCAGAAGCTATTTTAACGCTATTTTGGGGTTAGATTTAGATTCCACATTTCCTTTCATGAAAGGGGCCCTGGACTGAAACATTAGGCCGTTCGGAAACGCAACTACACAAATTACCAAGCTGCCCTTTGTTATATCATGTCACTCATGTCATCCGATTATCATAGCATTTGCAGTAGTTTTTCATAAATGTTTGTTCAAAAATTGCCTCTACAAAGATGGCACTGAGTTACGTGGGAATGGTAAACGGGGCAGAAGTTGAGTCGTCAGACCAACTACCATTGCTTGCCTTTAATCCCAAACATTTCATAAAGATTGATTGACACAGGTGATTAACTTACAAATTCATGTACAACACAGTGAGCTCGAAGAGAGCTCACGAAAGATTTCCCAACTTCATTAAAATTTGGTACTAAGTTTCGTCCTCGCTATCCGACATGCACCGTCCAGAATCTGCACCTTGGGTGGAACAAGAAGAGAATGAATATAATATTCATCCGCTTTCAAATATTTCAAGAAAACAAACCTGGCAAATAATTCGTTTCATAAAAACGACCCCACAAGAACCTTATGACAACGGTAATTTCCTCTAATACTCTAATTCATAGGTGGAAGCTTACTACTTCAGCATTAGCCTAAATGTTTACCCCGTAACTCGAAAGTAACCGATAAAACGATCGGGGTAGTTAATAAGGCGCTGGAGTTGAATAATACGGAGCCACATTAATCTATTCTTCGATGATGATATAAATTTACCTATGATATATTATGGTGGTATGTGCAAGGGTACCTACGTAATAATGTGTCTTTGGGGTGAATTTAATTTAGATGAACGACGGTAACGCCCAGCTTCGCGGGCCACCAGCAATACCCCAAATGGGACCTACAAATCCAATTTCATTAATTTTGGTTCATGGTATGTAACTAAGACAAATACGACGGGCATGCGGAAAGAAATGTGTTTACTTGAAACGCAAACCATCAAATTAATTATTTTTTAAGGGCGGGTTCACCATGAGGGGGGAAGGGGGATTATCACAAAGGCTCATTGAAAAAAATTAAACTGAGATGCACAGAAACATGATATACGAGTAGGCACATTCGTCTCGATATCACTTATGGGCTCATCTGAAGAATCCTTTGCAGATACCATCCTAGAAAGCTTAACGATTTTGATACAACACGTTCGGTCTCGCAACGCTGTCTTCGAAATTATTAATAAATTGTGCCAGGGTTGTTAAAACCGCCTCGTTCTAACATTCTACCAGTGAGCCGAGTGGAAGATAAACCTACCGAAAGAGATTACTCGTAATTCGAGGGATCCACTCGCCGCGCTTTGGAGGATACATCGGGATATTGAGGAAGTATCGCAGAAACGACCCACTCAAAGCGAAGATACGCTCCAGCCGTTTTACCGCGCACAGTAGCCACCCACGTCAGTCTAAAATCTACCAATCCGTCCTTCGGATCAACGCGGTAATCCCTGCAACCGTTTCCCAATCCCGCACGTGATTCAACCGGAGCTCCGTTTCTGACGAAGTAGACAGGGAGAAACGAAACTGAGCGGAGAGCCAATAATAAATTACTGGAGTAAACGGTATTTTTTCCCCCCGTCTTCTCACAAGGCGGTCGAAGAAGGAGGCGCGGGAGATATTAAGCAATAACTCAAGAGTATTCCGATGGCGTATAGGCTTGGTTAGGCACGGAGGAGCCCTATATTACTCCACCTCCCCGTCTACCTTCAGACAATGAAAAAAGTAAGCCATCAAATATTGGTACATATAACTTCCAGTCCGGGCAATATTACCTGGTGGGCTTCTTTTCAAGTAAGACAGCATAAATAAATTGACACAATTGAGATTTGACACACAACATTAGTTAGCCCACATAAATAAAGACAACATTAATTAATTGATAAATTGATAAATTAATGTATAAAGATTTATCAATTTGATAGATTTATTATTAACTGATAAAGTACCTGATAAATAAAATTGATAAAGCTTTATCAATTAGAAAATTGTTAAATTAATTTATAAAAATTTGACAAACAACATTAGTTGGACAACATAAATTAAAGACAGACAACATAAATAAATTGATTCAAGCAAGATTTGACAAACAAAATAAATTGATTTAAGTAAGACAACATAGACTGATTCATAAAAATATATCTTACTACCTAGTCACCGTCTAACGAGCATTATAAATGAGAGTATCTCGCCTGAAGTGTTGCTATTAAAAGCGCATTTCTCTTTCTCGAAACACCATATTAGATCTTAATGTAGTGAATTTGTACTACCGAATGCCACTATGACAGAACGAGGAAGGTATTGGGTGATTATTCTCTCCAAGCATCAAAGTTTCATAAAATATCACGCTCGTCTGGTTTGGCGCTCATTGCAAGGTGTCCGAAGAGCATAGTCGCGTTTGTACATTGTAGCACTACACGTTCACTGTTCTAATTGAGATTAGGTCTCATCGACTGCTCCTTACGAGTTCGGAAGTTCAAATCGCTATTAATCTTTCATCGCAAACCTGGGTAAGACAGTGGATGGACATGAAATAAACTATTAGACACGACAGCTGATGGTCAAATAAGTTATAATCATGCAGCATTACGATATGAGCCAATTTTCAACGAAATTTCATATTAATGTAATATTTACATCTTTTTGACATATTGCTATGTGATTTCTCCTTATATTTGGAAGCGAGGCTGCTCTAACAGGTAGTTAACTACCAGAGATTATCATGATAATTTGGATTGGGTTTAGCATTATTATACACAAAAAAATTAATAAGTCAAGGGGCTGGAAAGAAAGGTGACGCCAAGCGCCCTACCAGAATCGTCCCCCAATTCCAAGCAACGCCATTCCTCGACGTTGCGTAAAAGTAATAGTGTTCTCAGTCTGTCCTCCCGCTCAACTTTTGGTTTATTATTCTGTGAATAACACACCTATGTATTCGCTCAGCAAAAAATTATGTGACACCCTCTCAAATTTTCAATAGCGATTATGAAGTCAATTTTGGCCAACGAGCGAGGAGTTGATGTTCTAACAAACTTTCAGCCTTAAATTTACTTCAAGTTTTGGACTCAAATCGTCGTTCTCCCGCACACAGGCTGCATTTAGGTCCTAGTTGTGCTCCGAAGCTCGCCTGCACGCTCGGAATACACCCAGGGGTTTTATGGGTGAAAAATGGGTGTAAAAATGAGAGTTTTCGAGGTTTTTGTGAACATGAGCTTGTAAGGTATGGTTTTCCATGTTTTTTTAGGGCGAGAAGATCGAATATGAGGTTGATTTTGACCGAAGACAGAAGAACTGAGGTTATAACGAAGGTTCAGCTCCCAAAATTCATTTTTTTATGAGCCAAAAACCTGGAAAATTGTCTGAAATCACCATAAATTTGTATAGTAACACTAGAAGTAGTATCAACAGGCGAACCAAACAATTAAATGGCACTACCGATCATCAAAGATAATTTATAAAAATTAGGAGCCTAATTCGTGTTTTTTGGGAGCCAAATTTGGTGGAAACCATCAAAAATAACTATTTCAATGATTGCAGATGAATGAAACAATAAATGAACATCCAACATTTCTGTAGGTATGCCCAATAGAATAATAAACCCATGTGACAAGGAATTTATAGGAGTCCAATATTAATTGTGCGCCTCCTCCAAATAATTCCAATAAAAGAAGGTTTTTTACGGTTTTTAGCGCTTTATGACCACAAAATTCGATCTAACCTCCTCATTTTTGTGAAAAATATTTCGGCTATTGAAATAGTATTTTCCCCCATTGAGCCACCTATCTACGCGTGCCTCTTTAAATGGATTCATGTCAATTTTTGGCAATGTTGGCTTTTTGTACTGGTTTTTGACCCGCAATAACCCAACATAGACTCCCACAGGATTTATGAAGATTTCTCTTGTTTGAACTCATTTTTTCATTTGGCAATACAAACATTTCGGTGAGAGTAGCCAAGGTCCGATACCGTCCGGAAGGACACACACACACACACACATAAAATATAATTATATAAAATACGTCAACGGCAACGGAAGGACACACGCATACATTTTCGTAAAACATAATTATATATTGTATAAAATATGTCAACGGTACCTGAGGGATTCAGAACCCCCCCCCCCCCCCCCCCCCCGCCATCACACCGAAAAGTCGTGAAAATAGAAGTTAGAACCCACTGCAATGGCGTATTTTCATTGATTTGCTATAACAGTATAAAACAGCAATAAATCATATTATTTAACTCTTTGTATTACCGTGTGATTCTAAAACGCACATAGTATTTTGGCCTGTCCAAATTCCTCGAAATAACCGTCGGTGCAGGAGTTCTGCAAATCAGAAACTCCACAACATCTGCTTTCTCACGGAGTGAATCAACGTAATCGGAAACGCGTGAAAAACTTTGGTTTCACCAAGATAAACCACGTCTGCTTAACGATGACACAAAATTATCGTGAAAAATGATATTGTCACCGAAGGGTGAGAAGATTCATGGTCAGAATGATTGCGCATCTTTATACGACAATACGTCATAGAGATAATCACCTAGCAGTTTCCTGGCAGCTTTTACCCACACTCAGCGTTTATTTACTCAGAGCCGGAATTGGAATTCCTAGGCCTTCACCGTCAAACGGCCGAGTGCAGGACAAAAGATAGGGGAAAAATAATAATGGATTTTATTCAATAATGACACTGAGTCCCAGCTATAAATAACTATAATAATATGGGACGCAGTTTGGGCGGCAAGGGTGGGATTCCTTGCAGGCTGCACATTGTTATCAAACAAACAGCGAACACAATAACAGCCGTAACGAAGGTCCAATGACTCACTCAAGACACGTGCCATTGTTGCCAACATAAATCACCCCCTGCCCGCTCATAACCTATATGTTTTGTGGGGTTCGGCCTCGTCTTCCTCATTAAGTTAGGGAGGTGGCACCCTTGGGATTCCTGTGTCCCTGACCATCGCCCTCTCATCATCTTTCACTTTTCCCTGGACCAAGACGTTCTCACGGGTTTTGAAGAGGGAGCTGCAAAATATTGGGAGTATTGGTATTCTCGTCAGAACTTGTGCTGACCAGTCATGTTGGAGTAAACAGAAGTTCGTTGAAGAGCTGCAATATCGACGGTGAGCGGCTGCAAACGAGGTTTTTCTACCAGTGGACTCGCTTGGGGGTTTTTCTAGCGATTCTGGCGCTCATAGTGGAGCAAAGTAAACAGAAAATACTTTTTTCAAGTAGGATTTAGTTTTCCATATCTCCAAAGGTGAAACAAGATGGTTAGGTAGGTACATAATATTTTCGAACAAGAAGTTGTGACTTCCCTTATCTCCCGTATTATTGACGTCAACTCCAGGGCGTCCTTGCGTTTTGGGCAAAGACGGTCAAACGCAGTGACTTTGGGTCAATAAGTCAATGACTTTGGGTCAGCTCACCACTGGAATCGCGTTGCGTTTGGGGCAACGAGAAATCGGGAAAACGCAGTGACTTTGGGTCAAACGCTGAATAATACGAGGCTGAGAAGAGAGTAGATTTGATCGAACTAACGGGAGACTGGCTATTAGCTGCACAGCAACAGGATGCTGAAATAAAATTTATTATAGAATAATTTAAAGATGGTAGATTAGCTCCCGATTTAGCTTATGAAATACAGGAAGGAGTTAGATTTCGTAAATTTCAACATAATAAGAAAAATCGTAAAGCTCCGATAATACCGAGGACGTATCGTTGGATAGTTACGAATTCAGTACATGAAGCACTGTTACATTTAGGTTTACCAAGAACTTTGGATAAAATTCTTGAAAAATTTTGGTTTCTTCATAATATATGAATAAATATGTCAGAAAATTTATTGATAATTGTGTCACATGTACAGTTGCCAAGAGTACATCAGGTAAGAAACAAATGAATCTTTATCCTATACCCAAGAACGCGGTTCCATTCGATACGGTGCACATAGACATTTCAGGCCGTCTTAACGGATCAAGTGGATCCCCAGATTATCACGTAGTACAGATTTGTGCTTTCACTAAATATGTTTTATTACACCATACAAAAAATCTCTCTTACATTGCCCAAACGCATTGCAGAGCGTTGACCCAAACGCACTGCTACGCTAGCCAACTTTCACTTCCGATTGCCCCAAACACAATTGCCATCAACTCCAGTTCCAGAGACAGTATTTTTGAGAATTTCCCCGTTTTAACATGTCATTAGTGAGGAAAATAGTTATTTATTTCAATTTATTCATAAACGTCTGAGTCTGATATTTGAGAATACAATAGGCCGATTCCCACGCAAATAGGAACAATTACTTGGGGTATAATTTATTCACTGTCTAGTCAACTCTTGATTGGAGATAGGGCTTGTCTCCCCAGTAGACACAAACCCCAATGGTGAGTGTGCGTTGTTATCTTCTCCTCTTGAGTAATGAACCGTGGATACGGTGGCCTACTTCCGACTTATCAGAACTACTTGTAAACTAATATAATAAACAAACGTTAATCGAGGCCAAATACTTTCAGTTATTCCATGTACAGATCTTGAGTAAAAAGATCGTTCAAGTACAGCTACATATTCCTTTTATACGGTCTTGCGCTAATGGAACTACTTTTAATCACCTCAGGAAGTGCTGAGCACAACATTATGATTAGCCATGAGGATTGCCGAGTAAAAAACGCTGCAACGTCTTTTTCACATGGGTTTATTATTCAATTGGACATACCTACAGAAATGTTGGCTGTTCATTTATTGTTTCTTTCATGTGCAATAATTAAAATAGTTATTTTTGATGTTTCCACCAATTTTGGCCCTTAAAAACACGAATTAGGCTCCTATTTTTAATGAATTATCTTTGATCATTGATAGTGCTGTTTAATTGTCTTGATTCACCTGTTGATACTACTTCTAGTGTTATTATACAAGTTTATGGTGATTTCAGACAGTTTCCCAGGTTTTTGACTCACAAAAAATGAATTTTGGGAGCCGAACCTTCGTTCTTCACTCTTTGGTCAAAACCGACTTCATATTCGGTCTTCTCGCCCTAAAAACGTTGGAAAACGCTCCTCAAAAGCTCATTTTACTAAAACACCAAAAAACCCCATTTTTCACCCATAACACCATTGGGTATATTATTCTATTCGGGCTGCGAAGTTTCGGGACACAACCAGGGCTCAAATGGAGTCTGTGTGCGAAAGAACGAATTTTTTAGACAGAAATTGAAGTAGATATGCATGGTACGGCGGACCATTTGTGAAATCTACGCACCTTGAAACGTAAAAGAAAAAATTTTGAGGGGGTGTTATACAAAGTTTTTGCTGAGCGAATACATAGTGTATTATTCACAGAATAATAAACCGAAAGTCGTTGTTAGGGCGTGGTATTGCGATTAAGGTTTGTGAAGTAGTTCTAGTTACATTGCGTGCAGCAAATGATCGTTTCGTTTTCTGGTCATAAGTTAACGAACGAAACACATAAGTTAGCGTAGGAGGAAATATCTCAAGGGTTTTGTATAAGTCTTTTTTCTAGTTCGACTACGGGCTCTTGTAACGATGCGTAGGAGTGAGATGCAAACCACGTTTAGGCAGTGGAATGTGGAAGCGTAAACACCACACCAGTATTGTATCCCGTATATCAGAGTGCAGTAAATATAGGGTAATGAAGCATTTGCAATTTTTTTTTGGAGAGAAAAACGACTTTCTTAATTTATTTACTACGGTTTCTACTTGGCCCTTCCATTTTAAATGACAGTCAAGTTCGAAGCCTAGGTATTTAATACGATTTACTCTTTCAATTTTGGTGCAAGCACAATTATCCAACATGCAACACAGTTCGTCGTGGATTTTCAGATCAGAGAATTCAGGGTGCCCCGCTTTGGTGAAAGAAAATGTCACACAATTAGTTTTAGACGTATTCATTAGCGGAGAACTATTTTTGTGGAGAACCATCGCTTCATCTTTTTTAGGTCTGCGCTTACTTTTTTGGCAACTATATACGTCTCACGAGAAATCGGCGATCGTTAGTGCCATTTCATCAGCCAACGCTACAACTGATACGTTTGTCTCCAGCTGAAAACATAATTTATGTACACCAAGAATAACAGAGGGCCTAACACCGAACCCTGCACTAGTTTAACTTTTCACTTCATCAAACTCTACAAATTGAGACCTGTTACGCAGAAATTAGGAGAAACTATTCAAGTGCCACAGCATCATATACGCTCAAGTTTTTGTATTAATCTTGTTGGTTCAATCGAATCGAAGGTTTTGGTTAGGTCAATAAAGACAGACAGGCCTTTTTCACATCTGTTTAAGGCTTTGGGTATTTCATTTCACTGCTCCCAGAACATTCTGTGTACTTTTATTAGCTCCAAACTCTGAAGCCAAACTGAGTGGGAGAGAGGACGTTCGTTATTATATTCAAGATACTAGAGAAATTGCGATTTAATTTATTAATCATTTTCTCAAAGACTTTGGCAAAATTAACAATCGTATTATTTGGTATTCACTTTAAACACACTAAAAATTATTACTAGTGTGAATTGAACTACTGGTTTGCGTGCACCAAAACCCGTTTCAAATTGTCTTAGTTTCTATGTTTCGAATGGACAACTAATGGAGGTGGGACTTTTAGATCCTGTTCAAGTTAATCCACCTCGATAGATTCCCCAAGTTTCAATCAAGTCCGACAAGCCAATGGAGTGCTGATAGGTACATAACTTCCACACCAGCCGAGGTGTACGCGTAATGACGCATGTACTTATTATCGCAGTGAAGTGGTAATCCTGGAAATGTTATACTCGGATGTTCAATGATGTTAGCCAACATTCCAAATGTTCAACGATGTCAAGAAAATTCCAATGAGGGAATTGGCCACATTCACTGGGGCAATGTTGAATGAACTATATGAGACACCCACTACAAAGTTTATACCGATGCCTCCACAACTGGAACCGGGAGTGGTGTAGGTATTCACACGATGCTAAAACCAGTCAGATCAATTCCTACCACCTAACGTCCTCGTAACAAATCAACAGTGCATTACTCTCCATAAAGCTTGCCATAGAACAAGTAACGGTCAGAGGAACGGGGCGGCAGGCTCTTGACTGACTCAAAAGTAGCATGTGAAAGTTATCCAGTTTACATTTTGGTCAGGCGTCAAATTACATTGTCTAGGACGATGCTCCTTACTGACGCCAATTCGATATTTCGATGGATATTTCGATTCAATGGACTCCTGGTCACATCAAACAATGATCAAGCCGACCACGCAGCCAAACTCGGGGCATCTGGATAGTGCCAAACTCTGACAGCACCTATCCCTCACACGGCTGCTTTGAATGCAACAAAACCAGTAGCGATGGTTGAATAGTTGAATGGCAGAATTGGTGCAATGAGTATTCCCATGATTTGTGGGCCTATCACTGCTGCATTATGGAACGTGTGATTAAAAAGCCAAAATTTGCGTCTCCCTAGGTGAGATATAGGGCAGGTTATTCGAGCTAGACATGGTCATGAACATGGACAAATAAACCAGAGTCGCTATTTGATGCACTTGGGCGAGTCACCATGATTGTGAAGATTGGTTGAAGGCGTGTCACACAAATTGGAACACTGCCCGTTTTATAAACAGGAGAGATCAGAGCTGATCCCACTTGGGGAACAGGTACTGCCAGAACATCTACGAATCGCCTCTCACCTCAATTTGAAGAAGCTACGCAAGTACATGGTGAATCAGGGATAATTATTTGAAAAAACCAGAAATTTTATTTAGTGATAAGTGTAAATAAGTTACCTAATAGAACTTTATGCCATGAAACTGTTTCGTTTAAACCAACTGGTTATATGTTACTGTCAGAGTGATGCAACCAATTTAAAAATAAAAATAAAAATAAAAGATGTTTTTTCTCACTGAGGTTCTCAGCGATACACTCATTAAGCGAAGGGGCAGGCGAAATATAAATTTAATCGAAGAATCCGCCGAAAAGGACCAACATAGGCGGATGGGAGCCCAGGACGATGATGCGGTTTTAATACCGGACATTACCCACAGGCCTGGGACGCTTTCGAGAAACCTGGACGTCAGCCTGTCATTATATACCAACATTTCTGGGATGAGTCGGAAACGTCATGTAGAGAATTTTTCACTCGGGTAATTCGTCTGTGATGAACCGACCCAGCAGATGCCGATTCCACCCAGAAATGTTCCCGTAAGCGACCTTCAGCCGTCGTGATACACAAAGCTTCGGAGCAGGTACAAGAAAACATTAACAAAAATATCACCCACAATGTACGACCCAACGCGATATTCTTGTTCTTGGAACGATGTCCCGAAGATCAACATTCTGACGTCTGTACAGTAACACATGTTTTAGATGAAACGCTAATTACGTAAATCATTTGTATTACCCCTCGCATTAGATTCAACAGATTTAAGAATACGTCCAAATTCTTTAAAATTTACCCACTGCGATTTAACCGTAAGCGATAAATACAGTGTGGCGCATAAAATAATGGGCTAGGTATTTTTATCTCCTCATAATGAGGAGTGCCCATGACTTCTGTTATATTTTTGAATGAAAGATCCTAAAAATTTAGTGACCATCCGCACTGTCCTACGCTGAATAGTTCTTTTCTGTGTTTTCAAAGTTTCGGCAACAAGTGACGTCATTGGGCAAGGGGGTCCTGCCCAGGTGGGGGGGATGACGTCACTTGTTGCCGAAACGTCGAAAGCTCATAGAACAAGAACTACTCATCGTAGGAGAGTGCGGTTTGTCTAAATTTTCTTATAATGAAACGCACTTTCATTTGAAAATGGAAAGTGATATATAAACAGAAGTCATGGGTACTCCTCATTACTCACACTGAATTGGGAGTTACGTTCTGAATGAGTGGAGGATACGAGATTTCACCAAATGGTTGTTTACGTTTCGAAACGTTCGAGACTGTTTCTGATTAACTTAGAGAGCCAAGTCGCATACGGTAAGTATCTAGAGTGATGAGCCTTTTCGAGAAGAATCCAACGTTCAAATCAAAATCGCAACTACAAAAAATTTTTTAAAAATGCGCTTGACATTCTGACTTTTAGGGGACGATAATGTTGCTGTCCATTTATCCCCACTATTGCTCTCTGTCCCCAATACAGATTTCTAATATTAATCGTGACACACCGCCGTCAATTCCTAGTTCCATCGAAGGGTCTATCAGTATGCTACTCAATCAAATCAACGTGGTGTAGGTAATCAACAAAGCAATTAGAGGGCGTTATAATTAATTAACAACTCTCTACACCTCTCAAATTTATGGAATAAATAAGTTACCTATCAATTAATTTACTAAGTTTATGAATTATTGTGGACGCCGATGCAAATCTGAGGACTCAAAACGGACAAATACTCAAAAATGATGGTCGGACCAGGGGGGGGGGGGGGGGGGGGGCACTCTTCCCATAAAATGAGTTATTGGAGACTTGGGCTGTCACGCACCTCGGGACACGGGGATAATAACAATAATCTTTTAGGATCCCATAAACAATTTCCATAGGCTCCCCCCCCCCCTTATGCACGAGGGATTAACGCTAAATTGGTGATAGACGCGATAAAGCGCGATTGGCGCGAGACACGCGAACCGGCCGCGCGGGGTTTTTGTTGTTCGGCGGAGCGGGAAGCTTTCCGACGGGTTTCAGATGTAGATACGGGGAAATTCGATAAATCGATGGACTGCTACATACAGTCCATTAGCGGAGTACAATAATAGTGGATTATGAAGTCTGGCGTTACTAGTTTGACGAAAATTTGTTTGAGGTCCTAAAGGATGGATCGATTTATTTCACCTCCCACCACACCTCCAACGTTACCCTTTAGCAAGAAACAATACATAACCGTTACATTCCTGATAAGTCTACCGCAGCTACCAATTTTCCGCCCTGATTTTCAGTGTACGACGAAACAATTGCGAACAGGTAATCAAATTCTGCGTTACGTGAGATCGACTCTAGCAGCTCTCTTTTAGCAAACCTTCTACATTTTCTACTTTCGTGAAACCGGTTACCAAATCAAAATGCCACAAATTCGACCATTCAACTACTTTTTTTAAACACTTTTAAAAAAACGCTGTAAATTATTAGACAACGGTATACTATTTACCTGTATAGATGCCTCTTCTGCGTAGATCACTGTTTTCTGTGGTCAATACCTACCTCGAGCTCCCCCCAGGAAAGCCCTAAATCGCGTACCGAACCGGCCCGGGATTTACAGTTTCACAAAAATGCAAGTGCTTCAATAATCCAATAATTTGTTGCTGTTCATGAAGCATAAGGTAAATGATAAACCGCTTTGTAATAAACCGCTGTGCAATAATTTTCCCTTCTGGGAATTTCAGTTTTCTCCAATACCTTCAATACCTACCTCGAGCTCCGCCCAGGAAAGCCCTAAACCGAAAACTTGAGCCTGCGCGGGATTCAATGATTCAATCATTTGTTGTTATTCACGAAGCATAACGTTTGTTCGAGTTGCAAAAGCAGGTACTTACCTATCAACAAAATCCAAAAGATCCTTCGTTTTTCAAATGGAATAATATCACAGAACAACAAACTCGACTTCATACAGTCATCCGTGATTATAATCAGGTGCTCCCTACCGATGATATCAGGCCGGATTTATACCTTTTGATTCACGATCACGTTGACGAAGCTTCTCGGTGCAAACGAACAGCTGGTCGTACAATTCTTTAGTTCAAGATCAATTTAAAAACGTCAAAAAACCTTACGCTTCTAATGAACGCTTTCGAGCTACGTCGTCCTGGAAATTTCAACCCCTATTTTCCACCCCTTAGAGATGACTGACAGTAACGCCGAGCTTCGAGGACCAACTAGACCCCAAACGGGGCCTACAAACCAAATTTCATTAATTTTGGTTCATGGTAATTAAGAAAAATGCAAAGTACGGCGTACGGTGGACAGACTTTTGGTTTATTATTTTCAATAATGAACCTTTGGAATCGAGCATGAACCCCCCCCCCCTCCCCCCAAATGGTTTACGTTTCAAGGTACGTAAAATCCGAAAATGGAATAAAAAAGTTTCCATGAACCGAAATTAATGAAGTTCGTTTGTAGGTCCCGTTCGGGATCTAGTTGGTCCGCGAAGCTCGGCGATAGTCAGTCATCTCTAAGGGGTGAAAAATAGGGGTTGAAATGATCAGAACGCCGAAGCTCGAAAACATTCAATAGAAGGGCATAGTTTTTTTTGCAATTTTAAACTGATCATGAACAAAGAATTTTTTGAGACCACCCGGAGCACTGTACGTCCAGCCGTTCGTTTGCACCGAAAAGCTTCGTCAACATGATCGTGAATCAAACGGCATAGATCCGGCCCAGATATCGTTGCTAGGGATCACCTGATTAAAGTCACGGATGACTGTATGAAGCAAGTTGGCTGTTCTGTGATATTATTTTCTTTGAAAAATGATGGCTCATTTCGATTGAGTTGATAGGTACTGTTAGAAACGATTTAATGTTGATAGATTTAAATGAGATTTAAATTAGAAACGACCCCAAAATCAACTCGTGAATCCGGCTCGCGCTGTTCCGTCCACCCTGCCTGTCCCCCGTCCGTTCCTTCCAGCGAGCTGAAGGGGGGGGCCAGAGGGCAGCACCTTCCAATCACAGCCTTTTATTAGCCAGTCCACATAGCGTAGGGGTTGCTTCCTCGCGGCCAATTCAAAATACCATTATAATAACTATCACGGCCAATCCTGACCCACGCTTCGCTCTCGAAGCTTGAGAAAACAACAAAACCAAATCAAACAAAATACAAAAGGTGTACAAAACCAAAACAAACAAAATAAAGTTACAAAATAAAGAAACCAAAAGTATACATACCACATTACCAACTTCCACATCTGCACCATTGTAAATCATTACTGTATGTCCCCTCCACTGCTCAAAACCATTTCCAATCGATGGCATATCTGAATCATAAGATCTCAAACAAAAGCAGACATCATCTACCTTACGGCAGAGTCATCACAGGTCACCAAACATTCACACCAACTGTGCCCAGCATTTCTGGCCGCACAATCTACCCGAATCTACGGATCTCAGGACTCCAAACACGCACACCGACTGTGCCCAGCATTCCTGGCCGCACAATCTACCTGAATCTACGGATCTCAGGTCACCAAACATCCACACCGACTGTGCCCAGCATTTCTGGCCGCACAATCTACCTGAATCTACGGATCTCAGGTCACCAAACATTCACACCGACTGTGCCCAGCATTTCTGGCCGCACAACCTACCTGAATCTAAGGATCTCAGGTCACCAACCATTCACACCGACTGTGCCCAGCATTTCTGGCCGCACAATCTACCTGAATCTAAGGATCTCAGGTCACCAACAATCAGTTATCAAAAATACAATACAACAGCCATTTCACCAAAACCATAAAATCTTCAGTCTACATCAAACCATCCAATCACTCCAAGGTCATCATGTCTTGCGGGCATATGATCATCTTGCTGAGAAGACCATTAACAAAACCACCACCAAATGACAAAAGCATAGCAATGTCAAAACTCTTTGCTGTGAGGATTTCTGTCCTAATTCCTGAACCCCAATAAATACGTTCGTGATACCACCAACAAATTTAATCAAAATACAAACAAATTTAACCAAAATACCAACAAGTTCAACCCAAATACCACAATCATCGATGAAAATATAAATATTACCGACCCAATTTGTTACAACGTTAGATAATTTCAAATGAAAAGAAGGCTTAATCAATAAGCACCAGCAGTCCAACGTCCCCATGGGTCAATATTACATTATTAAAAGAGTTGCTTGTCTGCAGGCATAAAATGTACCGTGCATCGTTAAGGGCAGGAATTGCAAGATAAACAAGCATTCCACAAAATGAACTATATTTAACTCTCAGAAAGAGGACCATGTACGAATATGTATAACAGAAGAAAACAGAAACACCAAACGTTACCAAATGTCACCAAAATGTTACCAAATGTTACCAAAATGTTACTCAACACAAGATGAAAACACAACTGAACACACACCATTACACTTCAGAAGACGAGGCGACTGCAGGGAAACAAGAAACAGATGATGTGGACTGGAGATCGGGATCGTCTGGATCACCTTCCATGAAGTCCAATATACCCTCCATATCGCTGTAGAGACACCATGTGGGGGGCCATAAACGCAGTTGTTCCTTAGCTGCCTTAGTGACGATTGTAGATCCAACCTTGTTCAGCTCATACCGTCCATTTCCCAGGCATTTCTTGACTTCGTACGGTCCCAAAAAACGGTATTGAAATTTGCTATTATGCATTGTGGAGTCCCTATGCATTACCACGAAGTCACCAATTTTAAACTGAATGGAATCCCGCCTCCTGAGATTGACATTGCTTGAAAGATGAGAAGCATCATTAGTCAGAGCAGCAGCTCTCTGAACGTCCAGTCTGCGATTTCGTAAAGGACTGATGTCCCCATCCAAATCACGTAATAGAGCTCGTATGAGAGGGGTACCGTTGTTGACACCGATCAGCAACTGAAGTGGCGTGCAGCTAATTGACTTCTGCACAGTACTATTCAGTACCAACTGAATTTTCCAGACAGAACCTGCCCATTCGGTCTTGGCTTGAGTTTCCACACGCAAGAGGTTCATAATGGTTCGCATATACCGTTCCACCTGACCATTACCCCTATGCAAATCAGGAGTAACACAATGATGTTCAATGTTCAGAGACTCGAGAAATTTAGGGAAACCTAAAACATCAAGGAACTCTTTTTTTGTTTCGTCAGCCTTCACTGAGTGCAAGGGCCTCAGGATGCAATACCTGGAAAATGAATCAACAATAACTAGCAAGTATTTCAGCCCACCAGTGGTCACAGGCAGAGGCCCCAAACAGTCCATGTGCAATGTATGGAATGCTGAAACCGGTTTCTGGAGAGGGTGAATAAATCCTTGAAGAGGGCCTGTTCTGGATTTGTGGACCTTGCATACCAAACAATGGCTCACATATTTTTTCACAAAAGCACGCATTCGGGGAAACCAAAAATGGGTTTCAATAGAAGCCAAGGTCTTATCAGGCCCCACATGGCATTGTTCATCATGAAAAATTCGTAGCAATCCCAACCGACTATGACGTGGAACAAACCAGCGTAAACTGACCTCATTGTTGGGCCCTATCAATTGGCGATACAGAAGACCATCCTTCACAACAAACTGCTTTCTGTCCAACCGCCCCTCGCGTAGTGCAGCAATCATGTTCCGAACCTCAACATTACTCCTCTGTTCAACGTAAGCCCAAGATTTTTGCGGAGTCACCCGAAAAACGCGACCCTCAACAACATTTCTGCTGAAGAAATCCACATGAGCTATAGAGGAACCCTTCCTATAAACAATCTCAAAGTTGAAATCTTGGAGATATGTCCACCAACGTCCAACCCGAGGAAGCAAATCTTTCTTTGTAGCTGAGGCTTTCACTGCATTGCAATCCGTCACCAATTTGAATTTGATGCCCAACAGACAAACACGAAAGTGTTTTAATGCCTGCACAATTGCCAGAGTTTCCAGCTCGTAGGAATGATACCGCGATTCTTCTTTCGTAGTTCGTCTGCTGTAATACCCAATGACACAAACTGTACCATTGTTATATTGCAAAAGAACAGCACCCAAACCTATGCTGCTTGCATCAGTAACCAATTCAGTAGGCCTCTCAGGGTCAAAAACAGCGAAAACCGGTCTTTTCGTCAAATGTCCAACAACATACTGACGAGCAGCCTCCTGTTCTGGGCCCCAAACAAATGAAACACCTTGCTTAGTCAGTGATGTGACACAAGACATTCGCGATGAAAATTCTGGAATAAACTTCCGAAAGAAGCTGGCTAGGCCCATGAACTGACGTACTTGTTTAACATTGGTAGGTGCTGGTGCAGTAACTAGAGCCTGAACTTTACCCTCCCCAGGGCGAATCCCTTCACCAGAGACCTCTCGTCCAAGATATTCCACGGAGCGTTGGAGAAACTTACATTTCTTCATATTTAATGAAAAACCTGCGGCCTGGAGTGCATCAAGGACAAGTTTTAAGTTATCCAAGCCTTCCTCAGCAGTTCTGGAAGGGACCAAAACATCATCAATATAAACTAGAGCAATAGTATGTCGCAACTGACCAAGCGCCCTATTGATGCATTGCTGAAAAACAGCAGGCGCATTGGCGAGCCCCATAGGCATCCTCAAGAACTCGTAGTGACCCTCAGGTGTTATGAAGGCGGTTTTTTCAACTGAGTCCTGATGGACTGGAATCTGGAAGAATCCTGAGGACATATCAAGACTAGTAAACAACTGACCTTTGCCCAACCTGTCCAGCTGATCGTCGATCAAAGGAATTGGGTACGAGTTTCTTTTGGTGTGACGATTAAGTTCGCGATAATCCACTACCATCCTGTATGAAGAGTCTTTCTTTTTAACCAAGAGAATAGGGCTAGCAAATGGTGATTGACTCTCTCTGATGATCCCATTTTCTGTAAGATCCGCAATAATATCTCGAACCGCCGCTTTTTCCTCAAGAGACAACCGATAAGGACCACGGTTTACCACGACATCCTTATCCAAATGAATGTCCAACTCGCCAGTGTTGACTTGAGTAACGCGATTGCCAGTGGTCATCATACCCTTATAATTCTCCAGGAGGCGCAACAAGGAATCACGATATTCCTGTGGAACGGTAATGGTTAATTCTGGAGAACTAGTTTCATCCATAATTCTGTAAACACCTGGCAACTGCCTCCTTTTGATAATGGTCCCATTACAATCAGTAAAAGACTGTAAAGTTGGGTCTACAAAAATATCGCGGCCCATTAAGAATCCACAATCGATTGAGTCATCAGGGACCACAAAGTATTTGATATTCAATTCTTGACCGGTGACAAACGTAGCTCCAAAAAAGTACCACGAAGCAACAACACTACCAGGTCCAATGCCCTTCAGAACAAGAGAACAGGGCTGGGCCTCCTCCCTGAAATGGGCGAAATAATATTTATAACAGCACAGGGAAACGTCTGAGCCCGGGTCAATGAACCCCTCAAACTCAATATTGTTTACTCTGATTTTCACACATGACGGTAAACCGCCTGATTTAATGCATTTGACGTTTTTCCTACTATCAATCTGGGATTTTGTAAAACAATCGGCAATTTGATGTCCACGTTTGAAACAAAATTCACATTGCATCGTAGATAAATTCGAAGAGGCAGAAGAATTAAAATTGTCCATACCGGAGCTAGTAGAAGGACGGTTTAATGGACCCGAATGAGTGGAAGCAACAGTCGTCACCGTACCCGTACCACCCCCATCCGAACGATTGTTTAGAGGGCAAAACCTCTGAATGTGTGTCAGTGACTGACATGTGTAACAACGGCGTTCACCTGGTTTAGGACGCAAAGATGAAGAAGATCTCTCCCTACTCATTTCCCGATGCCGTTTAACACGATAGTCATAATTAGAAGGGGATGGTTCTCGATGGCGTTTCCATGGTTTCTCAAACGAGGATAAAAACGAAGTCAAATCGGGGATAGAATTAAATTCTTGCGACTTTAAAGCTAATCTGATGCCATTATCACTGATTCCATGAATTACAATTTCAGCAATATCCTTATCACACCAGTGTGCGCGAAGCGACCTCAAACGGGATACCTTTTCGTGAACATAAAGCTCATATGAATTAAAAGTGTCGGATTTCAATGATGCGGCCTCCTCAAAGTTCTGACCAAGGCAACGTTTTTGTGGGAAAGCCTCAAAAATGTCATTTTTGAACGTAACCCAGTCACGAGAATCGGGATCCCAACGATCAAACCAAATTCGAGCACTGCCAATTAATGCGCGACGAACGAGAGATAACAAAACAACGTCCCGAATACCGATTTCAGCCTTCAATTGTTCAACTTCCCGAACCCATTTCCGAACGTCCATAACTTTGGGATTAAATGTGGGGAGATCGATCTGATCCAAATTCGGACGATTAAAAATAGCTTTAATGAACTCACCGATTGCTGCGGCGTCCATTGGATTAGCATACCCTCCACTTACCGGCGGCACTCCTCCAGCATTACCGGCACTTCCACCACTTACTGGCACTTCCTCGTCGTTTTTCTCACTCATTAATCACTCTCACTTATCAATCTCTTCACAAACACTTCCGTATCCCACTTCTGATGTTAGAAACGATTTAATGTTGATAGATTTAAATGAGATTTAAATTAGAAACGACCCCAAAATCAACTCGTGAATCCGGCTCGCGCTGTTCCGTCCACCCTGCCTGTCCCCCGTCCGTTCCTTCCAGCGAGCTGAAGGGGGGGGCCAGAGGGCAGCACCTTCCAATCACAGCCTTTTATTAGCCAGTCCACATAGCGTAGGGGTTGCTTCCTCGCGGCCAATTCAAAATACCATTATAATAACTATCAGTACCTACTTTTGCAACTTGAACAAACGCGATGCTTCAAGAATAATAACAAGTAAATTGTTAATGACCCAATTATTGAATCCCGCGCATTTTTATGAAACTGTAATTCCCGGGCCGGCTCCACTAGACTTGGGGCTGTCGGGGGGGGGGGGGGGGGGGGGGGGGCGAGGGTAGATATTGACCACAGAATACATTTATCCACACAGAAGGGGCATGCCTACTGGTAAATTATTACACAACCGTTTATTACATAACGGTTTCTTACACAACGGTTTATTATTTATGCTTCATGAATAACAAAAAATAATGAATGATTGAATCCCGCACATTTTTATGAAACAGTAATTCACGGGCCAGCTCCAATACACGATTTAGGGCTTTCCTGGGAGGAGTTCGATAGCAGGTATTGGGCAAGGAAACAGTAATCTACGCAGAAGGGGCATCTATACAGGTAAATAATTAACCGTTGTGTAATAATTTGCAGCCTTTTATTGCATACCTTGAAACTTAAACCATCAAATTTTGAGGGGGTTTATTTCATTTATTTATATATTTTTTCATGCTCGATTCCAGAGGTTCATTATCGAATATAATAAACCGAAACAGGAGGTGGTTCTCAATTCGACCTATTTCTATGTTATTTTTTCTATATTTGCCCAACGATTTTTCTGAAACTACTGTGCCGATTTCGATGAATCTTTTTTCAGTTGAAGAGGATCATATTTATATATTTTTGTAAAAATTGGCCCAGTAATGTAGCCAACAGGAACAGGAAAAACGATACGATAAGCGATTATCGTAAGCGAGAACGATTTCGATGAATCTTCTTTCGGACAAAAGAGATCCCCCAGTGGTCCCATACTTCTATTGTAAGCAAGAAAAAAGTAGCACTAGGCCTGTACTAGGCCAGTTATGTTCTTCGATTTCTAGTGCTTTGACAGACAATGACGACAAAATGATGACAGAAAATAGTCCGCCAAAGACTGTGGATGCCCTAGTAATTATGATATCAGTACTCGAAAGTATGAGGTATAATAATAAAAATATCGGATTAAAAAGCAAAACATTTTCTTACAAAAAACAATATTGACTTCAAAAAAGCTGTATAAAACTAAATAGTAAAGAATATTTTTTATGCTGATCAAACTTACATAATTTATTCAAAGCCAATACAACAAAATGTTTGAAGTCGGCGCCAAATTTCAACTGAAAAGCCACACACACCATGCATCCCTTGGTTACATTTCAGCTGAAATTTGGCGCCGACTTCAAACATTTTGTTGTATTGGCTTGAATAAGTTATGTAAGTTGGTTCAGTATAAAAATTATTCTTTAATTTTTAGTTTTATACAGCTTGTTCGAAGTCAGTTTTGTTTTTTGAAAAAAAAAAAAAAAAAAATTATTTTAGATCTACTGTAGCCATAGCCAACGAGTCTGGATCATACGGAGTCAGCTCCTATCCTTTCAACGTAGATGCAGACAGCCAACCATTTGTGCCGCAGCTCTTTTTTGTATTAAAAACGCTGCAAAGTCCTTGTCACATGGGTTTATTATTCTATTGGACATACCTACCTACAGAAAGGTTGGCTGTTCATTTATTGTTTCTTTCATGCGTAATAATCGAAATAGCTATTTCTGATGGTTTCCATTAATTTTGGCCGCTAAAACACAAATTAGGTACGCTCCCTTTTTTTTTCAAATTTTCTTTGATCATTGATAGTGCCATTTAATCGTCTTGATCCACGTGTTGACACTTTTTCCAGTGTTATTATACAAACTGATGGTGATTTCAGACGATTTCCCAGGTTTTTTCACTCATAAAAAATCAATTCTGGGAGCTGAACATTTGGTAGAACTCAATTTTCCACTCTTTGGTCAAAATCGACTTCATATTCGGTCTTCTCGTCCCCAAAAACATAGAAAACGATATCTCAGAAGCTCATGTTACCAATATGTTGCTAAAACGTAAAAAGTACCTATTTTTACACACATTTTCACTCATAACACCCCTGGGTATATTCCGATCGGGCTGAAAAGTTTCGGGACACAACTAGGGCCCAAATGGAGCATGTGTGCGAAAGAACGATTTTTTTAGACCGAAAATGAAGCCTGTACACGTGGTACGGCGGACGGCGGACGGCGTACGGCGGACGGCGGACGGCGTACGGCGGACGGACATTGCATTTTTGGAATCTATGCACCTTGAAACGTAAAAGAAAAAAGTTTGAGGGGGTGTTATAAAAATTTTTTGCTGAGTGAATACATCTAGGTGTATTATTCACAGAATAATAAACCAAAAAACGCTGCAAAGTCCTTGTCACATGGGTTTATTATTCTATTGGAGTTCTAGAGATTTTTGTTGGCTGTTAAATGTATTGTTTCTTTCATGTGGAATGATTGAAATAGCTATTTCTGATGATTTCCACCAATTTTGGCCCCCAAAACATGAAATAGGTACGCTTTTTTTTCTTTTTTTTTAAGATCATCTTTGATCATTGGTAGTGGCATTTAATGGTCTTGATTCACCTGTTTACACTTTTTCCAATGTTATTGTACACATTGATGGTGATTTCAGACAGATTTCCAGGTTTTTGACTCATAAAAAACCAATTTTGGGAGCTGAACCTTTGGTAAAACCTCAATTTCCGCGTCTTTGGTCAAAATCGACTTCATATTCGGTCTTCTCGTCCCCAAAAACATGAAAAACGATACCTCAAAAGCTCATTTTACTAACATGTTGCTAAAACGCAAAAAGTACCTATTTTTACACACATTTTCACTCATAACACCCCTGGGTATATTCCGATCGGGCTGAAAAGTTTCGGGACACAACTAGGGCCCAAATGGAGCATGTGTGCGAAAGAACGAATTTTTTAGACCAAAAATGAAGCCTGTACACGTGATACGGCGGACGGCGTACGGCGGACGGCGGACGGCGTACGGCGGACGGACATTGCATTTTTTGAATCTACGCACCTTGAAACGGAAAAGAAAAAATTTTGAGGGGGTGTTATAAAAATTTTTTGCTGAGCGAATACATAGGTGTATTATTCACAGAATAATAAACCAAAAGGCGCTATTTGCGTCACGGAAACAAAGCGCCACTTAATGAAAGACTGGAAATCTGACAGAAAACCTCATCAGGCTCTCTGGTCTCCCGAAATAACTAATTTAATAAAAGCCAAAGCTTTGGTACGGACAAACACTGGCGGCTAAAGTGTTTTGCATCGCAGACATGCAGCGATGTTACTGGCGGAAGCTGACACCACACTGAATTCATCATTCACCACCAAACGAACGAATCTACATCTCGTAAATCTTCTATGCATTTTGAGGGTGGATGGAGTATCCACAACAGCACATGACAACACTGGGCCGTACTGTACTTAACTGAGATCGCATGAGCATCGATCAGTACAGTGATAAATAATAAATTACTAGCTGGTTATATTCATGAAGGTATACGCCCGATCGATGATGAATCAATCATGCAGGTGGAATGAATCCAGACCACGAGCATTCAAACAGCTAAATTTGAAGCCAGCATACCGCAAGTATGCATTATTACAACAGAACTGGTGGAAAGAGGTACATGAAAAGGGCGGCGGGATAGTTTGAAACACGTTTTCCTCATTAGGCGCCGATGAAAGCAATAAATTTACCATCGGTGCGGTAAAACCGTATTGACTTCCCTCTGACCTCATTCCCAATATTCACCTGGTCGATTCGTGCGCCGCCCGTGGGAGTTCCTACTATCAAGATTTATTGTTATTCAAGTCTACGTGCGCCGGTATCGCCGAAGCCCAAATAATGAATTCAATTTAAGGGCCGGGAAAAAGAGGAAACTTTAGACTGATTTAATTGAAACTCCTCTTCCGGGAGTGTTTCGAAACCTCATGAAGAACGTATAGACGGGAGCGATACGTCAGACTCTTTAATTCATCCATGAATACTTCAATCATTCGGCTCGCGATCCACAATTACTGGTCATTCAACACCGCAAATCCCACATATATACCAAAATCGATCGTAAACAGTCAGAGAATTCTGAAAACAAATCCAGATACAGATCCAGAAGAAGTAGAAATGCGTAGATACAAAACCGAGGAGCTCGAAATACAGAAAGGAGTAAGACAGACTTCTTTCATATCTCTGCTCTGAGTAGATTTTCCCCAGGGCGTTCAACGAGCAACGTATGACCACCGTCGATAAAGGTTTTTCCTATTTTCCTACCTGTCGACGATAATCATTGTGGACAATTGCCGATTTTTAAACATCCTCAACTCCCCTAGAAACTTGCCGTTTCTCGGTGTATGATATTTGATACTTTCGAACTACCGTGTGTAGCCTGCAAAGATTTCAATGCATTTCGATGATTCCCACTGAATCGAGATGACTGCTGTTTCTTGAGCTGAAGCTTTTGGTTTATTATTCTGGGAATAATACACCTATGTATTCGCTCAGCAAAAAAATTGTACAACACCCCCCCCCCCCCCCCAAATTGTTTCTTTTACGTTTCAAGGTGCATAGATTACAAAACTGCTATGCCCGTCGCCGAATTATGCATAACGGCTTCATTTTCGGTCTAAAAAATTCGTTCTTTCGCACATAGGCTCCATTTGGGCCCTAGTTGTGTCCCAAAACTTTGCAGCCCCATCGGAATATACCCAGGGGTGTTATGAATGAAAATGGATCAAAATAGGTATTTTTTGTTGTTTTAGTAACATGAGCTTTTGAGGTACCGGTTTCCATATTTTTTGGAACGAGAAGACCGAATATGAAGTCGATTTTGACCGAAGAGTGGAAAATTGAGGTTATACCAAAGGTTCTGCTAGATTTTTTATGAGTCAAAACCCTTGGAAATTGTCTGAAATCACCATAAATTTATACAATAACACCAGAAATTTAAAAAAAAACCCCAACCAATGATCAAAGATAATAATTTATTTAAAAAAACCTAATTCGTGTTTTGTGAGCCAAAATTGGTGGAACCATCATAAATAGCTATTTCAATTATTTAACATGAAAGAAACAATAAATGAACAGCCAACATTTCTGTAGGTGTGGCTAGCAGAATAATAAACCCACGTGACAAGGACTTTGCAGCGTTTTTGTTGTGTTGTGCTCCACTGAGTAAAAACCAGCGAGGGAAACGTATTCACAATCCGTATCCGTCTAATACAGATCATTCATTTTGCAATGCCTACTTTGGAGAAGCCCACGAGTTTCACTATCGCTCGGTCCTTCAAGCTAAAACGGCCGGAAAATGGGGATATAACAAGTAGACGAATAAATACGCGCATTTCAAATATATTGTATTTAATTAATGGTAAAATCGTAGTTTGTAAAATTATTCGACAATTCGCTCGTTATCACAGGGGCATAACCTTCAACTTATATCCGTTCCAACTATTTCAAGCCCAACCTGCGCTGTGTTTGTCGTAGGTACATAATATGCACGCGCAACAAAGATGTAAATTTGGGGGCATTTACAACCGTTTATACTAGAATAGTATAAAACGCAAGTGGATATTTTGATTTTGGACAATGTTTTACTCCCGAAAGTGATACCAAGGCTTTTTGCTATCGAATGAATGAATAGGCTGCGAAAGAATTTCTACTGCGTCCAGAATGTATCTGCATTCGTGATGGCAACCTCTTCAATGAGCTTAATCAGTTCTAAAGTTATTTCTACTACCTACGTTCAGGCTGCGCCAGATGGCTTAGGAAGGGGTATTAACGCCTACGTATGAGTTACAACGTAGGTTAAACATACCTCTGACGTCTGTTACAGCTATCGAATTTGACATAACACTCACCTGAAACAAATAAGGAACACATTAGACATTGCCGACTGTTGCATGTATCTCAATTACCTACATCATTATACTGGGTGTAACATCAATCTAGATAATGGAAGAATGCCGATTATGGAACGTAGTCAACTCAGTGGAATGTACTTAATTCATAAGTGCAGCGTTATTTTAGATAATCATGAGACATATTGTAATGCCAGGATATTCATAGTAGTAATGTGGATTCAGTAAGATTTTATTAACTGAAAAAACGCTCCAAATTATTACACAACCGTTTATTAATTACTTACAGATGCCCCTTCTGTGTAGATCACTGTTTTCTGTGGTCAATAACTACCCTCGTGCTCCCCCCAGGAAAGCTCTAAATCGAGTACTGGAGCCGGCCAAGGAATGGCAGTTACATAAATATTCGAAGGGTTCACATATCACTGATTATTTGTTTTTATTCAAGAAAAATAACATTTGAACAAGTTACAAAAATACCAATAAAATCCAAAATAACCATCTTTCAGAAAGCCACGGGTGATTATAATCAAGTGTCCCCTAGCAATGATGTCTGGGTTGGAGCTATACCGTTTCATTCACGATCATGTTGACGAAGCTTTTCGGTGGGCGGTCTCAAATAATTCTCTAGTTCGAGACCAATTTAAAACATGGAAAACGATTCCTCACAAGCTCACGTTCACTAAATCATCAACAACAACAAAATAACTCGAAAACCCCTATTTTTACACCCATTTTGGTGTAATCATAGGGGTATCATTCTGTGAATAATACACCCACCTATGTATTCGGTCAGGAAAAATTTTTTATAACACCCCCTCAAAATTTTTTCTTTTCCGTTTCAAGGTGCGGAGATTCCAAAAATGCAATGTCCGTCCGCCGTCCTCCGTACGCCGTCCGCCGTATCACGTGTACCGGCTTCATTTTTGGTCTAAAAAATTCGTTCTTTCGCACACATGCTCCATTTGGGCCCTAGTTGTGTCCCGAAACTTTTCAGCCCGATCGGAATATACCCAGGGGTGTTATGAGTGAAAATGTGTATAAAAATAGGTACTTTTTTGTGTTTTAGTAACACGTGAGTAACATGACCTTTTGAGGTATCGATTTCCATGTTTTTGGGGACGAGAAGACCGAATATGAAGTCGATTTCGACCAAAGAGTGGAAAATCGATGTTCTACAAAAACTTCAGCTCCCAAAATTGATTTTTTATGAGTCAAAAACCTGGGAAATCGTCTGAAATCACCATAAATTTGTATAATAACACTAGAAAAAGTGGATCAATACGATTAAATGGCACTACCAATGATCAAAGATAATTTGAAAAAAAAGGAGCGTACCTAATTCGTGTTTTGGGGGCCAAAATTGGTAGAAATCATCATAAATAGCTATTTCAATTAGTTCACATTAAAGAAACAATAAATAAACAGCCAACATAATAGTAGATGTGTCCAATAGAATAATAAACCCATGTGACAAGGACTTTGCAGCGTTTTTCACTCGTAACACCCCAGGGTGTATTCCGATCGGGCTGCCGAGCTTCGGAGCACAAATAGGACCCAAATGGACTCTTTGAGCGAATGAAAGACGATTTCAGACCAAAATTTAAGGCTGAAACGTCTATCCTTCGCTTGTTGGCCAAAAACGACTTCACATTTTTGGACTCCTCGCCCTAAAAAGCATAGAGAACGATACATCACTAGCTCATGTTCACTAAAACCTTTAAAAAAAATATAAAAAATAAATATAAATAAATAAAAAAAATTGTTTACACCCATTACACCCTAGGGTATATTCCGATCTGGCTGCAAAGTTCCGGGACACAATATTAGGGCCCAAATGCGTGAAAGAACGAATGTTTTAGACCGACAATAAAGATAGACATGGATGATACGCCGGAAGGACATTTTTGGAACCTACGCGCCTGGAAACGTAAAAGAAAAAATTGGAGGAGGTGTTCACAAAATTTTGCTGAGCGAATACATAGATGTACACTATTCACAGAATAATAAACCAAAAATTTGAGGTGTTGACATAATTTTTTGCTGAGCGAATACATCGATGCATTATTCACGGAATAATAAACCAAAAGAATTGACGATGTAATGGAAAGGGAGCTTTCATAAATTACCATTTTATTAACGTCATGTCGACAGTATTTAAATGACAATTTGAGATCAAAGTGCTGGCGGAGATCGGAATGAGATAGGTAGGTATTATCACCCAACTTGGATGCTCGCTTAGTGCATTACTGAAGCAATTATACCTCCGTGTGTAGCATACGACTATTAATTATTAAGAGAATCTCTCTGAAGTGACTGGCCGTTCTAACCATGAAGCGAAGTGATGGAAAACCAATAGTTCACGGACTATCTATGAAAGCACGTGAGCATTATTTGGTCTACGATAATATCCAGCTAATGTCAGCATAACCGATGAGATCGCTTCGGTTGGAATGTTGTTCAATTCAGAGGTAGTGCAGTTTAGGGAAAGTTGCCTTTGTTGACTTCTCGCCGCAGAGTTGCAGACGAGTGGGGGAAGGGTGTTCTGAAAAATGAACCATACGAGCCAATTCACGGAGTTTTGCGCCCCGCGTTCCAAGTAGGTTAATTACCCAAAACAGCTTCCTATCAGAAGAAACCCCCCAGAAACATGGAAAACTCGCATTTTCTCCATTGGCACCGACCAACGTGTTGTACGAACGGAGGGTAAATAATGAAGACAATCAAATTCCGCAGCGATCGAGACCAACTCGAGCTCTCACTTAGGTCCTATCTATAATATTGTCGGCGACTTCTCAAAAGTTTTGTGTTTTTCTCGCAACTGACCCGTTTCGTTAAGAAACTGTGGAAAAATCACCAAATTCGTGGCTAGATAAATTAAGAGCTCAAAGTGATCGATCGACACAGAAAAGTGTTTATATTTACAGCTTATTGTCGAACTTCCACCGAAATGTTTATAACGGGAAACGAAAGAATGAGGTCGAAGATGTGGAAGAATCATTGGAAAACACTCTGTGGGATTAAATTTGAGATTTTGTGGTTCAAAATTCGGTAGAAATCGCTACAAAAGCACCAAAATTTACTAAAACCACCAAAAATGGTTTAGAAGTGGTAGACAGACCATTTAAACAGTCAATAACATTTTTCACACACAAAAAGGTCCAAACTCGAGTTATTCTGGGTCAAAAACAGCAAAGAACCATTTAAAGGTTATTGAAAATCACGGTCAAAGACGGTTATATGCCCGCAAGCATGAACTATTATTATAATAAGACATTATAAAGTCTATATGAATATATTTACAAACAGGTTTTAATTTCAGATGTAATAGGATAAAAATATAACGATGAACATGTAAGATAGATAGCTAGTAAGATAGGTAGTGTTCAGATGTAATAGGATAATAAAATAACGTCGAGTAAGTAAGATAGGCAGGTGAATAGGTAGGTTTCAGATGTAATTATACAATAATAATTATAACGATGAATAGGTTGTTTTAGACGAAATATGATAATTAATATAACGAAGGTAATAATACCTAATAATGTAGATAACAACGGCTAATTATTTAGGAAACAATATGAATGAATAACCGCATAGAAGATAAGTATGCGGGCATAATATAACTGACTTTGACCGTGATTTTTGGTTTAATATTTTCAATAATGAACCTTCGGAATCGAAATTTTTCACCCCCCCCCCCCCCCCCACCTACCCAAATTTTATGGTTTACGTTTCAAGGTACTTAGAATCCGAAAATGCAACTAAAAATTTTCTCTCTGTCCGCCGTAACCTTACTTAGCACTTTTCTTAGTTACCATGAACCAAAATTAATGAAATTCGGTTTGTCGGTTCCGTTTGGGGTCTAGTTGGTCCTCGAAGCTCGGCGTTACTGTCGGGATACTGTAAGGGATGAAAAACAGGGGTTGACAGAACGCCGTAGCTGGAAAACTTCCAATATCTTGAACTAAAGCATTTTTTGAGACCACCCGGAGCGTTGTGAGACCAGCCGTTCGTTTGCACCGAAAAGCTTCGTCAACATGATCGTGAATCAAACCGTATAAATCCGGTCCAGATATCACCGGTAGGGAGCACCTGATTATAATAACGGATGGCTGTATGAAGTCGAGTTGGTGGTTCTGTGATTTTATTCCATTTGAAAAAAATGGTGGTTCTTTTGGATTTTGTTGATAGGTACTTTTCCAAAACATTCAAGTATTATTGGGTATTATACTATCTACGCAGAAGGGACATCTACACAGGTATATTATTTCACAACGGTTTATTATTTACCTTATGATTCATGAATAACTACAAATAATTAATTATTGAATTATTGAATCCCGCTCATTAGTAGGCAACCTTAATTCCCGGGCCGGCTCCAGTGCTCCATTTAGGGCTTTCCTGGAGGATGCTCGAGGATACTGACCTCAGAAAACAGTGATCTACGCAGAAGGGGTATATACAAGTAAACAATAAACTGTTGTGTAATAATTTGCAGCGTTTTGAAGCTGTTTTTAAACGATTCATTCCTATTTTCAACTCACAAAACCTCGAATTTTGACCATCTTTTGTCCAAAAGTAACCAACTTTGGAAATTCGCTCAGACGGTATATGCTGCACGACTGGGACTTTCCAGGGCAACACTGCTGTTCCATGCGTGTGACTACTAATCAATCCTTCCTCTAATTGGATCTCTCATTCTCAAATCCCCCACAACAGACCCTGCGAGCGATGCCTGTACCAACGAAGGGGCAGACGAAAGGGATACGAGCGAAGGTATGAATTACGCGCACAATGTCATCGTTAGGGAGCCAAAACATCGTGGGAGGAGGATTACAAGGAAGAAAACATTACGAAAATAAAGAGGACCTGCGCGGTCTTGGATCACAGAGGGGCGGGTGCCATTATTTTATGGCACTGACCCAATATTCCTGCGAACTTGGGAACAGCGGACCGAGGGGCTTTGGGTTCCCTCACTCAACTCTGACTGAACGCACTGACCCAGGCCAAGGCAATTGAGAACCATTTCACAGGAGTCCAGGATTCATCTGTGTGTACGACCTATGAAGAGGTCTTACGTACTAAAACCGACTTCATTCCCCTTGTTGTGAGGGCGCTTCCGAGTGTATTTACCTGTGTGTATTTTCTTGTCTCATTGCAATTTCTCACTGCTGTTACGAGATTATTTCTCTATTTGTTTGTTATATTCAATAACTAGCTGTGTACCCGCGCTTCGCAACGGTAGAACAGACACCCCCTTTAGGACAGGCCCCACTCATAACAGATACCACCTTCTCAACTGATCAGAAACCTTCCCCAATGCCAACCCTAACTGCCTTTAACCCCCCCGTATCCTATGAACCCTCCCTACCTGGTTAGAAACATTCCTCAATGTTCACACAACAAATTCCCAAAGTTGCACTCCAATTGGTCAAGTAGTTTTGAAATTTCTGTAGACCCCCCCCCCCCCTCATAACCTGTACCCCCCTCCCACTAACATCCTGATTGAAGTACCACTTGAATGTACTCGTCGAGCTGAATCCAGAATCTAATTACAATCGGATTTACGTCCAACCGTTCAAAGTTATTATAAGCATAAACGTCCTCATAGAAGTGATTATAACACGTTTTTTAGTAGTATTTCATTCATAGCGTTTCAACGGATGGACAGATTCAAATGCGGATTTTTCATAAACCTTCCCAGATAAATTCTGCGTCAAATGGTACCAGCCGCAACTTTCTACGTTCAGCCGTTCTCAATTGATGCCGAGACAAACAAACAAACAGACAAACAAACAGACACTGTTTTATTATATGTATAGATAGATGAACCTTTGGAATCGAGCATAATAAATAAACATAAAAAAGGGGAGGCTCTCAAAATTTGATGGTTTCAAGGTAGAATCCGGAAACAGAATTTAAAAAATTTCTGTCCGTCCGCCATACTTTGCGTACTTGCCTTAGTTGCCGTGAACCGAAATTAATGAATTTGGTTTGTAGGTCCCGTTTGGGGTCTAGTTGGGACGCATGGCGGCGTTACTGTCAGTCAGCCCGTAGCCGTAGCTCGAAAACTTTCCATAGAAGGGTTTTTTAACGTTTTCAAATTGATCTCGAACTAAAGCATTTTTTGAGACCACCCGGAGCACTGTACGACCGGCCGTTCCTTCGCACCGAAAAACTTCGTCAACATGATCGTGAATGGAACGGTATAAATCCGGCACAGATATCATCGCTAGGGGACAGCTGATTATAATCACGGATTACTGTATGAAGCCGAGCTGGTGGTTCTGTGACATTATTTCAATTGAAGAATGACTTTTGCAATATGAACAAACGCTGAAGTATTATTGGGTAAACTATTACACAACGGTTTATTATACTACCTACGCAGAAGGGGTATCTATACAGGTAAATTATTACACAACGGTTTATTATTTAAGTTATGCTTCATAAATAACTGCAAATAATTACTGAATCCCGCGCATTTTTATGAAATGTAATTTCCAGGCTGGCTCCAATACTCGATTTAGGGCTTTCCTGGAGGGAGCTCGAGGGTAGGTAGTGACCACAGAAAAAACAAAATAATACACCTATGCATCCGCTCACCGAAAAAATTTCTAAACTCCCCCTCAAAAATAAAAATGATAAAGGGTGCTTAGATTCCAACAATGCAATGTCCGTCCGCCGTCAGCCGTACGCCCTAACATCGATATCTACCTTTATTTTCGGTATAAAAAATTTATTCTTGCGCACACAGACTCCATTTCAGTCCTAGTTGTGTACAGAAACTTTGCAGCCCGATCGGAATATATCCAGGAGCGTTAAGGGTGAAAAATGGGTGTAAAAATAGTTTTAAAAAAGGTTTTAGTGATCATGAGCTTGATAGGTATAGTTTTCCATGTTTTATGAAACTGTAATTCCCCGGCCGGCTCCTGTACTCGATTTAGGGCTTTCTTGGGGGGGGGGGGGGGGGGAGCTCGAGGGCATTGACCACAGAAAACTGTGATCTACGCAGAAGGGGCATCTATAAAGATAAATAATAAACCGTTGTGTAATAATTTGCAGCGTTTTTTATTGCATTTTCGGATTCTACATACCTTGAAATGGAAACCATCACATTTTGTGGGGGGAGGGGGGTTAAATTTTTTATTTTTTTTCATGCTCGATTCCAAAGGTTCATTACTGAAAATAATAAACCAAAAAGTGCTGTGGACACTTCTTGTTGGAAAGCATGTGTAGAATCAATCCTTGAAGTGTGGGCTTGTAGTTCCCTCACGCCCTGTAATTATATATCAAATCAGGTTTCGACTGCGACTGTTTGAGGAAACCGAAAAAAGTTGTGGCTGAGTTTCGTATGAAGCCCAGGTTGAGACTCAAACAACTGATTTAAAATCTACGATTTGGTAGTACTTATAGGTTTGATAGCCAACACACTCGCTCATGCAACTACTCCATATGTCAGCTGGAACTGTACAAAAGCGTAATAATTATTCTCACCTCAGTTCATTCAATCTCGATACCTTTTTTTATGGAAAGAAATACGTGCATCAACTTCTCGAACCTGTTTGTTGAATTGAAGCAGATGCTTCTCCCAATTTAAAATTGGATCTACTACAACCCCTCAGCAGGTTATCCCATCAACTCGCTGGTTTCCAGAGCAGACACAAATGATGATCCAGGAGTTTTGCAATTAGGCTTACGGATTTCAAGTTTTATAATGTGGCCACGGCATTTATTAGGTTTCGGATGGAGTTTACAGACAGGGCATTGGCGGTGGACCGGTTTATAATTACTGAGCTCAAAAAGGTTTGAGCGACATCTACAAGTTCTTCACTGCTCCCCGCTCTGGAGATCCCTGCTGTTTATTAATACGTTACATCATTGCAAACTGTTATTTCTTAACTGATCTGGATGTCTCATGCTGGTGTTAGCCAAGTTCAATAACACTGTAAATTGCCAAGCCCTTGGACGACTGAAGCGTTTTCGGTCGAGTTAAGTCGATTAACCTCTTTAAAGTGAACGCCACTTCATATCCACATTGTCTTCTAACAAGCGTCTGCATCCAACGGGTCTGTCTCGTGGGTTCACCTTCATTCATCTGCCTCTTTAGAGTCACGTCCCCCCCCCCCCCACCCTCCGGCAACCAAATAAATAGGCTGCATCTTGCGTGTACTGCCTATATGAACAGGTCTTACGTATATTCCACGTATTATCGACAAAAACGACAGACATCATCCCGCCTTGTTAACAAATAAACATAATTATACTCGTATGACACATAACTGCATATAAATTTTTTTGTGTCATCTAACCGATCTATATACATCATCTAACCTATGTGTCATCTAAAATATATACATAATGCATATACATATACAGAGAAGTCGCTTAGTAGAAAGGCGGTTACACGAATAATTCGGTAAAAATGGCTGATATCTCCTAAAAATTGTATATATTCACTGAAAGTGGCACCTATTCAACGATGATCCGAAACAGAAGATAACTAACTAGGTACCTATAGGTTTTAATGAAGATTTCCTTAAAAAAATTAATCAAAATTAGATCAAATCTGGGGTGTCACATTCGCCAATATCGGTAAAAATGGCTAAAATCAACAAAAGTACATTATACGGTAAAAGTCGCTTATAGAGATTGGTCGCGTATAGTGATTTCCAGCCGTCCAAATTCGATCACTATAAGCTACTTCTACTGTATGTGTTTATGTGCCATCTAACCTTGAACGAGATAAAACATCCGAAGTTTCGCCAGTTTGTAATGGCAAACTAAAGGATGAGTTCGAGGATGGGAAAATATCGAAAACAAAACGAGGGACAAATTTACTTGTTGTGGGTGAAAATAGCCAAAACTGGCTAGAAATAACCAGTAATTAATTTACCAAAAGTTTCATAGGATGGCACTTTGACAATTCGGTGTTATAGTCAGTTTCGAGGGGGTTATATTATTTTTTTCCATACTTCGTTTCAAAGGTTCGTTATGAAAAAAATAAACCCAAATGGGTTAAAAAGGCTAAAAATAACCGGTAGGTAATTAATTCGCCAAAATATCAAAGGATGGTAGTTCGAAAATAAGACTCTTACAGTTAATTGAGGGGGTTCTTTTTTTCTTTTTTCTTCCTCTTTTTAATAGGCTATTTGCAATGGGACCATAATTTTCATAACATGCATTTTTGAAATTTTTTATTGGAAAATAGGTACGTTTCAGAACACCCTGAAATCATCCCAGATTTGAAGAACTGACAGTGATACGGATGGGTGAGCAAAGAATGAAAAATACAATTTCACTTGGTCTGCGTTCAGAACATGGGTCAAATTTGGATTCTGGGGAAGGGGGGGGGGGGGGTTAGAAAATTGGTATAAAAGGCTAAAATCAATAACAATCCACCTGACGTTGTGTGGGATGGTAATTCACGACAGAAAGAGGGACTACCTACTGGGATGATATAACTATTTTTCTCAAAGAAGAGTGGGTAAAATTTGACATTATAACGGTCAAAAACAGGTAGAAATGGCTAAAATCACGAACAAATTGTATAATCTTAGGGAAAGTGGAATGTATGGTTTCTTGCTGTATCATATTTTTACACAGTAGCAAGAATATTTGTTTGAAAAGTCACTTTTATAGCCATGCTGCACGACATACTTCGGCACATGACATACTTCGGCAGAAGTATGAGAGGGAAAAGGGGGAATGAAAAGTAGTATGAAGTTGCGGTTCAGGAAAGGACCACTGAACAACTTCAAGGTGACTAACCTCCATCGTATTAGTACGAGTACTACCTCAATAATATTTTACTGGTGGAGAACAAAGCTCCTACATAAGTGCGTCGGCGGAAAGAAAACGTTGTCAGAGGTTGTTGTACAGTGAATTGTGCCCATCTGGGCAACCTCTACGTGATAAACCTCCATCGTTAGGATGAAACAACTATTGGGATTAGTGAATTGGGACACGGCATTAATCGCCTTCAAATGAGCTCAACATATTTTAATTATACTGACGCTAAAAGAGGGGGAAAGGTGCGGGGAGGCCAACAGATGTATGTATTATCAGAGACCAAAAAAAGTCTGCCAATTCGAGTAGGCAGTATAGCTTCCTCACTTGAATCACATGAACGTAGAGCAGTTGGGAAGGTTCATTTTTTGTTTATTCGCTAAATAGAATTGAAAAAACATGGAAAAGAAAAGTAAGTACACGTACCGTTACGTTAAAAACTTACCGTAAAACTTCCTACCGCCGAAAAGCAACGTCACGCAAGTTTTTTGGGTGTAACGAGCTTTCGGTACGTATAACGGGGAGGTCTAGAGCCTTCGGAATGCTAGCGACCCCGTAACGACAATTTATCGACGGTTTAGCAATAGGTGACGCTATTGACCGCTGACTAAATACCAATCGTCGGTATTTAGTGACATCGATATTTGTTGTTATGCTAACAATATTTCGTGGTCGTTATGATGCCATACCGAGTTGCAGAATCGCACTGCTGACGGACTCTTTGATGGCAAATTAACGACGAAGGGAGCAGTTGCCGTTGAGCGCAGCCCTTCACGCCTTCCCACAGCCCTTTTGTCTCGTCGTAGGCGGCAGCGCGAGGCTCGACGCGACCCCTCCACTGCTCGACAGTTTTTGCGCTCACCTACAAAAGTGTCGCGCAGGAACAAAAGTGTTTTGAAGCCCTTCACGAGGCGTTTCTGCACTCCGGAGTCCCAGCGTTTCACAGTCAGAGCCCCCCAACGCGTGTGGAAGTTCCCATTGTTCCACCACAGCTCCTCAACGGCAGTTCCTGCAGGGTGTGCGCAGAAGGGGGTCGTCCCGTTGATATTTATTCCTCCAATAACTAAGATAATGCGCCCTTTCATATTTCCCTACTTCCGCGTCGCTATAGCCCCCTCCCCTCCCAGCAACCCCCAACTCCTGAAGAGTCCTTCGACATCCTCTCCATTGTTATTCATTCTTTCGCCTCACGTAGAAATCAATGGCACTGTAGAGCGCAATCCCTCTATTAATTTCCACTCAGCGCCTCCACTACCGTGTAATTCCTTTTCTCAAAAATCGGTCCACGTTTCGCATTAAAGCGCACTCATAACCAGCGGTTATGTCGGATGTTCACTCCACAACTGGAGGGGATTTTGTATCACTTTATATTCAGGACTGCATCGTCTCGGGGATAGAGGAAGAGACCTGGGAAAAAAATATATCATTAGCAGCTCCAAGAACATGTTTGGAAGATCCAGTAACGCAGTATGACCAATGTGCGAATTTTCGAAGTAACGGAGGCTCGCGGTGACCATTTGCGACCCAACACGCGTGTGTACCCTCAAAATTTCAACTCTCTACGTGAGCTTGTGAGGTACGGTTATCCATGGTTTTTAGGGCGAGAAGACCGAATATTTGGTTGATTTTGACCGAAGAGTGAATAATTGAGGTTTTAACGAAGGTGAAGCTCCCGAAATTCATTTGTCATTAGTCAAAAACACGGGAAATTGTGTGAAATCAACATACATTAGTATAATAACACTAGAAGTAGTATCAACATGTGAATCAAGACAATTAAATGGTACTATCAATGATCAAAACTAATATGTTTTTTAAAAAACCGATCCTAATTTGTGTTTTTGGGGGCCAAAACTGGTGGAAACCATCTAAACTAGCCATTTCAATAACTGCACATGATAGAAACAATAAATGAACAGCCAAAATGTCTGTAGGTGTCCAGTAGAATAATGAACCCATGTGACAAGGACTTTGCAGCGTTTTAGTAACATGAGCTTTTGAGGTACCGTTTTCCATGTTTTTGGGGACGAGAAGATCGAATGTGAAGTCGATTTTGACCAATGAGTGGAAAATTGAGGTTCTAACGAAGTTTCAGCCTTAAATTTACGTTAAATTTTGGTCTAAAATCGACGTTTTCCCGCGCACAGTCCGGGTCTCCATTTGGGAACACATTTGGGTCCTAGTTGTGCGCCGAAACACGGCAGCCCAACGGCATACACCCAGGGGTGATATGGGAGAAAAATGAGCGTAATAATAGGGGTTTTAGTGAACATGAGCTTGTGAGGTACCGTTATCCATGGTTTTTAGGGCGAGAAGACCGAATATTTGGTTGATTTTGACCGAAGGGTGACGAATTGAGGTTTTAACGAAGGTTAAGCTCCCAAAATTGATTTTTTATTAGTCAAAAACACTGGAAATTGTGTGAAAATATCATACATTCGTATAGTAACACTAGAAGTAGTATCATCAGGTGAATCAAGACAATTAAATGGTACTATCAGTGATCAAAAATAATCTGTTTGAAAAAAAAACGAGCCTAATTTGTGTTTTTGGGGGCCAAAATTGGTGGAAACACTCAAAAATAACTATTTCAATAATTTCACATGAGCGAAAGAGTATGCACGACGGCATACACCCAGGGGTGATATGGGAGAAAAATGGGTGTAAAGATAGGGGTTTTCGAGGGATTTTTGAGGTTTTAGTGAACAAGAGCTTGTGATGTATCGTTTTCCATGTTTTTTAGGGCGAGAAGATCGAATACGAAGTCGATTTTGACCAAAGAGTGGAAAATTGAGGTTCTAACGAAGTTTCAGCCTTAAATTTACGTTAAATTTTGGTCTAAAATCGACGTTTTCCCGCGCACAGTACGGGTCCCCAATTGGGAACAATTTGGGTCCTAGTTGTGCTCCGAAACACGGCAGCCCAACGGCATACACCCAGGGGTGATATGGGAGAAAAATGAGCGTAAAAATAGGGGTTTACGAGGGATTTTTGAAGTTTTAGTGAACATGAGCTTGTGAGGTACCGTTTTCCATGGTTTTTAGGGCGAGAAGACCGAATATTTGGTTGATTTTGACCGAAGAGTGAATAATTGAGGTTTTAACGAAGGTGAAGCTCCCGAAATTCATTTGTCATTACTCAAAAACACGGGAAATTGTGTGAAATCACCATGCATTAGTATAATACCACTAGAAGTAGTATCAACATGTGAATCAAGACAATTAAATGGTAGGTACTATCAGTGATCAAAAATAATCTGTTTTAAAAAAACCGAGCCTAATTCGTGTTTTTGTGGGCCAAAATTGGTGGAAACCAACAAAAATAGCCATTTCAATAATTGCACATGAGTGAAACAATAAATGAACAGCCAAAATTTCTGTAGGAGTCCAGTAGAATAATAAACCCATGTGACAAGGACTTTGCAGCGTTTTAGTAACATGAGCATTTGAGGTACCGTTTTCCATGTTTTTGGGGACGAGAAGATCGAATATGAAGGCGATTTTGACCAATGAGTGGAAAATTTAGGTTCTAACGAAGTTTCAGCCTTAAATTTACGTTACATTTTGGTCTAAAATCGACGTTTTCCCGCGCACAGTACGGGTCCCCATTTGGGAACACATTTGGGTCCTAGTTGTCCAGTAGAATAACGAACCCATGTGACAGGGACTTTGCCGCGTTTTAGTAACATGAGCCTTTGAGGTACCGTTTTCCATGTTTTTGGGGACGAGAAGATCGAATATGAAGTCGATTTTGACCAATGAGTGGAAAATTGAGGTTCTAAGGAAGTTTCAGCCTTAAATTTACGTTAAATTTTGGTCTAAAATCGTCGTTTTCCCGCACACAGTTCGGGTCCCCATTTGGGACCCATTGTTAAGCTCCCGAAATTCGTTTATTATGAGTCAAAAACATGGGAAATTGTCTGAAATTACCATACATTCGTATAGTAACACTAGCAGTAGTATCAACAGGTGAATCAAGACAATTAAATGGCACTACCGATCATCAAAGATAATTTGTAAAAAACCGAGTCTAATTTGTGTTTTTGGGGGCCAAAATTGGTGGAAACCATCAAAAATAACTATTTCAATAATTGCACATGATAGAAAAAATAAATGAACAGCCAAAATGTCTGTAGGTGTCCAGTAGAATAATGAACCCATGTGACAAGGACTTTGCAGCGTTTTAGTAACATGAGCTTTTGAGGTACCGTTTTCCATGTTTTTAGGGCGAGAAGACCGAATATTCGGTTGATTTTGACCAAAGAGTGGAAAATTGAGGTTCTAACGAAGGTTAAGCTCCCGAAATTAATTTTTTATTAGTCAAAAACACTGGAAATTGTGTGAAAATATGATACATTCGTATAGTAACACTAGAAGTAGTATCAACAGGTGAATGAAGACAATTAAATGGTACTATCAGTGATCAAAAATAATCTGTTTTAAAAAACCGAGCCTAATTCGTGTTTTTGTGGGCAAAAATTGGTGGAAACCAACAAAAATAGCCATTTCAATAATTGCACATGAGCGAAACAATAAATGAACAGCCAAAATTTCTGTAGGTATGTCCAGTAGAATAATGAACCTATGTGACAAGGACTTTGCAGCGTTTTTTTTTGGGGGGTTTTAAAAAAATATTTACCAATGCTGACAATTGCATCAGATTGAATACGAAAAGGGAATTTTATGCAACAAATTGTCTCTTTAATCTGCTCGCTGTGGCGGATTTGATTCCACGTGTGAAGTTGGGCAGTCGTTGACCCGCCGCCGTGCGGAGGCGGACGTGGAAACCGACGATTCGAAACAGAAGTAATCGAGATCGATAACCGCGTGCTCGAGAGGAAAACCCCCGTTTCGGATGTTTACGAACGGTTAGAAGGGGGAGACGGAGACGACGGCAGTTGACACCCGACGTCGATAACCCGACGTCGGCCTATTGAGGCTCAACCGAAGGAGAACCTTACGCACAATTGAGAGCAGACCTGAGGAGAGATAGACCCAAGGGTGACGGGGGTTAGTATTAATAACCCCCCCTTTGTGGGAGATGGTAACGCTTGGTGAGATGGGTCTCTTAACTCATCCGACGTCGTAACCATTTCAGTGGTACGACCTGCGGAGGGGGGTGAAACGCGAAAGGGGTCGGTTGGCGTAACCAGGGGTAAGGGGCCACCGAGCGGAGGACGAAAAGGGTGAGTGATAGGAATTAATGCGGCTGGGGAGGTTTCACCTATCTTTCCGCACGACGGCATCACCCGGGCGGTGCGGCTACCCGTGGCAACTCCGTGGGTTTCGGCCCTCCCCCGCGTCTTCATCAGGGTTCGAACAATGCAAATGGCCCGAGAGCTATCCGTCATCCCCCGGACCCCCGCCACCGTCTCAATGTAGCGAAAAACCCTCACTACCCCCCCCCCCCCCTCAAGCACGAACAGTCAGGGGATTCTTTTACGGGGGGGGGGGGGGGGGGAGGATAACCGTTGAGTGACTGCCGCAGACAAAGGATCCCCGCAGATAAAGCAGGATCTCGCGCAATCCACGGACTAACGGACAATCCACGGACTAACGGACAATCCACGGACTAAAGGACAGTCCACGGACTAACGGACAATCCATCCCTTAATCGAATTTTATAAGAAACCGTGTGTATCAAACCATCCTGCGATGTGGAAAACGCTGCAAAGTCCTTGTCACATGGGTTTATTATTCTACTGGACATACCTACAGACATTTTGGCTGTTCATTTATTATTTCGCTCATGTGCAATTATTGAAATGGCTATTTTTGATGGTTTCCACCAGTTTTGGCCCCAAAAAACACGAATTAGGCTCGGCTTTTCCTTTCAACAGATTATTTCTGATCACTGATAGTACCACTTAATTGTCTTGATTCACCTATTGATACTACTTCTAGTGTTATTATACGAATGTATAGTGATTTCAGACAATTTCCCATGTTTTGGACTCATAAAAAATGAATTTCGGGTGCTTAACCTTCGTTACAACCTCAATTCTTCACCCTTCGGTCAAAATCAACCAAATATTCGGTCTTCTCGACCTAAAAAAAAAAATGGAAAACGATACGTCACAAGCTCATGTTCAATAAAACCTCAAAAATCCCTTGAAAACCCCTATTATTACACTCATTTTTCTCCCATATCACCCCTGGGTGTATACCGTCAGGCTGCCGTGTTTCGGAGCACAACTAGGGCCCAAATGTGTTCCCAAATAGGGATTCGAACTGTGTGCGGAAAAACGACGATTTTAGACCAAAATTTAACGTAAATTTAAGGCTGAAACTTCCTTAGAACCTCAATTTTCCACTCTTTGGTCAAAATCGACTTCATATTCGGTCTTCTCGTCCCCAAAAACATGGAAAACGATACCTCAAAAGCTCATGTTACTAATATGTTACTAAAACACAAAAAGTACCTATTTTTATACACATTTTCACTCATAACACCCCTGGGTATATTCCGATCGGGCTGTAAAGTTTCAGGATTCAACTAGAGCCCAAATGAAGCATGTGTGAGGAAGAACGAATTTTTTAGACCAAAAATGAAGCCGGTACACGTGATAAGGCGGACGGACATTGCATTTTTGGAATCTACGCACCTTGAAACGGAAAAGAAAAAATTTTGAGGGGGTGCTATAAAAAACCTGTCGGTTTTTGGTAACGCTTTTCGAGTTGCCATAGTAAGACAAGAAAATGTAAATAAAACCTTCAGCTTACTACCAATTTATATTTAAAACGTAGCTTTTCGCTCAAATTCTGATCATCCTCAGGTACATAAACACAAATCTGTGTTTATGTGAGTACCTCAGGATGCTTAGAATTTGAGCGAAAAGCTTCGTTTTAAATATAGCATTTCCAAGTCTGAGTCAATATTTTCAAAACCAAATTCAACTTTTTCTATTAAAATTCGAATTTTTCCAAGTCAAATACCTACAACTTTTCCCCTCTCAAACTCAACTTTTTCCATTTCCAACTCAACTTTTTCCATTTCCAACTCAACTTTTTCCATTTTAAATTCGACGCACCATTTCAAATTCAACCTTCCCCGACTTCAGCAAAAAATATAAATTTTAAAAATTGCAAGCCCTATTTTTTTACCCCTTAGAGATGACTGACAGTAACTCCGAGCTTCTCGGACTCGCGGACCAACCCAAAGAACCCAAATGGGTTCCAAAAACAGAATTTCTTTAATTTTCTTCCAATTTTAAGGGAGAATTTTTTTTTCATGCTCGATTCCATAGGTTTATTACTGAAAATGATAAAAGAAAATGGAAAGTTGGTTTACTGTTGCGCAGGATCTCGCGCAATCCACGGACTAACGGACAATCTACTCGTTACGGAGAATCAACAAGAAACGGACAATCTATCAATTCATCGAATTTTATAAGACCCCTTGTGTATTAAGCATCTTGCAATGTGGAATAATCAAACAAAAAATAAACCTTCAGCTTGATACCAATTTATATTTGAAACGAGCTCATCGCTCAAATTCTGAGCATCCTCAGGTACATAAACACAGATCTGTGTTTATGTGAATACCTCAGGATGCTCAGAATTTGAGCGAAAAGCTTCGTTTTAAGTATAGAATTTCCAAGTCTAATTCGATCTTTTCAAAACCAAATTCAACTTTTTCCATTCAAATTCCAATTTTTCCAAGTCAAATTCCACTTTTTCTCTTTCAAACTCAACTTTTTCCATTTCAAATTCGACTTTCAATTTCAAATTCGACTTTCCATTTCAAATTCAATCTTTCCCGACTTCAGCACAAAACATAAATTCTAAAAATTGCAAGCCCTATTTTTCACCCCTTAGAGATGACTGACATTAACGCCGAACTTCGCGGACCAACCCAAAGAACCCAAATGGGTTCCACGAACAGAATTTCTTTAATTTTCTTCCAATTTTAAGGGGGATTTTTTTTTTTTTTTCATGCTCGATTCCAAAGGTTTATTGCTGAAAATAATAAACCAAAATGGGAAGTGTCACTACTGTAAGAATTGGGTGAATCATTCGCAATTTTGAGTCAATTATTCTTATAAGACTTCTGTTCGAAAGCAGTACGAAGGAGTTTGTTAAACTCGTTTTTATATTAACTGATTACCTATCAAATTATCAATATATACTATCTTTGTTATTATTAATCTGCTATTATTAATCCTGCTTTGATTTTTCTTTGATGTACAAACGTTTTATATGAACGCACTTTCGTTCAACTCACAATTTTGATTAGTCGGTATAAAAAATGTGATTTAAATCCCACAACTCTCAACACTCAACAATGAATGCAGAGTTCCTCAGCTCCGATGATATTCTTTATTATAACCGATAAATTAAATTAAATGAAATTTCATTTTCCCAAGCAGTTTTTTAAAATTATTATCTTTTTGATAGGCAATAACACAAAATTTTTCTCTAAAAATAAAGTGACTATAGGATCACACTGGATAACCGGAGCTGTTGCCCAGGGTGGAGCTGGTCTACCATGTTGTCTTCGATTGGATTATTTTATTTGTGTGCCTCTTTTGCTATGGATACTGTTTTGCGGTTAAGCATATTGTTTCTATTTTTTTTTAAATATAAGATGTTAACTTCTGTGATTTACATTTCAAGGTTTGTAGGCACCGGTTCGGTTCGGAGTTCGGTTGGCATGAAACAGAACATTCCATGTTCCGCGGTTATGAGTCGACTCGTCGGTTTCCATGTGATTCGACCACTGCCACAGGGAAGCAAACCCCATTCAGAGTCCTGTATTGATTTTTTTTCGCTACTAGTTTCTATGTGGCTGCAGGTGCAAAAACCTAATGGAAAACTCCGCCCTGTCACACTCTTGACCCCTCCACTTAACCAATCTAATTTGGGGTAACGCATTTTGTCATGTTCTGCCCTCCCAGCACTCTACCTCCGACTGTCACAAAAGAATTCTATCTCTTAGGGCCCCTTCTGTTCGTAAACTCCCAAGTCTGAGGGTGCGAGTGGTTGTTTGGAAGCGCGTATTGTTGTCTAAACGTGTTCAAAAACATTGAACCCGTTGTATTGTACATAATAGAGCCAGGGACCGAAAAAGGAATCTCAATTCGATCTGTGCATAACCTCACTATTTATCTCTCAGCAATCGAATTCACTCTATTTATCTCTCAGAATTCAGATTTCACCAGTAATAACTTCAGTATCTACTCTCAATATGTTTATGGTCCTTGACCACTCAATATTAATTGTTGTTAGGATTCTTGAGGGTTGTTGGTCACTCAATCAAAAGATCCACTACGCCGACGTTTCGATTTACTTATAAATCCTCATCAGGGATGCAATGGTAGAAACTATTTTACTCCGAAAGTCAATGTTTTCTGAGTAAAATAGTTCGCATCATTGCAGTCCTGAAGAGGATTTATAAATATATCGAAACTTGACCGACCCTCAAGAATCCCAACAACAATTCTACTCTCAATAGTGCGGTTTTAACGTCACCATAGTGGGAGTTGAGATCAGTATCATTAATGGCAGAAACGTCCTGCGACATAGCCAACTATATATACAACTACAGCCCTGCTGCCATAAATCCCGCGACCAAGAACAATGTTCGCACGACGGAACAAGTAGGTTTTTTTTACCCTCCCTGAAACTCGACCTCCTGGGGGGGGTCTATGGTGTTGATTTTTTGGCAAAACCATTCTCTAGGAGCCCCTGAGGAGGTGTACCAAATGTCAACCCTTCGGACCATCAGGTTGCCGGAGTTATGGAAGTCTGAAAACGGCTATTTTTCAAGTTTTTCTAGTTGTCCTCTTCGTTGCTCTTGTTCTCGTCGTTTGACAGGGCTACAGCCTCACAGTCATAACGGATCGAGAAGAATTAAGCAAACACATTCGTTATGTTCCAAGGAAATGCCTTTTGTGATCCCCCCCCAACAAATAATCACATTGGGGGGGGGGGGGGGATCTACGAGTAGCTAGAGAGGGTTTTAAGAACTAAAATTTAGCATACTTGTTCACTGGGGACGGCCTCCTGAGGAACTGTTTTGAGGTGTGTACCTACTGGAAAAAATGTTTATTTCATCGAGTAAAAAAGATGTGATTTCCCCCCTCCACAACAACCCTGTTTTACCGGCTCCAAAAAAAAACTCCTCAGCCGCGAAAAGGACTGATTTCCATTTTGCCCGCAAAAATAGCATGCTCGGTGCTTCGCACCTCGCTCTTGGCTGTGGACATAGAAAGCCGTTCCTTCCCTCTCTCTTGGAAATGCGCACAGAAATCTGTTCCTTCCCCATAACCGTGAAAGTTCTAACAATGCTGTTTGGCGGGCAGCTTTTTACCCCCCAGGCGACACCCCTTTTGGTTCATTATTCTGTGAATAATACACCTATGTATTCGCTCAGCAAACAAATTATATAACTCCCACCCACCACCACCACACTTTTTAAAATTACGTTTCAAGGTGCTCAGATTCCAAAAATGCCATGTCTGTACGCCGTATCTGCTTCATTTTCGGTCTAAAAAATTCGTTCTTTCGCACACAGGCTCCACTTGGGTCTTAGTTGTGTCTTGAAACTTTGCAGCCCGATCGTAATATACCCAAGGGTGTTGTGAGCGAAAAATGGGTGTAAAAATTGGTTTTTTGGATGTTTTAGTAACATGAGCTTGTGAGGTATCTTTTCCATGTTTTTTAGGACGAGGATACCGAATATAAAGTCGATCTTGAACAAAGACTAGAAAATTGAGGTTCTAACGAAGTTTCAGCCTTAAATTAACGTTAAATTTTGGTCTAAAATAGTCGTTCTTCCGCACACAGTTTGTGTCCCCGTTTGGTCCTAGTTGTGCTCCGAAGCTCGGCAGCCCGATCGGAATACACCCAGGGGTGTTAAGGGAGAAAAATTCATGTAAAAATAGGGGTTTTTGGTGTTGTAATAACAACAGCTTGTGAGGTATCGTTTTCCAATTTTTTTGGGCGAGAAGACCGAATATGAAGTCGATTTTGACCAAATAGTGAAGAATTGAGGTTGTAACGAAGGTTCAACTCCCAAAATTCATATTTTATGAGTCAAAAACCTGGGAAATTGTCTGAAACCGCCATAAATTTGTATAGTGACACCAGAAGTAGTATCAACAGGTGAACCAAAAGGTAAACCAAAGATAATTTGTAAAAAAATGAGAGCTTAATTTGTTTTTAGGGCCTAAATTGGTGGAAACCATAAAAAACAGTTGTTACAATTAATGCACATAAAAGAAACAATAAACGTACAGCCAAAATTATGTAGACAACAGAATCATAAACCCATGTGACAAGGAATTTGCAGCATTTTTACATTTAGGATAGGTAAGTAGACACAATGAAGAAAATCATAATGACTTGAAATTGACTCATCGAGAATTTTTCCCGAGCACTGGCAACAAGTGAAGCTATTTTATCGAATTTCTGGGGAGAAAAAACGCTATTGCAATGGATCTATTTCAGCACACGAATATTAAAAAAAGGATTCAATGTTCCACTCAAGAGCATTCTGGAACCCATCCCTAGGAGTTCAATATTTTTCCGTAAGTAGGCATATATGTACATATAATTTATCTATCTGTCACTCCAGATAATATATGATCTTTGCTACGAGATAAGCAATCCAAAATTTTGCTAAAATATTTTTGTAGAGGCAAACGATAAAATGAGGTCGAAAACGAGAAATTTTCGAAAAAAAGTTGTTCGAGTTTGAGTTTTATGGGTCAAAAACCGGTAAATGGGTCATTTCAAAATTTCGGTGCATTTTGGGCCTCTAATTTTTTCAAGATAAAATGTGAAATATTTCAATGTTGGTTTATTATTTTCAATAATGAACCATTGGAATCGAGCATGAAAAAAAAAATTCTTACCCCCCCTCAAAATTTGATGGTTTACGTTTCAAGGTATGTAGAATCCAAAACTGCAATAAAAATATTTCTGTCTGTCCGCCGTACGCCGTACGCCGTACGGGCCACTTTTCTTAGTTACCATGAAAAAAAATTGATGAAATTCGGGTTATAGGTTCCGTTCGGCGTCTAGTTGGTCCTCGAAGCTCGACGTTACTGTGAGTCATCTCTAAGGGGTTCAAAATAGGGGTTGAAATTTTCAAAACGCCTATACCATTTTTTTACGTAAATATTTTTACGGTTTTAAATAGTTCTTGAACTTGTGAGTTTTTTAAGACCATCCGGAGCATCGTACGTCCAGCCGTTCGTTCACAGTAAGGCCCCGAAGTTTGCACCGACAGGCATTTTCGACTCCAGTGTGAATGAAATTGTATACAATTCAAACCAAATCTCGTAACCAGAGACGCGCCCACAATAGGAATTTGTGAATACGGCCAATCATTGGTAGGGATCACCTGATTATATTGGCGGAGTATGAAGTCGAGTTGGTTGTTCTGTGATATTATTTAATTTGAAAAATGATGGCTCTTTTGGAGTTTGTTGGTAGGTAGTGAAACTTGGACAAACGTTGAGGTATTATTGATGGGTAAATTATTACTACGGTAAATCATTACTCAACGGTAAATTATTACACAACGGTTCATTATACCATCTACGTAGAAGGGGCTGGAGTTTGTTGGTAGGTACTTTTGCAACTTTTTTCACTCCTCATCAACAATTTCTTTTCAGAACTTCATTATGTGTGTTTCTTTTTGTTAGGTACTGTTTGTCATCGGCAGAATTATTTTAGCAACATTTAACTCGTGATTTAGGTAGGTACCTAGTAACGAGTACGGGGTTAGGTACTAACCTACGGAGGGTCTGCGATCTACATAATATGCATAGAATAGTACATATTATATTATATAGACGGGTTATCTATACATAGAGCTGTGATCTGTAACAGAAGGGTATTCTATACAAAATAATAAACCGTTGTGCAGGGATTTGCAGCGTTTTTTTTTTTCACGTAGCGTATCATAGGGTCGTCCTAGTAATATCCTACAGTGGGCACACATAATCATCAATATTTCCAGAGATAGGCCAATAAAAAAAATTTTAATTTCTACGGAGTGAGAATCAAGTCCAAGGAATGAGAAAAGAATCAAGTTATCGTCTTTAACGCATTGGAATCTCCTAAAAAACATAGCGTTGTTTATGTATTCGATTGAAAATGGAAATCACAAGCAGTCTCGAAAAATAAGCTCAATATCTTACTTAATTTCTATTAGTCTTTAACATTATCTTGCACTAAAAGTTGGAACCGAGTGTTTTGTTCATCAAAAATGTCACAGTCTTCCTGTATCTTCCATTTCAACACTAGACTTAGACTAGAAAACAACACAACAAAATGAAATTGTTGTTTACTACTAGGTTTACAGATTATAAAAATTATCACAAAAATTATATTACCAAGTATTTTCAATAGTGTTTAGGAAGTTAAACCACAATAAATGAACTTTTTGTTGAAAAAATAAAGAAAGAACATTTGCTATAATATAGTAGTATGTAACTAGATAGGTACCTAATACAAACATTGCTGTAAAATAGTGAAAAATTAGTAGTAGGTAAATTCAATTAAATGCCATCAAAAGTTCAAAGCTCACTGACATCGATTTCCCAATCAAAGCTATACACTACTTTTTGTCTTAATCATAAAACGAGGGGTAGGAAGAACATGTAAAACGTCGGATGAACCAACTTCACAATGGACAATTTTCGTAGGTTCCATTTTATTGGGCCAAATTCTGTTCAATAACGGAAATTAACACTTATTTACCACGTAATGTGGTTTTTATGTCGGACAGTATAGGCAGAAAACGAGTGGGAAATATGAATTTCAGAGTTCCGCCTAGAAATAATGACGTATTAGGTAAATCGCTGAGTAGTTCAACTCAAATCCCGCTTGGAGTGCAAGTTCACCACTAAACTATGTACATTACCACACCGGATGGAAGGATGGGACCGCTAACTTACAAATAAATTTAAAAGTCCTCAAAATCAAACCTAGGGGAGGTTCACAAAAAGTCACAGCAAAGATTCTTGGAGGTTTCCAGAAATGTTTGCCATTTTGGTTTATTATTCTGTGGATTATAATACACCTATGTATTCGCTCAGCAAAAAAATTATATAACACCCCCTCAAACTTTTTTCTTTTCCGTTTCAAGTTGATTAGATTCCAAAAACGCTGCAAAGTCCATGTCACATGGGGTTTATTATTCTACAGAAATGTTGGTTGTACCTACATTTATTGTTTGTTTCATGTGAAATAATTGAAATAGCTATTTCTGATGGTTTCCACCAATTTTGGCCCCCAAAACACAAATTAGGTAGGTACGATCTTTTTTTTTTTTCAAATTATCCATGATCATTGGTAGTGCCACTTAATCGTCTTGATCTACGTGTTGAAACTTTTCCTAGTGCTATTCTACAAATTGATGGTGATTTCAGACGATTTCGCAGGTTTTTGCCTCATAAAAAATCAATTTTGGGAGCTGAACATCTGGTACAACCTCAATTTTCCACTCCTTGGCCAAAATCGACCTCATATTCGATCTTCTCGTCCCCAAAAACATGGAAAACGATACCTCAAAAGCTCATGTTACCAACATGTTGCTAAAACGCAAAAAGTACTTATTTTTACACACATTGCCACTCACAACACCCCTGGGTATATTCCGATCGGGCTGAAAAGTTTCGGGACACAACTAGGGCCCAAATAGAGCATGTGTGCGAAAGAACGACTTTTTTAGACCGAAAATGAAGCCTGTACACGTGATACGGCGGACGGACATTGCATTTTTTGAATCTACGCACCTTGAAACGGAAAAGAAAAAAGTTTGAGGGGGGGTTATAAAAATTTTTTGCTGAGCGATTACATAGGTGTATTATTCAGAGAATAATAAACCAAAATGCAATGTCCGTCCGCCGTCCACCATACGCCGTCCGCCGTACGCCGTATCACGTCTACAGGCCTCATTTTCGGTCTAAAAAAATCGTTCTTTCGCACACATGCTCCATTTGGGCCCTAGTTGTGTCCCGAAACTTTTCAGCCCGATCGGAATATACCCAGGGATGTTATGAGTGAAAATGTGTGTAAAAATAGGTACTTATTGCGTATTAGCAACATGTTGGTAACATGAGCTCCTGAGACATAGTTTTCCATGTTTTTGGGGACGAGAAGACCGAATATGAACTCGAGTTTGACCGAAGAGTGGAAAATTGAGTTCTACCAGGTGTTCAGCTCCCATAATTGATTTTTTATGAGTAAAAAACCTGGGAAATCGTCTGAAATCACCATCAGTTTGTATAATAACACTAGAAAAAGTGTCAACACGTGGATCAAGACGATTAAATGGTACTATCAATGATCAAAGATAATTTGAAAAAAAAGGAGCGTACCTAATTCAAGTTTTGGGAGCCAAAATTGGTAGAAACCACCAGAAATAGCTATTTAAATTATTTTAGATGAAAGATACAATAAATAAACGGCCAACATTTCTGTAGTATGTCCAATAGAATAACAAACCTATGTGACAAGGACTTTACAGCGTTTTCTTTTTTTTTCTCTCTCTCAGTGTAATCACGATAGTATTCGTACTTCGATTATTCCAACCCCAAGACAAACTAAATCACTCGCGAAGCGTGGACACCCATTTCATAATAAAAAACGCTGCAAAGTCCTTGTCAGATGGGTTTATTATTCTATTGGACATACCTACAGAAATGTTGGCTGTTCATTTATTGTTTCTTTCACGTGAAATCGTCTTTCTTATGGTTTCCACCAATTTTGGCACCGATACACAAATTAGGTACGCTCCTTTTGGTTTATTATTCTGTGAATAATACACCTATGTATTCGCTCAGCAAAAAATTTTTATAGCACCCCCTCAAACTTTTTACTTTTCCGTTTCAAGGTGCGTAGATTCCAAAACTGCAATGTCCGTCCGCCGTCCGCTGTCCGCCGTATCACGTGTACAGGCTTCATTTTCGGTCTAAAAAAATCGTTCTTTCGCTCAAATGCTCCATTTGGGCCCTAGTTGTGTCCCGAAACTTTTCAGCCCGATCGGAATATACCCAGGGGTGTTATGAGTGAAAATGTGTGTAAAAATAGGTACTTCTTGCGTTTTAGCAACATGTTGGTAACATGAGCTTTTAAGGTATCGTTTTTCGTGTTTTTGGGGACGAAAAGACCGAATATGGAGTCGATTTTGACCAAAGAGTGGAAAATTGAGGTTGTACCAGATGTTGAGTCCCAAAATTGATTTTTTACAAGTCAAAAACCTGGGAAATCGTCTGAAATCACCATCAATTTGTAGAATAACACTAGAAAAAGTATCAAGATTTGGATCAAGACGATTAAATGGTACATACTATCAATGATCAAAGATAATTTGAAAAAAAAAAAAGGAGCGTACCTAATTCGTGTTTTGGGGGCCAAAATTGGTGGAAACCACCAGAAATAGCTATTTAAATTATTTTATATGAAAGATACAATAAATAAACAGCCAACGTTTCTGTAGGTATGTCCAATAGAATAATAAACCCATGTGACAAGGACTTTGCAGCGTTTTTTTTTTCTAGTTATCCTTGATCATTGGTAGTTCCATTTGATCGTCTTGATCCACGTTCTGACACTTATGGTTTATTATTCTGTGCATAATACACCTATGTATTCGCTCAGCAAAAACCTTTTATAACACCCCCTCAAAATTGTTCTCTTCCGTTTCAAGGTGCGTAGATTCCGAAACGCTGCAAAGTCCTTGTCACATGGGTTTATTATTCTACTGGACATACCTACAGAAATGATGGCTGTTCATTTATTGTTGCTTTCATGTAAAATAATTGAAATAGCTATTTCTGGTGGTTTCCACCAATTTTGGCCCCCAAAACTTGAATTAGGTACGCTCCTTTTTTTTTCAAATTATCTTTGATCATAGATAGCGCCATTTAATCGTCTTGATCCACGTGTTGACACTTTTCCTAGTGTTATTATACAAACTGATGGTGATTTCATACGATTTCCCAGGTTTTTGACTCATTTTAAAAAAAATTTGGGAGCTGAACATCTGGTACAACCTCAATTTTCAACTCCTTGGTCAAAATCGACTTCATATTCGGTCTTCTCGTCCCCCCAAAACATGAAAAACGATACCTCAAAAGCTCATTTTACTAACATGTTACTAAAACACAAAAAGTACCTATTTTTATACACATTTTCACTCATAACACCCCTGGGTATATTCCGATCAGGCTGAAAAGTTTCGGGACACAACTAGGGCCCAAATGGAGCATGTGTGCGAAAGAAAGAAGTTTTTAGACCGAATATGAGACCGGTACACGTGTTACGGCGGACGGCGTACGGCGGACGGACATTGCATTTTTGGAATCTACGCACCTTGAAACGGAAAAGAAAAAATTTTGAGGGGGTGTTATAAAATTTTTTTGCTGAGCGAATGCACAGAATAATAAACCAAAAGCGAACATAAAATTGTCAACAACATTTTTCTTCCTCACTCCCTAGAACAAAAACTCACTCCCTAGGTTCACTGATTATGTCAGTGCAACTAGGGAGTGAGTGGCTAGGGAGTGAGACTTCAACCTATAACTGCTTCCAGTATCTGGCAGATAATTATTTTGGTGATTTCAATTAGCCCCTACTGCTTATCCCCACAAACAACAAATGAAAATACAGTCAACTTTTGTTTAAAACATACCTTCACTGACATATGTTGTGCTAGGGAGTGATAATCAATAAAAAATACTCTCTAACAACTTGAGATTGGATGTTGAACTGATGGAAGACAAATCACTATTAATCACTGCTGAAACGAGGTGCTGGTAGCCATATTGCATCAGTGTTGCCACAGGCTTCAAACAGAAAAAATTCGCTTTTTCCAAGGGCTGGCAGAATTTTTCAAAAACTTCTGGGGAGTGAGGTGGAAACTGAGTGACAAGCATAAAAATGATGTAAACTCGAATGTGTCATCGTATTCCTTCTTTATGATCATATTCAAATTGAGTAACATATCCTCCAGTGGAAAAGACTTCAATAATTTGAGATAAAAATTACCCAAACCTGAGAAACTCTTGGTGGTGACAGCCTAGGGAGTGAGGAATTGTGTGTTTACATGCATACCTTCCTGTAGATAATTAACATTTTTCATGTTGAATATTATGGGTACGAGTGCTGAAGGGTCTGCGATTATTTTTTTTTTTTAAGTATGCTGAAAGATGAGTTGTTGCCATCACAGCCTCGTGACACAAAATGCACCGACATTTTGAAATGACCCAAATATGTCTGAATCACCAAGAATGGTAAATGTCAAAAATATTTTTCCTCTTAGGTGTGGGTCAAATTTGAATTTTCAGGGGCCAAAAATGACGAAAATCGTTGAAAATAGCGATAATTACACCTAACAATATTAAGAAAATTTGCTCACATGGTTAAGGAGAGTCTGCGGATGTCAGAATAACATTTTGAACTGGCCGGGAAGGGAAACAATAGGAATGCAGAGAAGGTACTTATCTAAATAAATGAAGCCTTCCGAAAGTGAAGTGAGAAAAAAAGGAGCTGAAAAGGAAGTTCGGAAAGGTCTCAATGGACTAAATTATTCGCATTTAATCTTAAACGGGGGTGAGGAGGAGTGGAAGGAAGAACTTAGCTAAGTGCCCTTCTCGCCTCTGGTGCGGGATACGCAGACTTTAATGAGCGCAAGTAAACTTGAGGGACGATCGCGTTAACCACTTAAATCGATCATTAATCAAGTTACAGGTTTTAATTGCTTCTTATGCGAGCCTTTAAATCGAATGAAAAGGGAGGAGGAGTCGATGGGAACGAAGATGGACGACGGGAGAGCGATGCTGTGGATAATCCTTCGAACGTTTGCGACGATTAGAAACGTGATTATGATCAGAATTGTAGTCGAGTTGGAGCAGTTACCTTGATAGGGCATCTGGGTAGTGATTCAATATAATCAAATGCCGAGTAACAGTGGGTCTGGAGCCGAACGATTATTTCCTAGGATCGTACTTTTACGAGGCCACCTTAAGAGGGAATTCCAATAATAGCCCATAACCATAAGTGGGTACCGACTTCTGTTTGAGATATGAACCGCCATCTCATACACGCAAGCTTTCAGCTATAGGTTCCGTTCGGGATTCAAAATTCAGTTTTATATTCAAAATGTTGTTAATATGAAACGAAATGAAGAGTTGGCAGATGAGTGTTCGTGGGTCAACATAAAATCAAAACGCTGCAAACTATTACATAACGATTTATCATTAACACGTATAGATGCCCCTCCCGCGTAAATCACTGTTTTCTGTGGTCAATACCTACCATCGTACTCCCCCCCCCCCCCCCCCCACCAGGAAAGCCCTAAATCGAGTACTAGAGCCGGCCCGGGAATTACAGTTTCATAAAAATGCGTACGAGTCAATAATTCAAATCATTAATTATTATTTGTTGTTATTCAGGAAGCATAAAGTTTGTTCAAGCTACTAACGTACCTATGAATAAAACCCAAAAGAGCCATAATTTTTCTAATGAAATAATACTACAGAGCAACCAACACGACTACATACAGCCATTGATCGTCATCAGGCGTTCCCTAGAAATAATGTCTGGGGTGTAAAAGTGTAAAAATGGGTGTAAAAACAGGTTTTTTTTTGTGTTTTAGTTGTGAGGCATCGTTTTCCATGTTTTCAGCCTTAAATTTACGTTGAATTTTGGTATGATGTCGTCGTATTTCTGCACACAGTCTGGGTCCCAATTTTGGAACACATTTGGGTCCTAGTTGTGCTCTGAAGCTCGGCAGCCCAATCGGAATACCTCCGCAGATGTTATGGGTGTAAAAATAGGATTTTTTGAAGTTGATTTTGACCAACGATGGAGAATAGAGGTTGTTACGAAAGTTCAGCTCCCAAAGTTCATTTTTCATGGGCCAAAAACCTGGGAAATTGTCTGAGATCGCCATAAATGTGTATAACACTGGAAGTAGTGCCAACAGGTGAATCAAAAGGTGAAATGGCAATATCAATGATCAAAGATAATTCGCAAAAAATAGGAACCTAATTTATTGCGAAACAATAAATGAATAGCCAACATGTCTATAGGTAAGTCCAATAGAATAATAAACCCATGTGACTTTGCAGCTTTTTCTTTTTCTAACTAAGTTTATAGATAAGTTTTGGTCTAAAATAGTCGATCTTCCGCACACAGGCTCATGGACCCTAGTTATGCTCCGAAGCTCGGCAGCCCAGTCGTAATACACCCAGGGGTCTTTTGGGTGAAAAATGGGTGTAAAAATAATGTTTTAGTGAACATGAGCTTGCGAGGTACGGTTTTCCAAGTTTTTTAGGGCGAATAGATCGAATATGAAGTGATTTCGACCAAAGAGCGAAGAATCCACATTCAGCCTCCAATTTACCTCACATTTTGCTCTAAAATCGTCGCTCTTTCGCAAGAAGGCTTCATTTAGGCCCTAGCTGTGCTCAGAAGCTCGGCAGGGCAGCGCGATCGGAGAACACCAAGGAGTCTTATGGGTGAAAAAATGGAGTAAACTAAGAGGTTTTAGTGAATCGTCAACTTGATCGTGAATCAAACGGTATAAATCCGGCCCGGATATGATCGCTAGGGAGCACCTGATTATAATCAAGGATGGCTGTGAAGTCGAGTTGGTTGTTCTGTAGTATTATTTCATTTGAAGAATGATCCCTCTTTTGGATTTTGTTTAGGCACTTTTGTAATTTGAACAATAATTATGCTTCACGAATAACAACAAATAATCACCTAATGATTGAATTATTGAATCCCGCGCAGTCGTATGAAACTGTATTTCCCGAGCCGGCTCCAGTACTCGATTTAGGGCATTCCTGGAGGGTGGGGGGGGGGGAGCACGATGGTAGTTACTGACCACGAAATACAGTGATCTACGCAGAAGGGGCATCTACACAGGTAAATAATAAACCTTTGTTTATTAATTCGCTTTTTTTTTTTTAAATCTCGACAGCAGCTTAGTCAGCCACTACGGAATTCGCTTATATGGCCATGCTGCATAACTGAAACTTTCATTTTCGCATTCGAGGACAATAATTTATTAACCCCTTCAGGAAGAGAGGTCCAGAAAGGTCTGTTCACTATTTTGATAATTACGTTGAATACATTAACTCTGCAGGACGGAGATGCATAATCATACATCAAATTCAGGGGGGGGAGGGTAGGGAGGGGGGGGGGGGCTCGACGATTCTTCAAACCCACAGAGAGTTGTTTCTCCGGATCCTTTTCCGGGTTTTATTGTTGTACTCAGTAGCCCCTTGTTTGAGGTCTCCACTCCATTGTTCCACGTCTGGATGCCTTTGAAAAGGCCTCTGAGCCCCCTTCAGACGCTTTTAAAAGGTGGCGGAGGGGAGGGGCTGTTTCCAACGTCTCGCCAACTCCGGTTTCCCCTCCGGCCCGCTGGTAGCGCTGCGTCGCGGAGAGGCGGCGGTGTTGCCGTTTTCGAATTTAATCTGTTTAACCGAAGGGTCTTCTTCTCCCTCATCCTTTGGATTCCGATGGTTTCGAGGACCCCTTTTTCAACCCCCCCCCAACCAGAATATCTTCCCCGCAAGCCAATCTTCGTCGAATCGACTTTGTGCCCTTGGAGGGGGGGGGGGGGGGGGGGGATTATTTAACGGGGTTCCATTAAAACGATCTGTCGTCATTTGCGGTATCTTGTCTCAGACTCGCCCCTTCCACTCGGACTGATTACTCACAACGCCATTATCCAATCGAATTGCTGTTACTCAGATAGTAGTTATGATCGCTACCCCAAACAACCCAAAATATCACGAGTAGGGACAGGATTCGTAGGTATTCACGTACTTTTTTCTAGGCTATGCATCCATGATTTTAAAACTAGATGTGTTCATACTGACAGTTTTTGAACAGTTTTGACACACTTTAATTTCACATATTTTCATATACCTGTTCCGCTATTAATACATATTTTAACATATTTCATTGATTGTAAAACACATATTTTCAAATATTTCAGTAAATGCCTAATTTTAACAGACTTCAAAAAACGCTACAAATTATTAAACAACGGTTTTTACAAGAGTATAGCTGCCCCCTCTGGGTAAACCACTGTTTTACATGGTCAGTACCTATCCTCGAGCCCCCCCCCCCCCCACCTGGGAGGCCCTAAATCGACTACTGGAGCCGGCCCGGGAATTACAGTTTCATGAAAATGCGCAGGATTCAATAATATGTCGTGGTATCCTCCCAGAACCACTCCTTGTATAATTAGATCTCACAATAAACATAGTAATGGGACGGCAGACGCAGGAGACCCGGGGAACCTGGTGGGGCCCCCACCATCCTCCACCAGTATGGAGGATGGAGGGAGATAGCCCAGGGGGCTATAAAAACTCGACTCCTTCGCCTTCCAACTCATTCTACGCTTCCTTCTAGTCGCTGACTATTCTCTAACCTCGCTCCTCCTCTCGCTCTCCTCATCCTAAAAGATCCCAGGCATGGTGGCACCTCCAAGCTGTAACCAAACTGGGCAAAGCTCCTCCTAACGCCTCCAGTGGTGGATCCCTTTGGGTATTAACCTAAAGTGGTAGATATCCTTTGGGCATTAACCAGCAATGGATATCCTCTGGATATTAACCGGGGGTGTTAGGTCCTCCTGACGCTTCCAGTGGTGGATACCTTCTAGGTATTAACCGGGGCATCAGGCACATCTACCTACCACACAATCATTAATTAGGTTGTTATTCATGAAGCTGTTTGTTCATACAAAACAACCTACCAACAAAATCCAAAATAACCATCATTCTTCCGATGAAAAAGAAATCAAGGAACAGCTGACTCGATTTCATACAGCCAACCGTGATTATGGTCAGGTGTTCCCTAGCAATGATATATGAGCTGGATGTCACTTGATTCACGATCACGTTGACGAAGCTTTTCGGTGCTAACGAACAGCTGGAGTACAATGCTCGGGTGGTCTCAAAAAAATTCTTTAGTTAGTGATCAATTTAAAAACATTTTTAAAAAATACCCTTCTATTAAAAGTTTAAATTTTAAAGTTTCAAAGCTCGGACGTTCGGGAAATTTCAACTCCTATTTTTCACCCCTTAGAGATGACTGACAGTAACGCTGAGCTTCGCGGACCAACTAGACCCCAAACGGGACCTACAAACCAAATTTCATTAATTCTGGTTCATGGTAACTAAGAAAAGTGCGTAGTACAGCGTAGGTACGGACTGATATTTTTTTATTCCATTTTCGGATTCTACGTACCTTGAAACGGAAACCATACAATTTGGGGGGGGGGGGGGGGGGTGTTTCTAACACGAGATGGCAACAAATTTCTTCAGGTCAAGGCAACAGAAACAGGAGACGTCAGAAATATTTGGGCCATTGTTGTGTCGTCAGTGACGTCACCATTATTAATATCAACACCTGTTTCCGCTCATTGGAAATCATCATTTGGGGGAAAACACCACATCCCCATAACGCGAACTTACCTACAGATAACATCGACGGGTGGAAAAGGCCCCTGCCAAAGTCCGTACTACCTCCCCTGATAAGCGAGAAAAATATATTCCACGAAGTTCTTTGTAACCGAATTTGACCGACTTGAATAAGTTGTTGGGCTCGCTCTCACTCTCAACCCCTTAGTACCACTTTACCGACTTGGAAATTCGTTAATGAGAGACCACAGGGTGGGAAGTAAAGGTGATTACTGTAGTAAAAGAAAAGTAAAATTCCAATTCAAGGAAAGCGAGGGAAAATTCCAAGAGGTACACCCAAGTTTGACTCGATTCAATTATAAAAGAGCATTTGAAAGTACGTACAGAAGAAATTTTCTCTCGTGGGAACGTGTACTTTCATCGTTCTTTCTTTGTAACTATTTAGGCCGAAATGAGACGTTGGCTGAAGGTTGGCGGAAGAAGTACGTATTCCAAAAATATATTGTAAAATCATGTAGCTATAATACACTCTTGTTTAGTGTATCAGAACTTGTAGTGTTTATAAATGAGTGAACCAGTGTATAGTGTTTAACCCACCTGTTTAAATTTGCAGTGCATAACCCACCTATTTTCCAGAACTGTGTTACCTAACTTGGTACCGTTAGAGGAATATCTATCGAGCTGTCACACTTTCAACTCTATAATGCATTGAAGGATGAGTGGAATAATCATATTATACATACATATGTGACAACCCTCAAAAAACATGGAGTTAAGTAGAGCGGTAAAGGGGATTAATATTGCGATTAGGAGGTAAGAGACACAAATCGAACAAATTTCAGTGTGAATTACAACAAAAGGGTGGAAAGCGACTCGCAAAGTGAAAGAAAGAAAAAAATGTCTACGTAATATTTTTGGTTTATTATTCTGTGGATAATACAATGTATTCGCTCAGCAAACAATTTGTATAACACCCCCTCAAAATTTTTTCTTTTCCGTTTCAAGGTGCGTAGATTCCAAAACGCTGCAAAGTCCTTGTCACATGGGTTTATTATTCTACTGGACAGACCTACAGAAATAATGGCTGTTCATTTATTGTTGCTTTCATGTAAAATAATTGATCCCAGCCAATTTTGGCCCCCAAAACTTAAAATGAGGTACGCTCCTTTTAATTTTTTTTTTTCAAATTATCTTTGATCATTGGTAGTGCCATTTAATCGTCTTGATCCACGTTTCGACAGTTTTTCTAGTGTTATTATACAAATTGATGGTGATTTCAGACGATTTCGCAGGTTTTTGACTCATAAAAAAATCAATTTTGGGAGCTGAACAACTGGTACAACCTCAATTTTCCACTCCTTGGTCAAAATCGACTTCATATTCGGTCTTCTCGTCCCCAAAAACATGGAAAACGATACCTCAAAAGCTCATTTTACTAACATGTTACTAAAACACAAAAAGTACCTATTTTTATACACATTTTCACTCATTACATCCCTGGGTATATTCCGATCGGGCTGAAAAGTTTCGGGACACATCTAGGGCCCAAATGGAGAATGTGTGCGAAAGAACGAATTTTTTAGACCGAAAATGAGGCCGGTACACGTGATACGGCGGACGGCGTACGGCGGACCGACATTGCATTTTTGGAATCTACGCACCTTGAAATGGAAAAGAAAAAAATTTGAGGGGGTATTATAAAAATGTTTTGCTGAGCGATTACATAGATGTATTATTCCCAGAATAATAAACCAAAATGCAATGTTCGTCCGCCGTACGTCGTCCGCCGTATCACGCATACGGGCTTCATTTTTAGTCTAAAAAAAGCGTTCTTTCGCACACATGCTCCACTTGGGTCGTAGTTGTGTCCCGAAACTTTTCAGCCCGATCGGAATATACCCAGGGGTGTTATGAGTGAAAATGTATATAAAAATAGGTACTTTCCGTGTTTTAGTAACAAGTTAGTAACATGAGCTTTTGAGGTATCTTTTTCCATGTTTTGGGGGACGAGAAGACCGAATATGAAGTCGATTTTAACCAAAGATCCAATTTTGAGTCCCGAAAAATCCAAATTTGGCCATTATTCAAACACTGGAATGGTATTTTTCAGTAGTTACTCACTCACCCTTACATACCACTTTCAGTGATTTTGTATCAACTGTAGTGTTTTAGCCGTTGTTACCGAATTGGACCCATAAAAACTCCAATTTGCCGCCTTACAATTTTTGGAAATTGCTCACCTTCGAACCCATCCTTTTGCTTGGCAATACGAACATTTTGGCAGAATTTGGAAATCTTATCATGTACCTAAGGTCAAATACCGTCTGGAGTGACATATAAACGAAATTAATTGTCATTTTTGTGCCAACCAACCTGCTTCAGCTTTGAGTACCATCACTGATGACTGGGATGGATTCTCGTTTCACAACGTAACGGAGGATGATGTTTTCTCATCTTTCTGTGTAGTTACCTCTAATGCAGTTGGATCTGATGAAATCCCATTGAACGTTATCAAAACACTTCTTCCTGTTATCTTGCCATTTGTGACTCACTTCTTTATTTTCTGTCTAACATCCTCTACCTTTCCTGATGGCTGGAAGCACGCTCTCGTTCGCCCTCTAAATAAAATCAGTAAGCCCAAATCATTAAGTGATCTGCGTCCCATTTCCATCCTGCCAGCTTTCTCTAAACCTTTGGAAGTCCTAATCAATAATCAGTTACTAGAATATTTAAATGTAAATAACATGTTGAGTCCCTACCAGTCTGGGTTCCGAAAGGGGCACAGCTGTATAACGTCTCTGATCAATATTACGGAGAGTGTTAGGGAGGGGTTTGAGCTTGGCCAAATTACCATCCTGGTCCTCCTTGATTTCAGCAATGCCTTTGGTTCCTTGGATTTCGGTGTGTTCATTAATAAATGCCGAGATGAATACAACTTGAGTTCATCTGCTTGCAAGCTGCTGCTATCATTTTTGACAGGTCGTACCCAGGCTGTTGTATCTGGCGGCGAAGTCTCTTCTAGCTTACCCCTCACCGCAGGAGTTCCTCAAGGTTCGGTATCAGGCCCTCGTATTTTCTCTATGTATGTAAATGACTTCAGTGCATGCCTCCGAAATTCCAGAACTCATCAGTTTGCGGATGACATTCAGGTCTTCTTGCGTTGTGCACCCGGTGACCTGGACCAGGGCATTGCTCTGATGAATGAGGATCTGAGACGCATTCAACAATGGGCTGACGCAAATTTCCTTCATTTGAACCCCCTGAAGTCCCAGGCCATGATTTTTTCTATTAAACCTTGTGACACTACTAAGTGCCCATCATTACTTTTAAATTCAGTCCCAATTCCATTCTCAGATAGGGTGAAAGACTTGGGCATATCACTCAGCTATGATCTGGGGTGGCCTAGTCATACTACGAGTATCTGTCAGAAAGTCTATGGGTCCTTACACTCTATGAATAGGTTGTCATATTGTACTCCTGAACGTGTTAGATTGAACCTTGTCAAATCCCTTTTAATTCCAATTTTCACATGTGGTGATGTCCTATTCATATGTTCCGCCGATTCGGGGTCCCTAAGAAGGTTAGAATTGGCTTTCAACAATTGTGTGAGGTACATTTTTAAATTAAGACCACGAGGGCATGTCTCACCCTATGTTGATCAGGTGCTGGGCTGTGGGTTAGTCGATTACCTCAAAATACGTTTATTGAGATTCATCCACAAATGTGTCAACAATACGCCATCAATGCCCACGTACCTGAGCAACATGTTTTCTCCGGGTCCCTCCCCCCGTTTGGGTGCATTGGCTCAAATTCATGCGCGGAGCAGACCATTTTCTAATTCTATTAAGGTGGCTGGAACAAGGATGTGGAATGGCTTGCCACTGGCGATAAGGTCCCTCCCATCGCTCGGCACCTTCACGGGTGCATTGAAGGCGCGTTTCGGGAAATGAGCACTTCCCTCTCTTCTACTTGCTGCACCCTCTCATTTTTCTCTTCCATCCTACTATTTTCTTTTTCTTCACCTTCTTCTTCAGTTCGCTTCTTTTCACCGCCAATTATCTACCTTCATTTACTATTCCTCTTCCATTCTTTTCTTCCTCTTCACCTTCCTTTCCAATCTCTTCTTTTACCACCTCCTCTTTCATTTCCATTTCTACTGAAATTTGTTATTTTGTTTTTCGGTTTTCTTTTCCCTTTAATTTAAATTCTATGTTCTTTTATAATAAATACATATGTATAAGTTACTTTGAGCTTTCCAAAGCTTGGCGGGAACATTGTTCCTATTTTGGAAATAAAGTTATTATTATTATTATTATTATAACTAAAGAAATATAACACATAACAATTTTTTGTTAAAATCGTGGGATGAACTCAGGATGCTCTGAAACTGATTTGCCTGTACGAAATTCCAAAAATCCATGTTCTGAAAATGTTAAGCCCATCGAATAGCTTCGTTTTCTTTGACAATTAGCTAATTACCTACGATATTATTATTAGTCCTCTTGATGCATTCCGGTCATTAATAGATCATCTTTAGTGAAAAACGGAATTAATTCAGTGTAGGAATGAGCACAATGTCGCACAACTGGAACAATACAAGAGATCTCGGAGATTCCACCGAACTTTCATAGCCTGATCACCAGACAATAGTGCACAGAGGACTTCTTGACATCGGAGGCAAATCTTCAGGACATCTGAGGCGCCCCGGGTCTCAATGGATAATTGAAGGGGAAAAAAAATCTCCCTGCAGCGAGATAAGAAGAGGGTTTTGGCTGAGGGAAGAGCGAAGGAAAGGGAGGAGAGCGAGGAGGAAATAATTCTTTTGAAGTCGTTTGCTTCTGTGAAGAATACACGCCTGTTTGGCTTCGGATTTATTAGAAATTCAATTAAGGTTCGAGGATCATTGGGAAATTGTTTGAAGTTGTTCCTACTATCACGTACAGGCTCTTTTCGCCGTTCACTTATGGCGGAGACTGAATGTGTACGCTCAGCTGCACCTCCTATCCATTTCCTTCGTATTTTTTCTCTTCTCCCTACTTCTGTATATCAAATTCCTCGACGTGCTTATTTGCCTCCCAAACCACTGCCCCCCATTTCTTGCGATTTCAGACGCAGCTCGTGTGATATCAACCATAACGATATAATTTGTGTCTATTTAGGCATGTCGTAGATAATAATTGATCATACATAATTACGCAGTTAGAGCACTCGCACTTTGAACTAAAACTTTCGCGAATTGAATTAAACTTTTCGCCAAATGAATTCAACTATAAGCAATTTGAATTAAGCTTTTCCCAGTTTAAATCAAACCTACATAGGTGAAAAGATAAAAAAGCAAAGAGGGAACAATGACCCATCTCAGTCGCATGGTTCAGCATTCCGTCCTCTGTCTTACCTACCTATGTTTGTATTCCTCCTCCATGTTCTTTATCGTATAACTGTCGATGAAATATTCGTTAGTGGAACTTTATTTGTTTATTAGCCTTGGAATATGTATTTACCTTCCGATTAAGAACACCGAAGCTGTCCGAAATGAGTGGCAATGATTCAAGTTCTTCGGACGTCGTTCCTAACGGAAGTACTCGTCGTAGACACAGAAGAGTATTAACCTTTAGCGACAGTGATTCGACTACTTCTGCTTCTCAAAACACTGGTAGACGAATCCGAGGGAAGTATGAGACTTTTTCTTTTGAAAAGCGGAAGCTGTTCATAAACCCATATGAAGAAGGATTTTCCGTGAAGGACGCGGCATCAAAATCTTGTGTACAATTGAATATTGGGCAAATTAGGAGGTTTATGCGGGATCAGTGTGAAGTGCGAAGACCCGAACGGCGTGGACACCGCCCAAAAAAATTGTTGCCAGGTGTGGTAAAGAGAAGTGAGCACATGGTTGAATCCGAACCAACTATCACTCTTAAGAAAATCAAGGAGAAAGTTCTGGAGCATAAAATGAATTAAGTGAGATAAGTATAAGAACTGCACTACTCAGCAAACTGAAGATTACGCTTAAAAAAAACGTCCGTAGAGGCTGATCGAATGAACAGTGAGTCAACGTTACAGGTAAGAAAATGCTATAGGCTTCAATCGAGAGAAGCCCTGAGAATTGGGAAAAATCAATTTTTATAGATGAATCGGGGTTTAATCTCCATACGAGACTATCTCAAGCACGTTCAAGAGCTGGAACAAGGGCAGCAGTCACTGTTTCGACAGTCAGAGGACGCAACACCTCATTAATAGTTGCACTGAACGATCAAGGAATCGTTCATTTCAAAATCATTTCCGCTGGGACGACTAATGCAGCTCTCTTTTGTGATTTTTTGAGAGAAACAAACGCGAAACTTCAAGACTGTATGCCAGATGCTTTGCTCATCATGGACAACGCACAGGATACAAAATCAGCTGCAGTCGATCGCCTCATAAGTTCAACAGAAATGACTATACAATTCTTGCTCCCTTACTCTCCTATGTTGAACCCTGTGGGAAAAGCCTTTTCCAAAATAAAAAAATCAGGCGAGAAGTATTCTAAGCAGTGAAGGACACCAATTACCACAGGTCATCTCACAAAGTATATCCTCCATCACTCCCCGAGACTGTGCAAATTACGTAATGGACATGTTTCGATTGCTTCTAACCGAGAGGAGCGAATATAAACAGGAACAGGGAACAAACACAAGAAAAGTAAATTTAAATTCATAGTAATGAAACTGAACTGTTTACAACTTAGCCTACGATTTATTTAACATTCGCAGTTAACAAAACAACAATACTAGTTAACTAGTTAGTAAATAAGCCAACACTTAATGTAGAGTTCCTGTTTATTCGCTCCATGTCTTGTATTGCGTTCATTACTAGACTTATAAGTTTTTGTGTTCTTCAATGACTTGCTCAAAATACATTTTGTTGAACATTCTGTGTAAAAAAAAAAGACAGAGTTACCCAAGTTTAATTCAAATTGCGTAAAATTTAATTCATTTGGCGAAACGTTTATTTAAATTAGCGAAAGGTGTAATTCAAAGTGCGAATGCTATAATAAATCTAAGGTTTTCTGCTAAGGTAGTAAGTCTGTTCTTTGGCCGAGTGTATTTTCTGATCGGTCCGACAGGGATTTCGTTTCTGCTGAGAGCCGGTTCGAAATATATTCATAACCAGCAGGAGCAAAAGGTCAAATGCCAAATCTAGTAGTTAAATTAAGATTAAAAGCAAAATGCTGTTCATACCGCAGACTTTCTTCATCATTCGATTTTGAGATTCAACGTATCTTGGTTCGTGAACTATTTTGAGGGCTACATAACATCCAAGGTCGAGTCCAAAGGTTTATTGTCGAGAATAATGAACCGAAATTCTAGACTGGAAATGTAGAACACTGCGAATTATTACACAACGGTTCACTATTTTCCTGTACACAGGGTGACCAAAATTCAAGGCTCACCGAAATATTTCCGATGACAAGGGGGTTTAGTTCCACACGGTCCCCTTAATTTTTAGCGTAGAACCTGAACATGACACGTGCGGCTCATGCGCAAAACGTGTGCAGTGCACAATAACTTAGTTTTTTCAAATGACAACCCCCCCCCCCCCCCCCCTATTTTTATTCCAGAGAAGGATTCCACGTGAAATGTCATGAAAAAATTACCCGTCATTTGAAGTTTTGAGTGCGCACATAGGCGCAATACTCAGATATTCGAGTTTTTTGGGTGCAGTGAACTACCAAGATTACACGAGTTTGATGTATTTTGTCACGCTAACTAATGAGGCGATGTTTATTTTTCGAAATGTGCTATAAACGCAGAAAATTGCGTTTGTGGGTGAAAGGAGAAAACGGATCTCGGAATGATCACGGTTCGTTTCTCATATTCCGAGCTATTTTCTGAATTAGTTACACATTCAGCAAATTTTTAAAATTATTACTCCCCATTCTATAATGTACCTAACTACCTCTTCAAGGTGAGTTTTTGAGAAAAAATGAAAAAAGATTAGCTCAAATCAAAAAGCAACGTATTAAAATCATGTATCGCACTTTGTAGTTTACTAAACCCTGAAACTCGATTGTCAGCGTTTAGAGGACATTTTGGCACAAATTATTATGGGGACACGCCTAGCCCCTAATACCTCGCAGGCTAGTTTACCTTTGGGCGTTCGGTGGGGCTTCATGCCTTAAATGTGGCGCTCCATGGCACCAACTCTCAGTAACTCTTCGAATTGCAGGCCCATGTATTTGGAACGCGCTCCCTCAGCGGTGTCGTTTATCAGCAGCAGATTTGGCCACCTTTCGGGGCCTGATAGACCGACTCTTCTGCACCGAAGTTGATATGATTTAATTTATTTCGCCTTGAACCCCCCCCCCCCTCCCCACTCCCGAACAAATATTTTTTTCTGTTATATACGTTTTGTATTATTATCTTCTTTTTCTTTGTACTTCTCTTTGTGCACTAGGTACCAATGTTTGGAAAACAGTGGCCATAATAATTTTTTTAAGTTTTTTTTTTTAAATGTTAGGTACATACTAAGAGGGCCCAACAGGCCTAATTGTAACAAGTCGCCAATAAATAGTAATAATAATTAGGTATTATACAATTTGAGTGACTTTTTTTTCATGAAATTTCAAGAAAGAATCTTAATCTGCAATAAAAATTCGGTTTTCCCATCTGATAAAAAAAAGTTAGTGTGCACTGCGCACGACAACGGGCGCAAAAATTCCATATTCAGAGACTACGCTAAAATTTAAGGGGGAGTTAACATTTGAAACTGTTCAAAACCCCCTTGTTAAGGGATATATTATTATCAAACCCCAGTAGAATCCGAAAATGGAATCAGATTATTAGATCACAGAAATCCTATCAGCGTAATACCCTGAATTAGTATGGTCGTTTTTGGCAGTGCATAACTACCTACCCACGCACACAAACATACACAGACATGACAAGCATGCCCCCAGAGTCGAGGTATATAATGGTGTTTAATATCACCAACTAATATAAATAATTTCTAGTAACAAGAACCTAATGTACTTATTGTTTGGATGTACTGGTTGGACGAAATAACGACCACCTTTAAAAAACCCAAGGGAATTTATGAAAACAGTTCAGAGACAGAGGAGAAAAAAAGTTTGTATACAAAATATAAATCAATAGGTTACTGGAACCACTCTTCTACTGCAACTACAGCAACTACAATGTTGAAACTGAATCTTGTCAAAATAAGTGCTATACCAAAATGTTGAGCAGGTCCAGTCGGCGGATAGGTTGGACAACGGACAAACTCAACGAGGATTTTTCGTTTGCGCATTCGCAGACGAATGTTATATTCTGATCTTGATGGAATGCATTTGAGACACCTCACCTCGATCTATCTTCCATATTTCACCGCTTTACTATGATGTGCAGGGTACTATGGGCGCTATTGAAGGATCTGACGCTTGCGCATGCGCAGACGAAAGATACGGTACAACTTCAATGATTATGATGTGGGACCATCCGCAATCGAACCAGCGTATACCCCCAAAATTTCAGCCCTCTACGACTACTTTTTCGCGTAGTGAGAAGCGTTACAAGGAAATCGTAACATTTCATGTTCGCGCATGCGCAGACGAAAGTAACGCTATCAAAGTACTATTTCTGATCGACCCACCAAGTTCCTTAATGTCTGAAACGCAAAAACGCAAAGTGGTTCTGGAAATTTTCATTTTGGAGCGCATGCATTTTTTTACTCAATCACGAACCCAAGGCTTTCGTACCTTCAGGCCGCGAGAAAGCAAAAGTATTGAATGAAAATATCGATACCGAAACACCGATAGTTGAAAGGAAAAAATCGATATTTCCCAATATTGATAATATCCCAACGTCCCTAGTAATTTACACTAGAATCGGTTTGGTGATTGGGATTTCCAACAGCGGAGCGAACCGACGGCGCAATAAATTGGCGTGTTTTATTCCGCTCAGCTCAATCCTGTTCCGCTCAGTCATGCAATTTATTGTAAGTGATTTACGAATTTCACTCACAGACAGAAACCTGTCGATCCCGCGGAACCCGCCGCTTGGTACTGAAGGGCCTGAAAACCATGGGGCTACCTTTATCTGTTTGATAAAGGGGCGATGGAAAGGGAAGGGCGAAAATGGAGTCGGGCGGGTTTTGTTGAAGGATCCCAAGTAAGAGGGCAAAGGGGGATAAAATTAATGCGTCCCCTTCCCCTCTCCACAACCCGCTAACCACATCACAATCACACAGAAGAACTCGGTAGGCCCCCATAGGAACCTCGCAGAATGCAGAACAATTGAACGGTTTAATCAATCATGGCATCCGTGGAAGGTTGGTTCCACTTCAACGAATGTTTTACTCTCGTTTCCTTCAGGGGTTTTGGGTTTTTTTTTCGCTGGGCAACGACAGGGGAAGGGGTTAGCGGCAATAAACAACGAGCTGGGATACATTTTCTTTGGCCTCGGCCACTTTTGGTTTTTTCGAACAAAAGACTAATAAGAAAGCTGGAGATTTTTCCCCTCAGTTCTCTCTCTCTCTCTCTCTCTCTCTCTCTCTCTCTCTATCTATCTCTCACCCCCCCCCCCCCCCCCCCCCCTCGCCACAACCGCCACAAAACAACGGTATGGCAGCTTTATTTTTTCGCCTTTTGAAATCCCTCGAACTGGCAACAGGCTTTGATTGTATCACCACAGCTCGAATGTGAGTGTTTGAACACCGATTCAAAGACTCAGAAAACTCTTCCGCCAATTTCACCACAACTCAAGTACGTGTAGTATGTAGTTTCGCTAGGGTTGTTGGGGGCAAAGCCCAGCTACTTTCGGGTTTTTGTCCTTTGCGACCAACCAGGAGCAGATTTCCTCAAAATTGTATCCGAGTTTTAGGTACGGATCTTATCTTTATCTATTGGAAACATCAATCACCTCCAATCATTAGTCGCCGAAAAATTTGATTTAAGAAAAAAGAAAGAATTGCAGGGCTCTGTCCCAGTTACATGGACTTGGGTAAATGAAAAAAACACTATTATCAAAAATTCAAAAAATATTGGTTCAATTTCTTCTGAACTTGAACAACAACGAAAAACGCTGCAAATCCCTAAACAACGGTTTATTATTTTTGATACAGCACCCTTCTGTTACAGATCACACTTCTCTGTACAGAACACCCTTCTGTTACAGATCACACTTCTCTGTACAAAACAGCCTTCTGTTACAGATCACAGCTCTCTGTATAGATAGCCCTCCCATATAGATCACGGACCCTCCGTAGCTTAGTACCTAACCCCGTACTCGTTACTAGGTACCTACCTAAATCAAGTGTTAAATGATAAAATAATTCTGTCAATGACAAACGGTTGCTAAAATGGCAAAAAGAAACATAACTAAAGTTCTGAAGAGAAACTGTTGATGTGGAGTGAAAAAATATTCAGACCCGGGAGGGTTTCGATCTCGGGAACCATGGTGTTACAGTCCATCACGTATACCACTGCGCTATAGCGCCAACCTGGCCGAGATACCAGTGATCTGTGCTCTCAACTCAGCTTGATGCCTGCATACACCTTACGACGAATTGTATAGCAAATTTTATGGCAACATCGCAGAATGGTACATATATGGTCTCAAATTTCACATCCACTTTTCAATGTTGGTTTATTATTTTCAATAATGAACCATTGGAATCGAGCATGAAAAAAAAAATTCTTACCCCCCCTCAAAATTTGATGGTTTACGTTTCAAGGTATGTAGAATCCAAAACTGCAATAAAAATATTTCTGTCTGTCCGCCGTACGCCGTACGCCGTACGGGCCACTTTTCTTAGTTACCATGAAAAAAAATTGATGAAATTCGGGTTATAGGTTCCGTTCGGCGTCTAGTTGGTCCTCGAAGCTCGACGTTACTGTGAGTCATCTCTAAGGGGTTCAAAATAGGGGTTGAAATTTTCAAAACGCCTATACCATTTTTTTACGTAAATATTTTTACGGTTTTAAATACTTCTTGAACTTGCGAGTTTTTTAAGACCATCCGGAGCATCGTACGTCCAGCCGTTCGTTCACAGTAAGGCCCCGAAGTTTGCACCGACAGGCATTTTCGACTCCAGTGTGAATGAAATTGTATACAATTCAAACCAAATCTCGTAACCAGAGACGCGCCCACAATAGGAATTTGTGAATACGGCCAATCATTGGTAGCGATCACCTGATTATATTGGCGGAGTATGAAGTCGAGTTGGTTGTTCTGTGATATTATTTAATTTGAAAAATGATGGCTCGTTTGGAGTTTGTTGGTAGGTAGTGAAACTTGAACAAACGTTGAAGTATTATTGATGGGTAAATTACTACTACGGTAAATCATTACTCAACGGTAAATTATTACACAACGGTTCATTATACCATCTACGTAGAAGGGGCTGGAGTTTGTTGGTAGGTACTTTTGCAACTTTTTTCACTCCTCATCAACAATTTCTTTTCAGAACTTCATTATGTGTGTTTCTTTTTGTTAGGTAGTGTTTGTCATCGGCAGAATTATTTTAGCAACATTTAACTCGTGATTTAGGTAGGTACCTAGTAACGAGTACGGGGTTAGGTACTAACCTACGGAGGGTCTGCGATTTTTCCATGAAGTGGAAAAATGATATAAATTTTTGAATTGATTGATAATGAAAAAAGTGCAATAGGTAAAATTTATTGTACAGAAATTGGGTCAGTAATAGACAATAACGGACGATGATAACTAAAGTAAGAAATATATAGTTTCGTTTCGAGATGATCAATGTGAGATCGCTACCTTCCAATTCGTTCAATAAAATGGTTTGTGCTCATTTCATTATTGTTTCGCTGGGTATTGTCGGTAACTACACACGCACATCTCCAAATTGTTTATCGGTTGCAGCGTTGCATTTTTTTCGGTCGCAAATTTTAGAATGACCCCCCAGGGCAAAAACATATCCATGTTAAAATGCATAACAAATCAAACTCTATTTAAAATCATTTTAGTAAGATAAGGCCGAGCAAGGAAGAAAAATCTTGAACCTTACAAAAAATCGGGAAAATAATTGGATTAAAAAAACTCTAATAGGCACTTTTTATCGGAAATTAGTCGAAGACTCGATCCCTGAAGTTTGGAGGATTAGTTCCTAGGACATCCTGCATACAAGATAAGGATGAATCCTCTGCTGAATTAGTCCAAAATATTTACGTTTCAAAGTATAAACATATTAGGTACCTAATGGAGACCGGTTTCAGGCTGCTATGACCATCGTTAGTCCAGAGCTGCGACCACAATTGGAGATGATTTCCACGTTTCAAGACAAATACTTAGAATCCGAAAACGGAATGAAAAACTTGCCAATCCGTCCATCTTACACCGTACTTCTCATTTTCCTGAATGAGAAATGTACGTCCACTCCTCATTAACACGAATCAAAATTAATGGAATTCGGTTTGTAGGTCCCGTCTGGAGTCTTATGTACGCGAAGGTTGGCGTTACTTTCAGTCATCTGTAAAGGGTGGAAAAAAGGGGTTGACAATTTTAAAATGCAGTAGATTGCTAACTTTCAGTAGAAAGGTGTGGTTTTTATGACGCTTTTGAATTGATTCTGAACTCAAGGACTTTTTTAGACCACCCGGAGCACTGTACGACCAGCCGTTCGTTGACAGTATGAACCAAAAAGCTTCGTGAACATGAGCGTGAATCATACGGTATAACTCCAGCCGAGATATCGTTGCTAGGGAACACCTGATTATAATCACGGGTGGCCGTGTGAAGTCGAGTTGGTTGTTCCGTAATATTATTTTGGATTTTGCTGATAGGTACATTTTTACTCATATTTGTTTAAAGGCACCTACTTGAGTTTGTTGTCCACATCCGAATGGATCATCCAAATTAGGTGAACATCGGGAATATGCCGAAGGTTCAGCGACCGTTCTTAAAATGACCGGGTGGGGGAGCTTGTGGGGCAGCAATGGCAGGTTAAAGGAGATGGGGGTTGTGGAAAAATTCTTATTCATATTTAACTGCACTTGCCGAACGTTAAAGAGATTAAATACTAACGTATAAGTCCAAGTCTTAGACTCTGGTGGTTTGCCTTGTGCGGGTATGTGCGCGCGTGGGTAGGTAAGTATCGACATTAAAAACGAACCTACTAAATTAGGGTCTTACACTAATTGGAATTCAGTGATTTACGCTGAAGAAAATAGGAAAATAATAAACCGTTATGTAATATTTGCAATGTTATGCGTATAGCATGACTGGGTGAACCTACCATGCTCACAAATTCCGAAAATTTGAAACAACAAAGGTAGGTACTATAGTTCTACTGATCGACCGACTACTATCATATTATGATATTTGACTGACATAAATAATATTAACTTGACATAATTACCATAACGGTACACTGATCTACCTTAGAAAAAGTTGACATAGTGAAAAAGGTACCTATGGAAAACTGACGCTGGGGCCTTGAGAAGCTACTAAGAGCGAATATGCAGAAGAGCTATTCTGCTCATTGTCGAAAATCAGTGAAACAGAATAGCCAATTTGAAATACCGCTATAGACGTGACAGGACCCACCTGTCGTGCTTTACGTTAACTTGAGCTGAATGGGGACAAACAACAGACCACTTCGAACTGAATAATACGTAGAAGGGGCAGGGCAGGGGTTTTGAAAAAAAATACGGCAGACTATTTTCAAAAGGACGCAAGAGTCTGAAGGAAAATACGCGTCAAGATTGGAGAAAGGACGAGTGCGTGAAGAGATGTTGGAGGGATGAATAACGTTGGGCACCAAGGGGTTTTCGCAGATGAAGTAGACGGTTGATGGTAGAGGAGGTTCTCACACCCCTCCGGGATGAAAAAAGAAAAGAACGACATGCAAGAGCGATAGGGTTGTCAATGGCAGGCGATGTGAGGGCGTTTTTCCTCCACAAAAGGCACCAGGATGTGGAGGACGGTGATGCCCTACGGGTCAGTGGAATATCCAACAGTTGTGCTGCTCAGCGGATGAAACAAAGAACCAACAGCGACCGGTCGTCAGAAACAGAGTTCTAAGGTAAACGGTCAGCGAACGAAATGGAACAGTCAAGCCGAACCTCGTTTCTTTTGGCGTATCAAAATCATGCGTTTGAAACAGGTTTTTGATTCGTTCCAAGCCGAAGTTCGTGGTCTCGACAGCAGTTTACGAAAAAGCAGTACACACGAAACGCCTCGCTATTAAATTTACGAAAACATGTCAAATATACAAAATAATAACCTGGAAAACTGAAAAAAACCTCATTCGAATGTTCACATCAGGAAAGTAGATAATTCGACATCCTTTATCTGTCGGAGCAGAGGCCGTGTTTAGTGAGTGAAGGGCTTCTCCAATATTGCTGTAGCTTTTTATTAACCAGGAAGGTACTCAATAGCAGAGTGAAACCGAAGATCAATGTGATGCCGATGGTGTAGAGGTAAACGTGTATGGCACACAGCCAAGGCAATTAGGTTTCGGTCCTGCCTAGGGTATATTAATTTCTTTGTTCCTCGCCATCCTGACCTATAAAGCTACTCTATATAGGTACTAGCTGGGTTACCCGTGCGTTGCAAAGTGAACAGGAAAGGAACTGCTCTCACAGCTGATAGTGGCGGGGACCCACTTTGTCATTCTCACCCAGCAGTCCCACGGAAGCTCCACTCTAAATTTGGGCCAAATTGGTTCCAGAGCTCACTCAGCTGAGTTCAAGTAGCCTACCGTTCCAGTGTAACCCGCCGGTGTTTGAAGAGCAGGCCGGAAAACACCGTATCAAAATCCGTACAATTGCTGAACCATCCAATAAAGAAATACATACAAACTTTGAGTTGTATATAATACATACGATTTCTGTAAAACTATTGCAGGGGCCTTTTCACCGTAGAGATTTTCACCACAAAGCAATTTACTCCACTTTATGTAACAGCAGTTTCGGCGTTCCAATCAGCACAGTTCCTGTACATGTCATTCTTGCAGCACAGTTTTGTGTCTCACCTTCACTAACTCGGTAAATGGATGCTTGAGAGAGAATCAAATGAGGACGAACTAAATAACTTGCGACGAAATCGTGGAAACCCATTTCAAAGAATAAACATACCATAGGCTAATACATGCATCACAGTTGACGTCCCTTAGGGTGGTGCATAGATCACTATCACTCACTATAGATCGCCTCGATTTTTAACCCCCCCCCCCCCCCCCCCCTCAACCCACAAAACTAGTGCACAACCAGAACGATTTCTGAATCAAACTCTTCTCAATCAGGATGGTCTGAAACTGATTTGAATTCATTCTCGGCTTAGTCTTGTCCTCTTCTGACCAGATGAAATACATAAGGACGCCTCTTACTACTGAGTGACGTCCTAAAAACGGAGATACTGAAAGGTCTATTTCCACTAACACACGAGATATTATTGTTGTTACTGACGATGGTCTGATCACCGAAAGCGGTATTAGTGTATTAGTCATTAGTGGATTTTCGTGTATCAGTGGGAACAGACAACCTTTCACTAACTCCGTTTTTATTCTTTGAAATGAAATTATTTACGTTTGCCGCAGTACTTGTAGGAAGCCTAATGTATTCACGAGCATAATGGTTGCACTAGGAGTGCGTTGCTGTCTCCAGTCAGAGCTGTGTACGCTCCTTCCAACTGTAGCTGTTCGCCTGAGAGCACTTCAGAGACCGAGTCAATATGCGCTTCATAAACACGCCCCTCTGCAACAGTACACTAACGGGACATGAAGCGTGGACGACGGGACAGAGCTCACGCATAATCGTGAGGGCCTGTCGTTCTCAAGTGTAATAATACGCTATATATTATGACAGCCATCATAGTCCATATTATTATGTAACCATCGATAAGCCATCAGCAGTCTCTCAAGAGAGAGAAACAAAACTGCAAACAGATTATGGACAATAAAGTCATATCATTTGATATGGATTGAACTTTTTTAATCAAATGAAATAATTTGAATAATCCTACATTGGATGATTATCACCAGGGATGTTAAATTGCGAGTACGAGTAGCGAGTACGACTAGGGAGTTCAAAGCGAGCTTTCCGTAGTTTCAAGGCATTCTGGGCAATAAACGGAAGGAGGAGAGGGTTTCGCACCATACGTTGTACCCTGATAATTGGGAAAACAGCTAAGTTTTTCATCTCTGCTTAGTAAATGGTCGAATGATCACACAGTCGGTATGATTGAGGGGTACTGGAAGCTGGCATTTAAAAAGCTCAACCATCCATCGCTTCATGATCCGTCGGCGGATGAGTAAAATTTGAGTAAAATCGAAAGAGATGTTCACTGAGTACCGCGCTAGTTGACAAAGGATTTGGTTTCAAACATGAAAGGCACAAGAGGAGAAATAGCTAGAGCAGGGAATGGAAGACTATTGGGAGGGCTTTGTAGACAGGTGAATTCAAGACATACTGGGGTTTACCATCAGGAAACTCTCGCATAATTTTGGCGAGTTCGTCATTCTCCAAAATAATTCTGTAAAGATTTCAAATGACAGACGAACTGATTTGGGATGAATGAGTTTAAATTAGCAGAGGAGTTGGATTTAAGTACCGAAATGCGAAGGACCTTCACCAAAAAAAGATCACCGGGAAATGGACAATTTCAGGCCCCATAGACTTCCCCATCCAAACACTGTAATGAAGTCGGTTACAGTCAGAATTTGATGTATTTACTGAGAGAAATCTGTAATAATGAAGTGTCAAAATTTCGGATTTTTACTGTCGGATTCACATCCAAGTTCGCCGATTACGCTGTTTATAAATTTCAAGTTTGTCTCATATTGAAAACTTCAGCTGCTTCTGAGGACGCGACTCTAAAACTTGCTGTTCTAAAAATACAACTAACTAACCGAACCGTAAAGGAAGAAATGGCGGGGTTTTGAATTCATCACCATCATGGGAGACTGCAAGGAGTAAACATCAAAACGGGAGGAGCCAGGGAGCTGATGGGCATCAATGATGAGTTTGATGAGTTCAGCTTACGAGTTTCGTCAGAGAGCTCATAAATCACAATTTACCAGGCTAGATGAGAAAAGTAGCTATGAGGAAAGAGGGGGCAGCGACGACAAGCGTTTGGTAATTGTCTCCTTCCGCCGGTTCTAGTAGGGAAATGAAAAGTTGACGGCAGCCATGACATTTCTCAGCTACCATTTCTCAGTCATTGTCGAGCAATTACGATTCGTAGAAATCAATAACTAATGGAATTACGGAAAAGTACGGAAACAGCGAGAAATGTAGGTCCTACCAAAAAAAGTGAGGTGTGTGTGGGAAATATGTGTGTGTGCGAGAAATTTAGGGCCTATAATATTATATTATAACTTAGAATGACTAAAATGTTCAAAACCATTTACTAAAATCACTTACTACCCGCACATCTACCAATACTATGATCAGTGAATGGATTAAATACTAGATTATGTTGATTATAGAGATATTTGGATTATGGAGATATGGATTGTGCGTTACGCTGATGGATGGTGCCAGACATAAGTGATTCATGCACATCGGTCAGTAGATCACTATTCATCTGGAGATCATGTCCGTTGTTTAGCGGATAATGAGAGGGGGCCTTGAAATGTAGGTACAGATAAGTGTATTATAACGACCACTAAGGATGAATAATATAATATACCTACTCGTTGGATCACGCTTGTGTTGTATAGTATTTTTGTTGTTGTTGTTATACTGATATCTCATTCAAATCCGATTGTTACCCTAATTATATTCAGATCCCAAAATATCCCTGGACATATACCGATATTCCACAACTATATATCCTAATTATATTCAGATTCCAAGATACCCCTGAAGATATACCTATATTCCACAAATTTAATTCGAATCGAAACTCCTAAGTGGGCAGTAATTGAAAGAATGGATTGATGAGCAGACTGCACAACAGCACATTGTGCTATCTTCGAAAAAAATTGGTTCAGCGCATCTACCTATGGTTGATTTGACAGAGGCTATGATTTTTATTTTTTTTAATTCACATTTATTTATTTGAAAGTTAAGTACCCAAGTTAAGTATCCCCATTCCATTTTCCCCATGAATTAGCAATGCAAAATAGTATCCTAGGAACGAATCGACGAATTTCCGACAAACGGGTATCCTTCATTATGACAGACAGAATATGAGGGAGGAGGTGAAGGTATGACTAGCTGCCCAGTTAAGGATTCTTAGTTTGAGCTTCGTAGGACGGAGTTGAGCAAAGGAAGCGCAGTGTCAGGAAAAAGCCTTCTACGAGTAAGGTCTAGTTCGAACAGCCATTGAGAGATTCCCATTTAGCTTTAAAGCAAAAGGAATCTTCGTTTCGCTTTAAAAAATAAAAAATTAAAGAAATTAAAAAAAAAAATAAATAAAAACTGCAGAAACTAGCGAAGCAGAGCTGTTTAAAAGTTTTGAGGGCGAGTGTGAATTGAAAAACAAAATCGAGCGAACATGAAAAGTAAGCGGAGCCACCTGATCTATAAGTTATATTGATAGCTTAGTTCTCCAACTCGTCGGTCCGATGTCTTCCCTTGTGCCCACAGCCCCGAAATGAATAGATTATCCGCCTCAATGAACAGAAGCGCCCTGGCCCCTTCAAAAAGTTTTGGACCGAATGAAAAAAAAAAGAAAGAAAGAAAGAAAAGGAGGAAATAGCGGCAGATCCCTCTTAACGGAGAATGGGGAGGGGGAAAAGAGTCCTTTTTTTATTAAGGAACCTCAGAAAAATTATTATGAAGAGCGAGTGGAGGAGGAAAGCTGTGAATTCTAGCAAAAACTGATTAATTCATCATGATTTCCAGGAGGGTAATTCGGGTAAACGAGTTTATTAAGTTAGACAGAGGATTTTTATTCGTCAACTTTTTCTCGGATAATCTGAAACCTTATCAAATTCTGGGTTTGTACCTTCTTCCGAGCGGTCAAGGTCATCGTCACTTTTATAATCGAGTTGCTATGATTAATCATTGGATTTTAGTTTAATGGAATATAGCTAATGATGCAACAACGCGAGATGTTTCCAAGGATTGTCATTCTTACATAGGAAAATTGAATTACTTCGCGTAGGGCTAATGAAGCATATTACGTGGGAACGTGTGATCAGCTGATTTCATAGTCACATTGTTGCTACTGTACAGCATGTCATTTGGACGAAAGGAGTCATCATTTTTCATTTTGATACTATGGTGTACTTAATATTACTCCGTTTTCATCGCAGCAACAGGTCATACACATGGGGATGGACGGAAAAACGACCTCTCGTTGAAAGCGTATAAGATGATGCGGTTTTAATACTGGACATTACACATCGGCTTGGAAGGCCATAGCAGGCCTGGACGACGTCCACGCAATAACCATCACCCACCTTTCTGGGATGAGATGAGGGCATTAGGAAAAGAATTTTTCACTCGGCCAAGTCCACGGCTGATGCTGCAAGAACTCCAGGATCATAATATGAGAACCTGCCATGAGAAGTAAATTCGTCATAAGTAGTCAAAAGTACAGGTAGGTCTTATGATCGTTATTTAAATTATTCGATCAACTAAAAACGAATCCGACGAGGGCAAAACCGTCATTTTAACTTTATATGATGTCCCAGTAGGTGTGTCAGTGTGCTGTACACACCTTGAAGGCCCATGAATACTGGGTTCCTACAAGCAAGAAACCACTACGTAGGTATAATTCATGTATGAATACTATATACTTACATAGTGCTCGAACATGGAACTTATATGGGAATGCAGTAACGAAGGATGGATTTGGCAAGACAGAGAAGTCAGACGTTACCAAACAGTTATTCAGTACCAGCTAATATTGATTTGACCCCTTCATTTTATATAGTTAGTAAAATTATTCACAGCATTTCGTCGAATACTATTCGAAAAGGGTCCGATAAACTGAATCTAGGACCAATAAAAATTATGGATAGGTATTAAGATAGAAAACCAGTAAAGTTTTGTATGATGATGCTCTGAAGATTATAACCGGCCACTTCAGAGTTGTTGCCAAATCATTACGTACTTACAATGCTGTGTGATTCCGAGAGATCAATTTATTGATGTAAACATAATTAATCGATACATCTTCTGTTACGATTTATCATCGTTTCATAAATGAATAGGGTTTCAGAATTTGTACAAATTTTCTACTGAACTTAGAATCGTAATGCAAATAAACTATTTTATATATTATTCAAACAACTTATGGAATTCCCCATGAGAAAAACAGAAATTTGACCCGGAAGGCAATATGGGTATGCAGTAGGTACTCTATTTAACATGAAAAACGAATTCTTTGTCTCACCGTTTTATACACAACCAAAAAGGACAGGTGAGACAAGTTGAAGTCAAACGCGCTCCCCTCAAGGAGATGAATAAAGGTGGTATATCAAATTACAGTTATAAAAAAAAGCACAAAATCATTTTGAGAGGGGGAAAAACAAATTATATCAAGTACTGGATGGATCCCTCATCTCTACATAACTGAAGAGCTTTCAACAGATAGGTACGAGCCAAGACTGAGAATATATTTTTTCTTTCGAGGCAAGGAAATATATTTTAGATTCTACGGGGGAGGAAGGGTGGAAAGCAATACATTATAAGATGACTGAGTCCGAGAGACATGTGCAGGAGCTATGGCGCTCTTCTTAGTTAGATGTAGGGCCCTCAGGCGCTGAGACTACAACCCCTCGACTAAGGCCCCTTGGGGGCCCGCCGGGTTTTTTCTTATACGTATATAAAGCTTTCACGTCTAATTGGTTCTCGGAGAAGGGGAATTTTCTGGATGGACTAGAATGTTCCTTCCATCTAGGATGGGCCTTTCCTTTCTTTTTCCATTATTATATATCAGAAAGTGAGCCACTGAGCGCAACAAAATCCAGAACCCCAGTGCAGAGATAATCAAGGATGGAGATTAGGCACCTAGAACCATAGTTTTCCCTCTCAAGCTGAAAAGAATGCATAGTCTCACTACCCCAGTTTTCTCACCAACTCACTACCCCAAGTGAAAAAGCAAACCACAGCAGCCCTCCACTCCAAACTATAGCAGCCCTCCAGTTATAAAAGCAAGCAATAACAGCCCTCCACTCCTGCTTCTTTGTGTCATCATTGTTGGCCTTGAGTACTATTTCTGTAATTAATTAAAAAACGCTGCAAATTATTACACAACGGTTTATTATCCGCCTGTACGGATGCCCTTTCTGCGTAGATCAGTGTTTTCTGTGGTCAATACCTACCCTCGTGCCCTAAATCGAGTACTGGAGCCACTCGGGCAATCACATTTCATAAATATGCGGTAGATTCAAAAATTTTAGTATTAATAAATTATTTATTTTCATTCATGAAGCATAACGTTCGTTAAATTAAAAAAGCACCTGTCAACATCATCCAAAATAACCATCATTCTTCAAATCAAATAATATTAAAGAAAAACTAACTCGATTCCATGCCATGCGTGATTAGAATCAGGTGTTCCCTTACAATGATATCTGGGCCGGAATCATCATCATGTTGAAGAAGCTTTTAGGTGCAAACGAACGGCTGAACGTACAATGCTCCGGGTGGTCTCAACAAATTCTTAAAGTCGAGATCAATTTGAAAATGTTTTTAAAAAACCATACCTTTTAGCGAAAGTTTTCGAGCTACGGCGTTCGGGAAATTTCAACCCCTACTTTTCACCCCTTAGAGATGACTAACAGCAACGCCAAGCTTCGCGGACCAATTAGACCCCAGATGGTACCTACAAACCAAATTTCATTAATTTTGGTTTATGTTAACTAAGAAAAGTGCGAAGTACGACATACGGACAGAAATTTTTTATTCCATTTTCGGATTCTACGTATCTTGAAACGGAAATCATCACATTTTTTGAGGGGGGGGGGGTTGACATTTGTTTTCTCATGCTCGATTCCAAAGGTTCATTAATGAAAACAATAAATCAATAGCTACCTATCACTACAAAATTACAATGCTTATAATGTAATTCCCAATTGCTGGACTTATATATTTAGTAGATGATAAGTTCTCTGACAACGCGAGTTTCAAAATTCAAGTGACAATACGATCTGAAGCCTCGTTGATTTCTTTGAATTTTTTCGTATGAATAAATAAGCCGACTATCCTCCGGCTGGCGATATCCTCTTACAAACTTCGTCTTTTCGTCCGCTGTAATGAGTTAGTGTCGTAACATCTCTGATTTCTCGTTTCCAATCCTTTTTATTTTCTTTCTCTAAACTTCTTCTTCGTATTTCAAAAGAAAATCGGTACAGGGGGATCCTTTTCTCCTTATTCTCAACCCAATTTAATTTCATTCTCCCTCAGCTCGGTCCCTAGAACCAATTAGTGGGGCCGCAGGGGCTGGTGGAAAAGCATCGGAAACGAGGGTGTACCCCTTGTAACCACCACGATCGGGGGGGGGGGGGGGGGGGGGGGGGGGGGGAGGGGGGGGAGGGGGGGGGGGGGGCTAGCGCTTGGTTTCTAGATTGAGCCGGCGAGAGAAGAAAAAGTCTCGCGGCTCACTCTCCCCAACCTAAATGACGTTTTAACCTGGTTCATTGTGTTATAAAAGATTTTGAGACGAGGGAAACGGTTTAAAACCCTGGTTTTATGCACAATGTGCTGTTTTGCCGGCGGGTGAAACAAAAATCATTTATTTTCATGATGTACAAGCAAATAGTTCATGGAACGTTTCGACAACAAAGATTTTGACCCTACCAGATTTTAAGAGGAAAATGCGAAATTCAGAATGCTTGTACCGTATAAACCGTTTTGTTTATATCGAAATAGATTCAGTAATCGAAATAGGACGATAAAACCCCAGAAAATCGATTCAACTCGATACAACTTCAACGATACGAAAAAACTCAATTTTGAACATTTTGTAGCTCAGGAGGAATTTGCATTCGGGTTTCACATAGAGGCACGCGACGTGACACTGTGCGTCCTGCTGACAGGCGAAAAGTACACACTGAGGCAACGCAACCTACCTACTTCACGTCTTCTGTTTTGCAGATCAGTATTTTCCACAGGTTGATAATAAATTGTGGTTTTGGTGTTGAAATGTATTCATCAAACTCATCAGATGGTGATTTCATGGCTGTGATCAGCATAACGAGAATGAATAGAAGCGCCAGTGACATCGGATGTGGAACCAAACCATTTCTATAAGCGCACCGCAACACAACCCTTTCAGAGCGTCGGACAATACAGGTACTTTCCCAGAAAAATTCCGGTCATATCGTAAATTGAAACAAGTTGTTGAATTTGATGGCAAAATCACTGAACACAGAAGACGGGCTCGCGAGAAGAGCTTACTGTTATGAAACTCGGTAGGAGTCATTTGGACAACTGCCTTCTCCGTCAGTCGGGGCTGACTTATACTTTGCTTCATGCGAACTGTCATACTGAGCTGGTGGACACGTGGACAACAACTTGAGATTCTTCTTCTTGTGCCTTTGACGATCACCAAAGCGAAAGCGTCTCTGTCCACAGCCGTTCTAAATAGCTTCAGCGTGCTGAATGCCTGTCCACTTCCTGATGTTGCTAAGCCAGGACATCTGTCTTCTTCCAGTACCACGCCGGACCTCTACTTTTCCCTTCATCACCAGAAGAAAGCGGTACTTGCTGCCTCGGAGGATGAGCTCCAAGTAGGCAATTTTGCATCATTTCACCCATAGCAACAGCGCTCTTGTAGTCCCAGCGTGCACGAGAACCTTTCGGTTTGTGACGTGGTCAGTCCATGGAATCGGCTGCATCCTGCGAAGCAGCCACATGCGGTCTTTCAAGGTCCAAGCCCCTGCTCCATATAAGAGTGCGGACCATACATAACATTGAGCCATCCTCCATCGAAGGGCCATACTGAGTTCCCGACACAGAAAATGTAATACATTTTTAAAAATGTGGAGCAAGTGGTTTCGAGTCTGCTGTCATCCTCAGGGACAGGATCCATGGAGTCATTCAAAAGACACCCCAAGTACCTAAACTGCCTATCCGTTCAATTGGCTGGCCATTAAGCTGTAGCTGTGCTTCAGGGTGAAGTGAACGGCTAAACACTTGATTATTATCTAACCATAGCTCAAATCGATCAATCCCAATTACAAATTCGAGTTTAGCGAACCGAGTCTCCAAAATCCAGTTTACCTAAGCTTTCAAAAGAAACGACACCGCATAAGACCATTTTTCGTCTCCAGTGCCTACTTTCCGTACTTGACGCAAAAAAGTCCCCCGTTTTCATAACAAAACCGGTGATTTCTATGCAAACGCTTTATCAAATGAAAATAAATAGGATGGGAAGCGATTAGTCTTTCAGTACTAACAATCCTCCCTAGAGCCAGGCCGCCGCTACCTGCTGCAATGCTTTTACCGCTAATTGGCTTCACGGTATAACGAAGTGAAACGAGATAAAGGAAGACGGTTACAGCAGACAGAACCAACCCGTTGTCTCTTTTGAGGGATAAAGAGAAATAGCAATCACAAGAATTGCGAAAGTTATCAATGGTAATACTCGTATGATTGGGATTTCCTTCCGCGACAAGATTTTTCTTAAAATTCACCCGCGTTATATTATCTACATATCCTTAGTGGTTCACGCCGAAATGAGTGGATATAATATAAACAGAATTATGACACTTGGAATTATAGCGCAGGTATCAAAAAATTAAAAATAATAAATAAACAATTATTATTGTTATTATAATGACAATACATTGATTGCGCGGAGGGGGGGCACACGGTCTTTGATTACGAAGGAGTTAGGAGCTGATTTTTCGCGTTGAATGGGTCGTATGTTTCGTCTCTACTCGTACTGCTTCACAATATACACAATACTGCACACATTATTGCAACACAATATAGTCCGCAAATGAAACTCGTCCCCCCGTATCAAATAATGACCATACGGTATACGAGAACGTATCGAACGGGTTAAACGGAATACGTAAATATGTGAACCGTAAGACCGGAAAGGAGCGAGTTCAAAATGGAGAGGAACATCCTTTGTCCAACGAAGCCACAGTCGGGACAGAATTAATTAAATTGGGCAAAACACACAACGCTGCGTTGTAATTATCTAAATCCATATCTTTGCTAAATAATCATTACTTAATGAGGATTTATGGCGACAAGATAATCGAAGTTGGAAGCTAATAACCTTGTTCCAGGCTGAAATGGAATTACATCCCCATATCTACCCGGTGATTCCGTGACGTTCACCACTTTGATATGTTTGAAACGTATGAACATGAACACGACCTTTAATGGTGAAATTGTGTACAGGTGTAATAAAGTTGTACAGTGAAATAATTAGGTATATATTATTTGTATTATTTATTCTTTTGATTTTTATAAATTGAATCTAAATAATACATAATAATATTTTTATGCATTATTTAGTGAAAGACTTGGCATCAGCCTCATTTTATACTAATTTATTCTTGCACTGGCTGAGGGAGAACAGGTTAAGGTAATTAGTGAGTAAATAATGAGATGAGCGTTCCATTCGATTACAAACCACAAAAAACTATGAACTGACGACTAACGAGCAAAGAATAACACAAAGTAACGACAGCTCACTTCAAATGCAAAACAAATGAATCCATTATTCGGTAGAAACATGAATGCAAATTTTCACGTCACTTATCTCCCAGGGACAGCGCCACGAAGGAGGTGGGGAAACCAGACAATGGTTAGGTCACTGAACTTGATCAAATACAGTACAGAAAATTTCTTGAGGATTTTCGATTATTTTAAAGGATTAGGTAGTCAGATAGTACTTATAGGCACTACTAATAATTGTTTGCAATAATCGTTTCTTACGTATGGCGTGCCTCATGAGTGTACCGACTTATGCTATGGCCGGAGACTTAGTGGGGGAATCTAGTATGGTTTAGTAGGTAAAATCTCTCAGGAATCGCTACAGTCAGCCTACTGTCTAATGGACGAAAATTTTTGTTCGGCAGCATTACGCGTTACATCAAATTTTGAGTGACCGCGCCACGAGTCTAAGTACGCGGTTTTTGTACTGCATGTGGTGTCAACTGTAAAATATTTCCAGTGCATTATTCCCTACACAATCACACTGTATTTTTCTGTAATTCTGTATACTGTATTTTTCTCTCTTCTGCCAAATAAATCAATTCAAATCAATCAAAAGAACCACTGGTTTTGACTACAACTGGCGACATTCTATAGTAACCGGTGTCTACTACAACAGGTTTCCGCTGTACTTGATTATACCTTGTTACCCGAATTTTGTTCGAGAACTCGTTAAAATATATTTCCCTTCCGTTTTGAGAAGTTAGTCGGCGAAAACCGTCTTCCTCGAGCGATACGACGAAAAACTGTCCAACAAACTCAGGGTTCTTTCATAGTTTGCGATGGATTCAAGAACCTCGTTAACTAGGTACTCCCTAACGTCGCTAAAATAGTTTCTTGAAACATCAATAAGTGATTCTTCCACATCACTAAACCCCGTTTCCTAACCTCCTACGGAAACTTTCGACGCATTCGGGAAAGAAAAACTTGCGGCAAAAACCCGCATTAAAGTTACAAAAGAACCGACGGAATATCATTATACAAAGTAACCAACTTGGTCCTTTATGCTTTAGATAATGGTTTTTATGTTTCCCTAACGGCAATCAGGTCTCACGGAATTTACTTTTTTGTTACATACTTTCAAGTTCACTGAGGGTAAATGGGGAGGAAGAAAATGGGACTTTTCCCCGCAACAAATACAACTGATCAGGAGGAAGATAATTGTTCCGTATTATTCCTCTTCAAATTCATGTTTCACGACCCATGAACGTGGTATAAGTTGTGCTGAATGGTACTTCGCATCAGGATGATTCTTAATGAGGGTATCACCAACCGCAGGTCTAGGTGTATATTGGCACTCAAATCATTTATGAAAATAGATAGCAAGAAGAAGGCTAAATTATATACCTACCACAGTCAGTTGAATTAAACCGATTGAGGCGCTGATTGATTAATTCTAAGACAACAAGCAGCCAATATTAAGAGTCGTAAAAAAATTCGATTGTTGAGAACCGACCGACAGAAGAAGCCAAAGAAAACCTTTAAATTGTCAGTCGTCCGATGAAATACGATGTTCAAGAACTGTGACGTAACAATGAAAATACGAATGCATCGCCTACAAAAGATGATAATATGAAAAATCATCTAACAGTTACGATTTTAGGCCTCGGATATTCAAGCTAAACCACACTGTTTCCTCGTAGGAATTATTCAAAGAATTAAAACGTCTATACCGTTTCAGAGTCAAAGAAATCGAATGACGCTTGTTTCATTAGGCAACAAGCATAATAATTTCATTAGGCAACAAGCATAATAATGACCAAAGAAGTCATATTATGAATAATCCGAGATGGTTACATATCAATCAAACGATGACACGAACAAGATATTTTTCTCTATTCTAAAAGGCGTTATTAATGTTGATAACTTGTTGGCTTTGATAGCTGAATAATAATTCTAAACAGTGTATCCAGACAACAGAGAGATGGGCTGGGGGCAATGGGGCTGCCTTGGGATTTGCTGCCATCACAACCTGACTCAATCAAATGACATTCACAGAACACAAAACGAAGGTATATTCTCATATACGAGAAAGCGACTCAGCACATGAGACGTATACCTACAAAGTAAATATTCGACCCTGAATGGTGGAGGGGGGGGGGGGGGGGGGGGCGAACTATAATTCAAACTTGAGTGAGAAGGCGTCATAAATCTCACTCAAGGATACTCGAGGAGGCAGGTGCGAAGTTCTAAACAAACCGAAGACGAAGGGGAAGGGGAAGGCCACTTGCTAAGGGACAAGATGAACGGTTCTGATACCACTCAGGGCTTCCAACCTGCAGTCGAGAAATTGATAACGTAGTTTCAAATGGAAAATCCGATAGTTTGTGAAGTTTGAATTATAATACAACACAATGAGCAAGATAAAGCCATTATTAGCTCTTGTTTGGACGAACTGTCAGCGTTAATTTACCACGCTTGACCTTTGACAGAGTCGATGAACGAATCTGTTTATTTGTACATTAAACCAGTTAGGTACTTATCACAAAATTGATAAGTAGTTTCAAATGGAAAATCTAATAGTCTGCGGGGTTCTAACAGGCATACAATACGTGAAAAGAACATAATAAGTAACTTTATTTTCAGAATAGGAACATTGTCCCCACCTAGCCCTGAAAGATATAAAGGACGGCTAGTAAAGATTTTTATTTATTTACTTTTCCCTTTTTTTTTACAAAAGTAGGTACCTAACTACTAAATTATAAAAATAATAATAATAAATAAAATACGCAAATAGAAAATGAAGCGAGACAGCGAATGAGAAAAGGAAGAAAACGGTAAAAGCAGGTAGAGGAGAGAAAGCTAGAGAAGAAGAACGAAATTGTAGTTAAGGAGGTCAGAGAGAAGAATGGAAAGAAGAGAATTCGGCAGAAGAAATGAATACTAAGAGAAGACATAAACAAGAAAAATACACTGCCAAGGTGATGGCACAGGAGCTTCCTCGTCACAATCAGAGTGACCCATTATAAAATAGAACAGACTCGGAAGCAAAATAACATAACATTACATTACATTACATTACATTACATAACATTACATAACGTTAAATATACATGTTACATAACATTACATAACATAACATTACATAACATTACATGAAATATACATATTATACATAACATGACTTCCATAATACATTACGTCCATTATACATAACTAGCCTGACCGCTCGCTTCGCTCGCTATCCGAGATTCGCTGTACGCAGTATCGTGGAACCAACAAACGACGGAAAAATCCCATACCCTACCGGGTATTTGTGCCCAATTTTATCAAAATCCGTCAAGCCATTCAGGAGTTGACCATGGTCGACCATATTTCCGCTATGGTCAGGGAATTAAAAATGCGCCTACGTTCAACTTGGGAGGCTACCGGATATTGGTGCCAAATTTGGTCGATATCCGTTGAGCAATTCGGGATTCGACCATGGAGGGGCCCATGGATGCGCTAAGGTCGACTGCGGGGGTAGTCCGAAGGGTCGATCGTAGATAGAATTTCACGTAGATTACGAATACGCGATAAAAAATAGGGGTTACCATTTCAATTAACGAAGTTGACCATGGTCGACCATAGTTCCGCTATGGTCAGGGAATTAAAAATGCGACGTTGCACAACTTGGGAGCCTACTGGATACTCGTGCCAAATTTGGTCGATATCCGTCAAGCCATTCAGGAGTTGACCATGGTCGACCATAGTTCCGCTATGGTCAGGGAATTAAAAATGCGCCTACGTTCAACTTGGGAGGCTACCGGATATTGGTGCCAAATTTGGTCGATATCCGTTGAGCAATTCGGGATTCGACCATGGAGGGGCCCATGGATGCGCTAAGGTCGACCGCGGGGGTAGTCCGAAGGGTCGATCGTAGATAGAATTTCACGTAGATTACGAATACGCGATAAAAAATAGGGGTTACCATTTCAATTAACGAAGTTGACCATGGTCGACCATAGTTCCGCTATGGTCAGGGAATTAAAAATGCGACGTTGCACAACTTGGGAGCCTACTGGATACTCGTGCCAAATTTGGTCGATATCCGTCAAGCCATTCAGGAGTTGACCATGGTCGACCATAGTTCCGCTATGGTCAGGGAATTAAAAATGCGACGTTGCACAACTTGGGAGCCTACTGGATATTCGTGCCAAATTTGGTCGATATCCGTTGAGCAATTCGGGATTCGACCATGGAGGGGCCCATGGATGCGCTATGGTCGACCGCGGGGGTAGTCCGAAGGGTCGATCGTAGATAGAATTTCACGTAGATTACGAATACGCGATAAAAAATAGGGGTTACCATTTCAATTAACGAAGTTGACCATGGTCGACCATAGTTCCGCTATGGTCAGGGAATTAAAAATGCGACGTTGCACAACTTGGGAGCCTACTGGATATTCGTGCCAAATTTGGTCGATATCCGTTGAGCAATTCGGGATTCGACCATGGAGGGGCCCATGGATGCGCTATGGTCGACCGCGGGGGTAGTCCGAAGGGTCGATCGTAGATAGAATTTCACGTAGATTACGAATACGCGATAAAAAATAGGGGTTACCATTTCAATTAACGAAGTTGACCATGGTCGACCATAGTTCCGCTATGGTCAGGGAATTAAAAATGCGACGTTGCACAACTTGGGAGCCTACTGGATATTCGTGCCAAATTTGGTCGATATCCATCAAGCCATTCAGGAGTTGACCATGGTCGACCATAGTTCCGCTATGGTCAGGGAATTAAAAATGCGACGTTGCACAACTTGGGAGCCTACTGGATATTCGTGCCAAATTTGGTCGATATCCGTCAAGCCATTCAGGAGTTGACCATGGTCGACCATAGTTCCGCTATGGTCAGGGAATTGAAAATGCGACGTTGCACAACTTGGGAGCCTACTGGATATTCGTGCCAAATTTGGTCGATATCCGTCGAGCCGTTTGGCCGTGCATAGAAGGACAGACAGACAGACAGAGCGCATGCGCAGGGCGAACCGCTGGCTCTATCATGTTGAAATTTATATGGGACCTCAATGGGCCCTACCCGCTTAATCCCTGAGAATTACATTGAAATTGGGTGAAATCTTTGGTTACTACGGCTGTAACAAGGAAATTGAATCTATTTCACGCCAGCGCATGCGCAGAGCGCACCGAGGGTCCGATCATGCTGAAATTCATACTGGAACTCACTAGGCCTTGTCCAAACAACCCTTGAAAATTTGAGCGAAATTGAATCAAAATTGTGAAAGTTATGCGTGTTTGTTGAATTTAACGTTAGCGCATGCGCAGGGCGTACCGCTGGATCAATCATGTTGAAATTTGTATGGGACCTCAAGGGGCCTTATCCGCACCATCCCTCAAAATTTGAGCTGAATCAATTCAAAATCGTGGAAGTTATGGCTGTAACAAGGAAATGCGGACAGACTCACAGACTCACAGATTCACAGACTCACAGACTCACAGACCGACAGACACGGAACCAAATTTGTTCAGTAGGCTTTGAAACGCAAAATGCAAGTGGAAATTTTGATTTCTGAAGACAAAAATTTTTTGGCTCACGAAAGTGAACACAAGGCTTCCGCTGCTTCGCAGACTCGGAAGCAATATATAGCAACTCACTTGCAGTGCACTTGCAGAAGCACCCTCAAAGCAGTTGTAGTGAAGGGGTCGAATGAAGGGAGGAGGACCTAATAGACACCGGCAGACTATTCCACATTCTAATATTCTAAACCCAGCAACCCTGATGGAATTAGTGAACGGTTTGGATTTTACAAACAGCTGATGTAACGTTGCTAACCATGAGGAGGAGCCCGTTGAAAATTGATCAGTAAGTACGGAGGAGCTGAGGGCATATTAATAAATTATAATTATAATACCTATAAATTAATACAACAGAATGAACTCGAATTATTTCATCTTCTAGTGCATTCGAGCTGACTGATCAAAACTGTGGTTTACCTGCAACCAGAGATCCACCAAAATTACCTGCCTTCTTCTTACTCTTTGTTTTGGACATATTTTAGACCGGAGTCATTTATGCTTGGTTTCAAATAGAAAGTCTGACAGTTGTGGGGCTCCATTGTAATACAACACAATGAGCTCTTGTTGTTTCATCTGAGCTGACTGCAAGACGGAACCGGCAAATTGTATACCCGCAGAGAACTAGGTAAAGCCAAGGACAAAAAATCCTAATTTAATCAAAAAGTGTTACAAACTTACGTTCAGGAAAGTTTGGGACATACCTGTAATCAAAGAAATGAAAAGGTTAATTATTTGATTGTCTCCGTAGACGTTTTTCTGTAATAAAAAGCATGGGTTTATTGCATACAGGACCCGAAATCATTATAGGGTGTCAACGACTAAGTCACATTTTACCACTTGCTGTGGCAGTCTTCTACTGCAAAAGCAAAACTGCCCCCGAATTCGGCGGAGCTTGATCCATTCCTTCGTTCTTCTCCTCTCTGGGATCTTAACAGTAGTTGGTTAACAGAAAAGTCAGTAAATCATTAATCAAACTGAAAAACAGAAGCAGTGGCTTATCTTCCAGGACAACATTTTTGGACCCATTCCGCCGTTTGATTGACGCTAAGGTACCGCGCCATTTGGCCCAAAAAAGTTGCATCTGCTGATCAACGGATGGCGGCTTAAAGTGAATGAGACAAAATCTACTCATGTTGACGCCACCTTAAATAAAATAAAATTTAAAAAATCCAGTAGAAGTCGCTTATAGTTATCGAATTGGGACCGACTGGAAACTATCACTATACACGACCAATCTCTAAGCGACTTCTACTGTATAATATACTCTGTGGTGATTCCGATATTGGCGAATGTGGCAGTCCAGATACGACCTAATTTTGATTCTTTTTTTTTGTTTTGTTTTTGGAAATCTTCATTAAAACCTATAGGCACCTAGTACCTAGGTAGTTAGTTATCTTCTATTTCGGATCATCGTTCAATTGGTAACACTTTTGGTGAATATATACCATTTTTAGGAGATATCAGCCATTTTTACCTATTTTGCCGACTTTTAACACCCAAAAACTAATCACTATAACCGACCTTTTGATCACTATAACAGGCCAATTCACTGTGTGTTTACATACAGCCGATCGGGAACTGACTGTTCCTATCCATATCTCCGACTTATTCCTTTAACAGCCTTTCTACTAAGCGACTTCTACTGTATCACTACCAATCATACTGAAAGAACAGACAATGACTGTGGCTGATACAGCAAAATTTTTGAGGATGACTCTCGATACCAATCATTAAAATCGAAAGTAAAGGTTGAAAAGAAAACGGATGAATCGAATGACAAATTTCCAAAACGGCAATGCTTCCTCGGCAGGTACTCAGATCTTTCTACGTACAGCAAATTGCTCATGTAAAAGCAAGTTCTGAAACCTGTGTGGATTCAGCTTTGATAAGGCATTCAGCTTTGGGGCTGTACAAAGAAATCAAACAACCAGTTATAATAATAATAAAGCAACCCGTTTCACACGCACGAAAGGAAAATTCTTGCTCGCCAATTTTCACCGGACTTACCATTGTAAAAAATCACTACCCTCACCAAATAACTGATTTCAGTCAAGTAAGTATTCGACTTCATCAATCATGATGGCTCATAGGGAAGGTAAGAACGTGACATTTATTCTGCGGGTCTTAGGTTCGAATACACCCCCTTCAACTGAAATATTCTTTCTCAAAACTAGATCTATTCGTCAAACTATTACATATTTTTCTAAAGGATTGATTGGATTGATTTCATTTTCGAGATGCGAGCCCCAGGGAACATTTAGACCACTGTATAAAAGAGCTGAAAATGCGAGATAAAAGGAAGTGTTAGTTAAGACATTTGGGTGTTTGGTGGAAGGTTATTGAGTATTTCAAGTACCTGAGTGACTTCAACTAATTCGGCCAATCCTTTAAGAAAATCAATAAACTCGCTAGTACTAAAACGTTATAGATTGTACTGATCGCGAAACCCAGGGCCACCCTCAACAGTAATCCAAGTCTGAACTTCAAAGTTCTATCCAGAAACTGTAACGCCCCGCAATTCGAGCCAACGTTCCCGACCGCAGCTAAGAGGTTTGCATGAGAAGTTGTACGGGATCTTATCAGGCCGACGTCCGTTTACCCATTTGCGAATATCACCGCATTCAACACAAACGCGAGAGAAGCTCAAGCCATACAGGCGAAGGCGTGCTTGGCAACTTCCGAACAGAGTTGAGTTCAATTGACCGAGATATCCAACTCGTGAGTCTGGAAGCAATAAGGAAGAGCAATATAAAGCCGACGTTTAGTGAGGTATTCAGGATACGTCCTTCCCAAAGTTTTTTGAAACCTGTCAACGTGCCACGACAAATTTCTAGGGGGGTTATTCATTTCTTCATCAGCAGCTGGATGACCTGTGCGTTGCTCAGGATGATACCTACTGATCTGGGTAAATTTTTTTGACTACATCCAAAAATGAGGCTGGAATGTAAATAGCAAAAAAACTATAAACCACATGAAATACTGTAACGTGTGGGCTTTGGTTCATAGCGTTACCTACATCAAAGTGTAACTAGGAGTAGGATGTACTCAACTGGTACCATGTGCACATTTATGGTCCAAAACGGAATGTCTACAACAGCTGTTAGTAATACAGACTTTGTTCACGTAGTTACATTCACTCGCATCATCAAGTCCATGCCGACCATTTGTCAACTATGCCGTTTCCTCGGACCCTTACAACAACCAACAGACCTGATTCTCTCAAGTCATTCTGATACCGGATCACAAATCAGGCCTCCCAAGACATATTCTTCGCATTTAAATCAAAACGAATCAAATTCCAGGGTTATTATTATTATTTTTATTTTTTTCACATTACATCCTGCCAAATACAACTAACACTCCCCTTCCCGTAACTCGAGATTTTCACTATTTTTAAGATCTTAGATTTCGCCTGAACGGCCATAAACACACCCCTGAAGTTTCATTTCAGTCAGACCAACTAGGAAGGCATTTTACTGTAATTAAGCAGCCCCCCCCCCCCCCCATCCACCAAATCTAAACCCACCTCCCTTTACCAACTCGATCAAATACCCAAGACTCTGATGATCTCACATTCCAGCCTTAACTTCCCTTGACCATATTCCCCTATACTGCCATTCAGTCAAATCAGAACAATATTAGGCATTTTACTCAAATTAGACAGTTTTTCCCTTCCCCACCATCTAGAATACCCTATTACTTCAAAATCTACTGTTCTGATGATATTGGATTTTGAACCTGAATTTCCGAGACCACTTCTTACCACGTTTCTTTCAATTTCGAACACAATAGAGAGTTAGTTGTGAAGGCTTCACTACATTAGAATTGGTACTAACTATTACAGAGCGCCTACATCTCGAGCGTCTCCACGAAGACTGCCACAGGATGAGAAGATCCAAGAGGTATTTCAAGATAAATAATATTCTTTGTATGAGTAACTGTTAGAATTCTACTACAATTAGGCAGTCTTCCCCAATCCCCTTCTACTGTAACGCCCACTCCGACCCCCCACCAAGTCCGACTTCTGATATTCTGATGGCCGCAGATTAAGTTGAACCATTGCATATTTATATATGTACAACATACACCCAGGTTAGTATGATTTAGATAGGTAATTTGTATGGCCGTGATGTGCGAACAAACATAGAGACAGACAGAGAAAAGTTCAGACCATGAAGCCGATCGTATTCAAATGGTATAAACGAAAAAAAATAAATGACATTTTTTGACATAATTAGTGTTCGAATACAGATCTGCGTAGATTTCAACGGTCCCTAATTGGAAATAATGAACCAAATAACGTAGTTGCGGTGTGCTTACTGAGGGTTCGGCCTCAACATTCTTTTGTTAGTCAAATTACTTATTACCAATTACTAATTACTTATTAGGTTGGGGTTCAAATGCTCTCGAGAAGTCTGACATATGCAACGAGTCGTGAGCCAGTGTGTTGTGCTCACGACACGGCGAGTGATTTTGGATGAGGATGAAGTTGAGGGGTTGGATGAAGGCGGATGAGGAAGGACTTGATCCGTAGGAATCTATTCACTAACGCCCCGCGGTTTTCACCACAGCAGGCGTTAGTTGGAGGAAAGGTTAGCTCCCCGCGATTTTCACCACAGCAGGCGGTTGAGGTAGTGGCTCCCCGCGATTTTCACCACAGTAGGCGCCTAGGATGTGGAGGCTAGTATCCCGCGGTTTTCAACACAGCAGGAGCCAGAGGAGAAGGAGGTATCTCGCGGTTTTCACCACAGCAGATACCAGGAAGAATGAAAGCACCCCGCGGTTTTCACCACAGCAGGAGCCAGAGGAGAAGGAGGTATCTCGCGGTTTTCACCACAGCAGATACCAGGAAGAATGAAAGCACCCCGCGGTTTTCACCACAGCGAGTGCAAGAGAAGGTAGAAGAGACAGGTCGAGAGAGAAGTCGCAAGTCGAGGGTCGTTCGGTCGAATGACGAGCTGGGCCAAAAGGTCTGCTTATATAGGCCCGTTTCCACCTTTCCCCCGTCCAAAATCGGCCGTTATAACCGTTGGGGAACGATGGAAGGAACCCTTCTTTCTCCCTTGGCGCTACACGGCTCGTCGTTCCGTTTTATTTATTTGGTTAAATCTTTCTATATTACATAGGAGTGGTTAGAGTAGAGATTTGAGGGGAACCACGACACAACCGTTGAATGGTGTGCTGTCATCAACATGCACTCGCACTTGACAGTAGGTTTCGCCTCTGGGCAAGTTCAATAAAAAATTATAGTTGAGGCAGACGATGAAAGTAATTCGAACGTTTAAAATCGAGACAATCCGTAGGGATACAAGCAAGGAAGATACATTCATGTTCACTATTATATAGGAGGGAAAGGCGTTGATTTCCGAAAGAACGAAATACATCTCGGGTATCTTCCACACTGAGACGATACCACTCGCTAAACCCTGCCCGAAATTCCCCCTTCTGGAGGCCGTCGGCCGGGGCATCCTTCGATGCTTGAAACTGATGAAGTCTGACAGCGGAAAGCGATGTCCGAGCACGGAGATTGACTCTGGGGAGGAGGAGTATAAATACATACCTCCGGCGATATTGGACTCGCTCTCTGACCCAGTTTGCTGAAATGAAAAGCAATAGCGGGAGGCTCTGGGGGCGTTTCCGACCTCGCGATTGGGAATACTCAATGTATGTACAGACCTTCTCAAGATTACCTCTCCTACCGGCTTTTTAGGCAGAGTCCTTTTTCCCGACATTGTCGGGTTATTGTAGGGCTACGTTCATTCCCACTGGTTACGGCTTTACGAATACATGTCATATCAGACTTTTTTTGGGCCATCAACACAGAAGTAGCGTCACCAACCATCTCCTACTTGATTCAACAGGTTATGATCTGAATATCAAATAGCAAAACTAGCTATCGATTATACAAACATTTAGCAACAAAGATCTATTTGAAATTCTCTCTCTTGAACCACCTTATTTTTTTAAAGCTATTATTGTGCCTAATGAAACACCTAAGTAGTTATGGAACTGATACCGCCGTTCGACAGAGCACTAAATTTCCCACGAAGCAGACACACAGTTTAGGAAATGTAATTATAATTGTACTTCGAGCCCAAAATTGAAAGAAATATTATTGTAAATTTTCATTTTCCTCGACGAGTTTCACCTGTATTTTCAACTGAAATAACTGAGAAAGATTGGTAACGGCTCTAGAAAAACATCAACGGTTCATCTGCTAGCCAACCAAGGGGTTATCATTTATAGTTACATTTATTTATCTAACGAACGGGCGAAGCCCAACTACACAACTTTTGTACTTTTGTTTGCATGGTGGGGAAAAATATCACAATAATGCGTTTCAAACCTAACTAATGGTATCCTCCTTCCTAGCAAGTTAATAAAGCACTAAGAATAATTTAGAATGACTCAGTAACAGGGATGTTAGAAGAGGACAAAGTTTCGGCGTGCTCATGGAACCGACTGATAGCATTATCATTTCGATGATATTGACTTCATACTCTTATTCTGTACGAGATACAAAAAATCTTATATCCATCAAGAGTTGAAACTTCAATATTATGGATGTTTCTGGGCTGCGTCGTTTGAAAATTTGCGTCATCTTTATGTAAGGACAAAACAATGAAAAACCACATTTTCTCGTCTTCCACGGAAAAACAATGAACCATGGAAATGTTTTTGAACGCACAAATGGACTGTACTGCATTGCATATCCACATTCAATGTTTTTCCGTGACAACGGAGAAAATGTGGTTGAAAAAAATATATATATATTTTTGTGGCGATAAACGAAGAAATTTAGGGATTAAAGAAAGGCTCCCTCAGCTGATTAGGGAGGATCTCCCACCTTGTCACTCAAAAAGGACAGAAATGAGCCTCAGGGCTCATGTTTTGGTGTCGAAAACTTCGGACTGTCCCACAGCCCAAACATATCCACGTTAAAAAGCGTGCAAGATGCAAGTGGCTCCTTGTTGATTAGTAGTTGAATAAACTCCCAAATCAGCTTAATGGAGAACTGAGCTCCCAAATCAGCTGAGTAGCTCTCAAATCACCGGAGTGAAAAATTGAGCCTCGGTATCAGCTGAGTCGAAAACCGATATCCAAAATCAGATAAGTGGATACACAACCATGACTTCAAATATATCGTTTTTACAAAGCCCAAGAACTTAATATCCATGATCAATGTTTTGCTGCCGTTGCTTTTCGATGTTTTCTGGGTCTTCAATAGTTATCATTGTTAATATTCTAGGAGAGGACTAGTCAACGAACTGGAGATGCGAGTTTATAGTGAAGTGAAAGCAAAGGGAACTCATATCTATATAATTACATTAGGAAGAGAAATAGCGTGAAATCAAATTTACACAGGATCTCAATCCCGGTATCAAATGAACCAGTAGTAGCGAGGCGGAGAGGATCCGATTATAAATCATAGGAAGGAGACAGGGGCAGGTGCGGTCCGGGAGTTGGAACTTGGTACACTCGGATCCGAAGGGGGTGATGAAGGTACGCGGACCACCTGCGAAGAGGATAAAATGTCCCCAGAGCCTTAATAACCCCGTCCTATTAGTGGGTCATCATAACTCAGTGCAGACTGTTCTGCCTCATAAAAGGCATTACGAGGAATTAAGACGTCTGGGTTGACGTAGATTTGGGCGAGAAATTATTTTACGAGGCGGCCGTCGTCGACCACTTTTATGCAGAGCAGGGAGGGGAAGTAAGTTGTTAATGCTTTATGGAAATGTAAATGTGTTACAAACAAAACAAATGGTATCAAGTTGAAAGCATATTTTATTCAAAATTTTGTTGGGATGTGGCCAATGGTAGCTGGTGGCATCTAAAAGCTTTGCCCGCATGACTAAGAATACCTATATCTCCTATTTCTTGCGATAAAGCCTTCAAGCGGTATATTATGTAGATAAAGACACATCAACCGACAAATGGCTTTAACAATGAAAAAGGTGCAGCACGAAAAATATATTTAACGGGAAACTTGCTATTGTTTCGATACACATAAGAATTTGTTCGAGACAAAGAAGAGGAAATCACAACTGATGGACAGATGCAGTTTAAAGGTCGAGGAATTTCGGTTCAAACGTCATCCTCGAACCCTCAGATGAAGATCCATTAAAGTCTTTTGTATGTTGGTCAAACGAAAGGGAGCTGTCAAACGACAAAAGATTTCGACGTTCATATTTTGAAAACTTCATATTTTTTACTCGCTTCCCTAGAAAGCTGACGATCAATTCCGACAAAACTGATATCCCTCACGAGGCTCCACACAAATCTCGTTTCTTTACGGGCGGCAAAAGGATCACGAAATCCCGTGCGTTATATGAGAAAAGGAGGGGACGAACGGGTCCCTTTTTTTGTCAAAGAAACTTGTAAACAGTAGCCATGGGGTGCAGCTGGCCTGTGACAAATCGTACAAAAAACTCAAGTTGCGTGAAGAGCGTATAATACCATCGCCCTTACCAGAGGTATCTGTTATCCCCTCTTATATGGAACTATGGGCATTCCGAAACAATTTTCGCTCGAGCAAACTTTTCCTGATTTTTATCGAGCCGGAATGCTCGGACCTGTGAAACGTTCAAACCGCTTCATCAAAACACGTTATTACATTGATGTGCGGTCGGCTGGAATGCGTTTCCCGTGGGTTATTTTTGTGGCATTCCACGGATCTTGCGGTTTCAACCGTAGCGTGAATCGTAATCCTTTTACGGAACATAATTGTGCTCACAAATTATGGAGTGTTGACACGGCGGTGAGCACCGATGGGCACCCCTGTCCTATCTGACCAAAGGTTCCGTTATCTAATGGGTGTATTGAGTGTCAAAATCATCAAACGGCCTCGGTTAGGCGGTAGTTGATTTAATTCTTCAAAACAAACAAGAAATTATCCACTCTTCGGGACTCCCCGAATGAATACCTAATTCTTAGTGGGAAATTGTGGGGAACATTTAAAATACACCTTAAAAATCACCCTCAGTACCTAAAATTAAACAAAAACGCTGCAAATTCTTACATAACGGTTAATTTTTTCTTGAATCTATTATATATTTATGACTAATGTTATAATAATTATGATCAAAACATTTATTCGCAACGTTATTACAGTTATGAATAATAATAATAATGATTATCATAACCATAATAATTATAACAATTTATGAATACATACTCATGAACCATAATTAAAATCATAACTATTATTCACCATCATAAATATGATGAATACCTGATCACGATTATAAATATAACATATAAGAGGGATATAACCGTATAAGAGGAACAGTATGCTTAAAAAAATATCACTTAACACGTAGTGGTCAGAAAACATGGACCTTTATAATGTTGGTTAAGCTACCCTGCGTTTATTTCCTCTTTCCACCTCGTCAAAACTGCCTATGACACATGAAAAGTTCCACTATTAACTGCATGTGGTAATGGCCGGAAAATGGACACTGGGACCACTTCTCCGTCGGCCATTACCTGGTGGAAGTAAAGTCAACAAGCAGACAATGGAGTGTCACACGAGAGACGAGACCGCGGGTGCAAACAAGCGCTCAAAGCAGTCCGACCCTTTCGAATGAATATCACCTAGCGAGTGGGGACCTCCGGCGGCTAGGAAGTTGTCATTATGGTGTTTACATAATGGTGGAATGATCGCGGTATCGGCGGACAAATTGAGCCAGCAATCACCTCGATGACAGCCCAGGTGGATATTTTTGTGAATAACGAGCTACGGCCGATGAACATGGAGCGGGGAGTGGAGTGGAGAAATGCTTGAAACATAAGGAACTGAGATTTTAGTGTCAGGACGGTGCCGTTAATGGCTACACAAAATGAAAACGCAATACCTACCCTCGAGCTCCCCCAAGAAAAGCCCAAAATCGGGCAATTACAGTTATATGCGATGGGTTCAATAATTCTTCATTAAATATTTGTTGTTATTCTTGAAGCGTATAAAGTTTGTTCAATTACTAAACTATCCATACAAAAATCCCAAATAACAATCATTCTTCACATGAAATAATTAAAACACGGAACAACCAACTCGATTTCATGCAGCCATGAGTTATTATAATCAGGTGCTCCCTGATCAATGATAATTATCTGGGCTGGATGCGTATCGTTTCATTCACGAACATGTTGACGACCGCAGGCTCAGGTGATAAACAGAGGAACACTGCAATCATAATTTTACCTATATTATGCAAAATGTGTAAATAAACGGACCTTTACGGTGCAAAGGTGCAAAGAATGGCTGGACGTAAAATGTTCCGGGCGGTCTCAACATTCCCAAGTTCGAGATCAATTTAAAAGGTTTAAAAAAAGATACCCTTCCATCGAAAGTTCGATTCCGAAGGTTAACTATTGAAAATAATAAACCAAAAACAACTCATTTTGATCTTACGAAACATGGAGTACCCCCCCCCCCCCCCCCCCCCCGAACAGGTAATCCTGCATACTCCAAAACAGCACATGAAAAGTTCGACGCCATCACTAGCGCCGAACATACCAGTTATGGCGCCAGTACGAAGGGTACGAGTCGGGAAATTGTCTACTCCGGATTTCGGCTACCTCAATTTTGTTGTTGAATTGGTTAGCACAATCTGCCAAGTTGCCCCCCCCCCCCCACCCCAACAACCCTGTTGTAAAAATGTACCCGCCAAAAAACCTCAAGGAATGACATATATTTTGCCCGCCAAAATAGCGTGCTCGATGACCTCGCTCTTGGATGTGCATTAGACCCCCCCCCCCCCCCTCCACACCACTTTGGAATATCTTTCAACTCTGTTCGGCGGTGGCTTTTCGCCTGGGGGCATTTTGATTCAACAAAACGTAAAATACAGAAATGAACTGGTATGTAGACGTACACACAGCCTGTAATCGTCAATGACGCCCATTACTCTACCCACCCAAGTCCATAAGAAGGGCCATGACGTTTCTAGTGCACATTTATTTAGTTATTTATTTATTTATTTACTGATAATAATACGGGCGAGCCCAATTCAAACGTACAAAATATATTATAATAATTAGGAAAAAACACAGGTAAATTGGCCGCATATGACTGTGCTTAATTGATATTATTAATGTCTGTCGTTAATCCGCGTAGAACTTGAACTCTCCTCCTAACAGCCTCAGGAGATTGAACAAATCAATCCATGCCAGGGCAAATAAATCCATGTCAGGGCACACATCCATCATTTGGTTCATCCCACGTGGTAACCTGCACATCGGGCGACGGTAGGCATAGTTTGTAGTTGAAAATGGAACCCAAAAGAGATTTCCAGAACGTGAACCAAGTCGAGGAACCAGAAAACGGACCGTTGACAACAGTGTGGGTGAGTCCATCTTACCCAAAACCCACTTGTGGAAGAAAGGTGAGTCGGTCTAAGGTCCACAGGATTGGGGGTGTTGCATATACCATAACCATATTGTAGTTTCCAGACAGCAGAGAATCAATTAATACGACACCAATACTGAATGCATGGGCATGTAATTAAACACCCTGATTTTCCAACCTTCTGAACTTACTGGCTGTAAACTTCATCATAGTTTGGCGTCAAGTGGGACGTCAAGCTTCCCATTGTACTCGGTCAGTACAAAGGGTCAACGATTACAAAGGATCAACGACAACGAAGATCTGAAGCCCAGTTTACATCAAATGATTGATGTTCGCTCTGTCGAAGTCACTAGGGGGAATCAGTGAATTTCACATCAACTTTCACGTATGACTTCTCTTCAAACATTATCCTGCTCCACCCCATCTAGCTAAGACCGTACAGTTGACTTCGCAGGTTATAAACCGTAACATTGAAATGTGTTGGGCAGACCTGATTGTTTCAGTTACAAGGAGTTAAGCACACAATCACAAGCATCATCAATAATTGATTACACATTTACGCAGGTCTTCAGTCTGGCAGCTGAAATATCTACAGGCAGAAGTGCCTTTAATAGATTTTAGATTTTTCGATTTGTTTATTATCATGCTGTACACACATGAGTATATAGCAATCGTTTACATTTACATTTCGTAAGTAGCACAAAACGACAATAGGATTATATCTAATTGAGATTTAAATAGTTAAATATAATTACGAATTTTCCTACATGCTAATTTATCTTAAAATGTCCAGTGAATTCAAAATCTAAAAATTCTTCACCTGAATAAAAGGCTTCTTTATTTAATAACTTATTTACACATGTGGTAAATCGTTTCAATGGCATATATCTTTCATTTGAGTCGGTGATTTGTTGTACAATTTAATAGCATAATAACTGTGGAGTTATCAGATTTTTAAAGCCTACTGAATGGGAGTACATAATCATCATTCCTTCTTGCAAAGTACCTACCCATGCATATCACTTATTTTATTCCACTGACTTTTTTTTTAAGGTGCGCGTATTTCAAGCATTCCTTAACATAAATACATGGCAGGGTTAGAATCTCTAAATTTATAAATTGACTCCGACAATCTTCTCTATATCCAATTCTTGCCAAGACCCTTATATACATCTTCGTTGCAAACCAAAAATATTTTTAGCAGAAGAGGAATGACCCCATGCTAGTATGGCATACGATAAATACGAGTGAAAGCATCCAAAATGTAATTTTCTTAGGCTATCTGTAGAGACACTGTCAGTTAGGCTACGAATTAAGAACAGGTACCAGGTTTTTTTGCTATGTATTCGCAGTGTTCATTCCAGCTAAGGCTTGAATATAGCATAACCCCAAGAAATTTAACAGGTTCGGTACATCTTAGTTTTGCAGGACGTAGAGTGATATCCATCGTTGAAGTTTTCGCATCATTCAAACGCAATTTATTGATGTTCGTCCACTCAGTCGCAGCGTGTATCATTTCTTGAGTGGTTTAAAATCTGCCGGATTTTGTGAAGCGCAAGATATCGCAAAAAGATAATTGTCGAGGTCATTAGAGGCCTAGTTCGGAAAAACTGTTTAAAATGTGTTCTGCAAGTAAATGCTGAAGAAACAAATACAAAACTGCGTAGATCTTACGGTGGTCAATCCCTACACTCGTGCTTCCCCCGGGAAAGCCTTAAATCAAGTAAATATGCCACCGGAGTCGAATTATAAGCTCTGAGACGTTCGGCAATAAATTGCGGTTACATGAATATGCATTTTCCACCGCCCCCCATCTCCTGTAACACGTCACTTCGGCCCCGCAATCCTCCCTCCGGTTATTTTTGAGATTCTGAAAATCGGCTCTTGACATTGAATCGGTGAATGTTAAAGGGGCAGTAGTCCAAGAAAGCTGACTTTCGGAAAAACGAAAAAAACGGTCCTGTTCCGAATATATTGGCAACTTGTTTAATTGGACCTTACCCTTTAGTTGAACCAGTGATCAGAGAAATATTTGAAGAGGAAAAGAAATTTTAATAGCATTTCCCTATTTAACAGCATTTTTTGAAGGTGGTGGACTACTGCCCTTTCAACTTGCTATAACGAAATTGAGGATTTTGTGTTGGTGTTTTTGTTAAATTGAGGAAAAGCCAAGGTTCTAATGACAAACAATAATTTTTTAAGTGAATCTGAATGTTTATTTATAATTGAACAAAACAAAATTTGGTTGTCATCAGTTGATGCCGCACAGCGACCGTGCAGGTCGACGCACGTTAAAAGGGCAATAGTTCGGACTACTGCCCCATTAACATGCTAACCTCAGAAATTCGTAGTTTCCAACTGTCTCTACGCCTCCAAAATGTGGTGGACAACGGTCCTTATAGCATCAAACGATGCGGCTCCCATATAGAACCCGAAAATGCAAAAAAAAGAATATTGACAAAACATGGACAACTGCCCTTTTAACATTCGCCGATTTTATATATACCAAAACTTTCATCTAATTTGGATGATTCGTTTAGCTGTGAACGAAAAACTTGGGAAACGATTTCAAACTCTCGCTGAACATTTACCAATTCTACAGCTAGTTTTGATTTTAAAAAATTCTGGTAGATCTCAGATAATTGCCGGTTTTAGCGACTGGGGCAAATAAATGGGAAAGGCAAACACGACCTGATATACTCTCTTGTCTCATTCTGCCCGTTATTCCGGTAAATCGTAGACGATAGACCCCCCACCCTGCTACCGTACAATAGCGTTGAACGAGGAAAGGTAACCAACTTCGCGCCAAGGAGGTACCCAATTATTATCACTGTTGAAATAACCCGGTACACTGCGCGCGGAATATGCGAGAAAAAAAAGTGGGAATGGAAACGAAGCAAAAGGGGAGCTCCAATTACAACAGCCCTCCTTCTTCCCCTTAGTTAGGAGCGGATTGTGAAAAAGAAAGAAAAAAATTGACTTTCCAGGGACTCGTTTGAAAAATGAAAAGCGTGTCGGAGATCATTAGTAATAGGTGAGAACGAGGTGGGATCTCGCCGGCGACTCGTGAGATTGTTAACGTGATAATGAGAGTTGTAGTTGATAATCAATAGCGGAGGGGGGAAAAAAGGAGAAATGGTGATAAGCAGGCTCGGGCTATAATAATTATGCTCTACCTACGCCACAGGGCGTGATGAGTGGGAACCATTGCCTCTGATGTTGGGTTTATTCCTGGCTCTTGGATACATCATCATCGGCGTTATCATTTTCGTCATGTTCCCAAAACAGATTATACACCGTGCCCACACCGAGTTGATAGCAAGACTCATTCCTCGGTTAGAAAGAGAAAAACTGTTTTGCATGAACGTAGGTAAACATCCCATGCACGTGCGCCCACGGTTATTCCTTATGAGAACAGCTGTTTCTGTTTTCATTGCAGTTTAGGGATTTACGTAAAATCACATAAAGGAATGTTCTATCGCTTTATTTTCTTAGCCGTAAATGGGTATCGATGGTCTGACAACAATTTATTAGTCTCAAACCCTAATGGTGGATTTCACCACCTCGAGTTAAGGTTCGAGTTACTGGTAACTCGAAGATTGCGTTTCACCACCCGGAGTTAATCTTAACCCCCGGTTTACCGAGCGCGTAAACTCCCAGATCTTAGTCCCTACTCCATCCAGGGAATAGCGCGTTGACTCCGAGAGTTACCGCTTGAGTCGTTGTTGTTGTTGTTGGTTAGTGTTTCCTTCTAGTGTTATCTGATAATACTTCCTCCTAAAAACTGTCAGTTTTCGGCCGTCCCCCTTCATCACATTTTTGTATTTCAGCCGGGGGGGGGGGGGGGGGGTAGTGGCGATCATACCCCCCCTTGGCTCGAAAACGTTATCAGAAATTAAAATTAAATCTTAAGAATGATAACAATCACGAAAGTAACAAACAAATACAGCACTAACAGATTAAACGGTAAACCAAACATGATTAAACAGTTAAATAACATTACGTTTATTTGATTACTAACGATCTGTCCCAAAAATTTGATCCACTCTTTTTAACAAAAATGCATATCGAAATAGTCCCTCACCGTCACCATCCCACGCGTCAGGTGAATAATATTGATTTTAGCCCAAAAATCCTAATTAGACCCCTATTCTGTGTGAAAAACAACTGAAATGGTATTTTTCTGTCTTCACTACGCCTTCCATACCACTTTAAGTGATTTTATATATCAGTTTTCGCCGTTTTTACCAATTTTTGACCCACTAAAACTCAAATTTGACTCCCTTCGAATTTTTGAAAATTGCTCATCCTTTTGTTTGGCAATAAGAACATTTTGGCGAAATTTGGAATTTTTATCAAGTACCCAAGGTCAGATATCGTCTGGAGTGACATAAATAAATATAATAATATACGTATACATTTCTTTTTTTAAATCTAGAGATGAAATCAGGATGCTCTGAAACGGATTTGCCTATAACATGATTTCAAAAATTTTTTTTCTGAAAATTTTGGACCCATTGCGATAGCATCATTCCTTGAAAATTCTCGAACATTGTTGCCAACTAAATGTTTTATTTCATCAGTTTATCTTACCTAACGTTACCTCTAACATTTGGTGCTTTGTTAAATTTAATTTAAATTCAGGTAATACCAAACCTTATTAGCGAATTTTGAAAATGAAGCTATTGCTATGGGTAACGTTTTCAGAACATGAATTTTTGAAATATTTTTATAGGCAAATCCGTTGCAGAGTATCCTCAGTTCATCCCTAGATTTAAAAAAAAATGGAGGTATTATGTATACTTATATATTTATGTGCCACTCCAGATGATATCCATCCTTGGGTACATGATAAAACTTCCAAATTTCTCCAAAACATTTGTGTTGCCAAACAAAAGGATGAGTTTGAAGATGAGCAATTTTCAAAAATTCCAAGGCGGTCGAATTGGAGTTTTTAGGGGTCAAATGTCGGTGAAAACGGCTAAAATTGCAAACAATTGATGTAAAATCACTGGAATGGTATACAAGGGTGAGTAAAGGCAGAACAATAACATTTCAGTTGTTTTTCACACGGAGTAGGGGTCAGATTTTGATTTTTGGGGGTAAAAAATTGGTAAATGGCTAAAATCAATATCAATTCACCTGATGATTAATCACGATGGACGGACTCTTTCGATGATGTGGGTCAAATTTGGCTTTAATAGGGTCAAACATCGGTAAAAATGGCTGAAATCACGAAAAATTATATAATTTTAAGAAAATTGGTATGGTTTCTCGCTATACCATCTTTTTACACAATAGCACGAATATTTCTTTGAAAATTCGCTCTTATAGCCATGCTGCATGACAGGAAACAATCCTGGCTACGCCACTGATTTTAGCTGAACCCAACACTGTTGAAAACCGCGTTTAATTCCTTCCACGAAGCCTTCTTCTCCTTCCACATCATCTCATCTGTCTTTTTGTTTTCTATTACTTCCTTCCTCTTTAAAATCAACTCAACCAGCAACTGCTCCTCTGCCTTCGAAAAATTTACAGTTCTCCTTCTCTCCTGGCTCTCCATCATAAATAATCGAACGGCAAAACTCAACTTATCAAACAACGAACTGAAACTCATGGGGGAAGACAGAAGAGGCGTTATCGATGTTATCATGGGAAAACTGGTCTGGGGCTAGCCATCGCGAAGCTAACCGAAGACTAACTAACTCCCACCTTGAAAACCATGGTGAAATGGAACCTCTCCTAACTCGAAGATCCCCTTGACTCCGAGTGTTTGCTAACCCGCACTTTTACTCGAAGTTGGTGAAATCCACCATAAATACCGCAAGTAATAAAACACAATTTACCACACGGCATTTTCTAACGTAACAAAATAATTTCGGACACTACTTGAGCGAAATATCATGTTCACAGCTCTAAAACTTCAAGTGTACCATTATAAAACCCCGACTACAGTTTCGATTGGCTAGTTTCAACCTTTTCATGAGGTGAAATAGCGAAATGAACAAAACTATGTGCGGCTCGAAGGGGTTAGACGAATACATTTTTGTGCCACCATCAATTTTCGCACAAAATGCGTAGGTTATGTGCGCCTAAAATTCCCATTTGGTATTCGCCTCTTCGTCAATTCTTGTATTCTAAACATTAGAAAACCATTAACCTTTTTTTTGAGAGAGAGAGAGAGATTTGAGGCTCAATGATGATTTGACCAAAACTGATGAAAAAAGGTCACCACTCAGTTCGCCCGAACTGCAAGCGAATTGCACAGAGGCAATTCAAAAACAGTGAATTATGAATCACTTCGAGATGCTGATGGACGGACAAGCAATCGCCAGAGGGGCGCCTACGGTTGAATAATGGAGCGAAGAGTCATTCATGCACTCTGAATAATTCGCAATCATAAATTGCTGGATCTGCACGTGGAGTCTCCAAGAACATTTGAGAATAACGCTGGAAAAAAGGGTATAACCAAGAGCGATGTGAGGTGAATTCATTCTCAATAACCGAATACCGAAGTACTGCAGTACACGGCGACTATAGAACTATTAATATTCGAGTTAGACGAATGTCATGAATGTATAGGATGAAAGCTTTCGGTGGTTTTCACATTTGCGCATGTGCTTGGACTTGCGGAGATCGCATAGGATGAATAGCGAAGAATAGCTCATTCAAGACACCAAATAACCCGACCAGTTGTCATTAAAGCTTTTCATAATTTCGGGTTTATAGTCCCAAAAACAGATTCTATGCTCCCAAACCAACCAACCAAGGCCGCCAACCCAACCAACCAACCAATGCCCAACCAGTTTTCAGCTACAAATTCCGGTTAGTTCAGCCCCAATGCGAGTTTGATGTAAGCGTGACGCCATCTGGCAACGATAATCTTCCTAGCTAGTGGGTGTGTGGCGCAGTTCCACAACCATCTTTTACGCGCCATTCCTACATAATGCGGTAGAAGACCAAGAGCTAGACGTGATTAATAAATACAAGAATTTCAAGAATTTATAATGTTACAGAATATAGAATATTACTATTAGGTAGTCTGAATCCGTTTCACCACTTGTTTATGTACCTAAATAAATCCATTTTTCACAGTGAAATACAGAACATTAATTCCACCATAAACCACCCGCACAATACTCAACACAATCCATATCCACATAGCATTCCACCACACAATATTGAATCCACCAAGAAAACCGAAAACCTCCCAAACGTTGATTGGTGGATATCTAAAGTGGCACAATCATCCTACTGCTCGAAAGCAAATCCTCCATATAAAACCTCCAAAACGTTTTGCGGTGGTGCCCACTTGACATTCCACCGATTCCACCACAAAACCACTAATTGATTCTACTTTGTGGTTATCGAATTTGTTCTTCGAAATTTCTCGTGTTTCCTCATTATTTTAACCGCGCAGTTATTTATAACCACATTCACGTATTCAGGTCCCACACATCAGTTGACCGATATTCATGATGTTCGATACAGAGCGAATATATCACTCGCGGAAACGTTGCAATTACTGCAAAACAACAAAAGCAGTAATTCTGCGGGGGGGGGGGGGGGGGGGGAGTCTAGTTCTTGGGTCTTCTCTACCCAATTCTGTTCCTCCACTAGACAACACCACATTCCCTAATTCCTACTACCTAAAATTCTACACATTTGTTCATCTTTTGGAGGAATGAATGGAATTCCGTGCAGCAACAATTTTACATGACGATTATCGAAAATCGTGGAGGACCTGGAGAAATGTTCAGGACGTATGGACTTCTACATTCAAACAAGAAACACGAGAGTAGCGTGAAAGCAAAAAAAACCACAGTCATGCAGCATGGCTATAAGAGCGAATTTTCGAAGAAATAACCACGTTCCTTCATCTTCAAAGTGCTCCAGTTTGAGAACGGAATGAGATATCGCAATTCTGATTTCACCATCGTGTTCAGCGTACAAAAACCTTTAAAATGAGGTGTCACTTGTCAGACTGTTTCATTTTGGGAATTTATGGGTAATTTCCCCCCCTAAAACTCCCCAAAACTCCCCCTTAGAGTGACCCGATTCTGCCCATCTACGAACTTAGCCTGTCGATTGCCAAGACAGATTTTTCGTGCAAATTTGAACTTTTTATCTCAATTCTTTCGAGAGTTATCGTCTGGAATGACACATACATATATATATATATATATATATATATATATACACACACATAATTGTTGGTGTCTTTCGGCAGTGAATTCAGGATGGTCTGAAACGGATTTTGGTATAAAAATCTTTCGGAAATTCGAGTTTTAAAAATTTTGGACCGAGAACAATAGCTTCTTTTTCTTCGAAAATTCGCTAAAAGAAATGCCAAACAACATTACCCACAAATGGTATCCCGATAGATCAGAAAATGACAAGTTTTCTGGCAAATTGGCCAAAGAAAGAAGCGCGGGGAGATTGCGTAGGCGCACAGTGAGAGCCGAGGGTCACCCCAGGTGGATATGTGTAACGTATCGAAACCATGTTAAGTATATAAGACGATTTTTCGCTCACTTCTCACTCATCATATTGCACTGTTGAAAAGCTCTTTTTGAGGCCAGACAGACTAATGAAACAACTAGGTACACGCATAGGTACTTACTTATGATGGCAGAGCAGCTCAATACACGACGTACTCAGACAAGATACAAACGTGGCGTTGATTGGTGGATATCTAAAGAGGCACAATCATCCTAATCCTCGAAAGCAAATCCTCCAAAGCATCTGCGGTTTGAGCGTCTTCCGCCGGTGGCGATGTCGGTACACAGAATCCCCTTGTCTGGAAGTCTATAATTCTGAGCCTCCCCCCCCTCCCCTCACCGCCTCTTTGCGACCTGCCTATTGGTTTAATCACATCACGTTCAGCATATCGTCTATCCGTGATCAAGGGCTTGTATCAACACCGAGCCTCTGATCTTGTCTAAGCCCCACATGTGACTGGAACGTCACACACCTTGCTCGCTATTCGCCTTGGGATTGACTCCGGGGCATAATAATACTCTCAATCACGGCCCGTAATGCATTTAAAACGCGTGTTCATCACTGAGTTGGTTGAATTGAGCTCATCTACGCGATCTAATAAATCGCTCATCTACAACAACGAGAGTACAACATCTATCAATGAACACAGCACACGAGTTTTCGTTCCCAAAATGTAAAGATATTTCAACTTGGCTGCTGTATTGTAATTATCACAGTAAACCCTGGATAAGTGGATCCGCTAGCAAATCTGTTTACCTAGTCATAGTCATCGGATTCTACGTATTTAGACCGGTTGATTGTCTTTAGTGCCATGACAAGTATCCATATTAAGCTCTTTACGGTTATAAATCATATGAGACACTTTACTCCTAGCTGATTTTGGAAGCCATCAGGTTGAACATTTTACTGGTTGATTAAGAGGTTATTCCTTGTTCACCTTATTCTACATTTGCAACTCGCCGTGAGCTGAGGTCCAACACATATCGAACGGAACCATTGCAGAAGTTCCAGGTGTAGAGGTAACGGTTAGCACGTCAAGGAGGGTAGTCTGAATTACAGATGTAAATGTACAAGTTCCCTCAGGTTCTAGGCGTACAAGTCGATTCTATCAAAATTTCAGTACCGCTTGAAGGTACTGTAGAAATAAATTCTACTCAGAGGTGGTATTTTTTTCCAGCAATCTGAATTTTTAGAATTTTTGGAGATCAACCGCATGTTAAGGCTTGCCGTTTGTTCACAATTAGGGCTTGTTTCTCGAAGCGATAACAGCATCATCAATAATGATGTTAATTAATAAACGGCAATCAACTATTATTAAACGCCATAACCTGCAGGCTGAAGCCCAGTTATCGTAGCGATAGGAAACAGCATGGTTCAAATCAAGCAGGAATGAAGTCGACAAAACTCTGTAATGGATGAGGGGTTTAACTACGTCGCCCATACAGCGTAGTTTCCCCCTCTCCATCCTCTAGAAAGGTAGGGAGGCAGTGTGACAGCTGCCCCCGGAGACAATGGTTTGATTATAACGCAATGCCTCCAGGAGTTGACGATTCGTTTCCGCGAATCGACCGCCCCTTCAGCCGCGTCTCAAAAAGATCGGGAAGAGCCCGCATCCAAGATGGACGGGATTCCCATATACCGTCACAACTCGCATTCTAATAGTTACAACGTAGTAGGTCCTGGTTAGCTGATCCACTCACGAAGAAATTTGACGACACAGAGAGTCAGTTCCCGATTACCACCCAGATTTAGAGCAGTTCGGCTTTGCGTTCGTCAGAAAACCTTATCACGAACGCAGGCGAGACTAACAGTAGGATTTTGACCACAAAAACCTCTACCGAAACCCACATTTAGGTACCCTTTCTTTCTAATAATATCTTGTTTTACTAGATAAGCGCGCAGTTATAAACATTTCAAAGATATCGCGTATGGAACAGCGACCTGAACAGAGGGGTTACCAATAGAGAAAACATTAAGGGGAAATAGCCCGACGACTAGTTCCAAAAGCCGCCACCACGTGGCAGCACCGAAATGAGCTAAATTAATATTCGCTCTCCTTCCGTTAATAATTGAACGATTTTCAATCTGTAAACTGCATTGGATTCAAAATCAGCATAGAATTTCCGGAAATTGGTTCTGGTGTTCGAAATTCTAAAATTTGTATGTTTGGATCACTGGCGTTTGAATTTGGCTACTTTTTCCGGAAATCCCAATTACCCAAATTCTAGAGGGCTGTGTGCTGATTACGAAAGTTTTTTCAAATTTAAAATTGGACTACTAAAACCCCATCAATTATTGTCCAGACGGTGATGGGCGAGGGGGTTGGGGAGGAAGGCGGCTCTTGGATGGGGGTGGGCGGCTTCCCAGGCCCCTTCGGAGGGGTTTCGCCGCCTGAGCAGCTTGGATACCTGTCATTTCCGAGAACAGTTTTTGCCCCACCATTCAAGAATTTTAGATTTCTTCCTCCCTGTTCGAGATTTGCTATGAAACTGTTTGGGCCCATCCATGACCAAGTGCCAAACTACACGAGAGTGTGAGCTATTTTTTATGCATCATTCATGGGAGGGATGATAACATAAAAAATAAAAAATAATCAAATAAATGAAACAAGGATCTTGAGTTATATTATAATTTATTTTTACTTTTTAACATTATTACTACCTATTTTAATAAATGTAATTTATTTTTATTTGATTAGTGTAGTGTACCTAGGAGGTGTACCTACCTAGTGTACCTAATGTGGTGTGGTGTACCTAGGTAGGTACACCACAATTAAACTAAGCACCTCTCCCCACTTCCCAATCCAACTGATCGCATTTGAATCCTATTATAAGTAACAAATTGGACGACCGATTGAATTTACGATTTCCTAAACAAAAATTAGTGACTTCGAGGTCAGACGCCTGAAACTACAAATAGCCTACTACAAATAAAAAATAAATTAAATTACCCAAATACCTGAATTCAAAGTTCAACGCCAGTTGGACGTAATTCATTAGGGACGAGTACTAGGTACCTCTGTTTTAACCTCCAAATCCGTATATTCTCTGAAGCAACCAAGGTACCTACCTACGCACCTTCGAAGAATGGACACCGACGGTTATCTCGAATCAAGTTCAAATCTGTGGAAGGTATTTATAATTATGCTTTCTCAGTTGATTTATAAACTAATCCATACCCACGTGTATCATACAACCTGAGTTGACCAAAGTTCACTTAAAAATTAATAGCATCGTTATATATTTTTTTGACCTGTTGAGTAATAATTGGTTATTTGGCCGTTTGAAATGATAATTTCAAATCTTATTGTACCCCAATCTGTTCAACGAGTTCCACGCCTCTGTACATGACGCACAAACTTTATACACCACATTCCTGTTCATTCAACATCGATAATTTTCAGACCACCTACCTACTTTAAAAACCGAAATATTGGCGTGTTGTTGTACACAACGGGTAGTACTTGATAATTAGGACGTTACAGCAGTGCCTGCGCAATCTTTAAATTTGTATTAATTTTATTTTATTTTTTGAAACCGACGTTATTCCTGGACGATCACACCTAAAATTTTCAAATCTGAAAGACACTTGGAATAATTTGGTAGGTTGTTCATACATAATGTTCTAATAAATCGAAAAGTATGATAGAGCAAACGTGAGATTTGCTAAAGAAGGGGTATGAACGTAGCAACGAAGTTGTTACAATTTCAATTTATTAATTAATAACTTTTTTGGTTCTTCGGAAATAAATAACAAAAGTAACAATATCAACTGAGTAATAAGAACTCATCAAAAGAGACTTCTGGCTCCCGAATTTGGCTGCTTCTCGTCAATCTTGAATCAATTCAGGGAGCAGAGCGTGATGGTAAAAGTAAATGAGTTTTTCTCCATCTTTTGATTCCATAACTCGAATTGGATTTTTCTCGATTGGAGTTTCTTCGATGAGCAAGTCTTTGCCCGTGTACACTACGAAATAACATTTAGTGGCTCCCGCAATGTGCAGTTGCCCTTGGACTTGAAGTAATAGGGATGGGTTATCTTCAATTTCAAATCTTCGTGAGATATGAAGAATGACTTGTTTCTTGACGCAGCATCAGCTATCGTCAACTTGCTGGCTGATTGAGGGCATTTAATTTCAATGATTGAATTTTCACCCTCAATCCAGCCATCAGGTGACGCACCCAAAAATCCAAATTTTCGGTCAACGAAAAGCCCACACTCTCTGACTTTCAGTCACACTTCTGATCGTGAATGAAATGATATAAATCCGGCTCAGATATCACTGCTAGGGAACACCTGATTATAATTTTACGCATGTCTGTATGAAATCGAGTTGGTTGTATCGTGATACTTTGTTTGAAGAATGATGGTTGTTTTGGGTTTTTTATAGGTAGTTTTCTAATCTGAACAAACGTTAGGTACGCTTCACGAATAACAGCAAAAATTTATAGAATAAAAATTATATAGGTATACAAATAATAATTATAGAATTCTTCATTCCGCCGCACATTTATGAAATGTAATTGCACGGTTGGATCCAGTACTCGATTTAGGGCTCTCTTGTGGGAAGCACAAAGGTAGGTATTGAGTTCAGAAAACAGTGATCATCTATACTGGTAAATAATAAACCGTTGTATAATAATTTGTTGCGTTACTTATTCTGTTTTCGGATTCTACATACCTTGAAACGGAAACCATCACATTTGGTTGGGGGAATTTTTCATGCTCAATTACAAAGGTTCATTATTGAAAATGATAAATGGAAAACTGACTGTTTTGGTAGACACAATTATGGTTAGTTGGGTAGAAACGATTGATAGAGAATTACAAGTCAGGTACCTGAGCGCCGCGGGGGCCTCGGGCCCGACTGGGAAGCCGCCCACCCCCATTCAAGAGCTGCCTTCCTCCCCAACCCCCCCGCCCATCTCCGTCTGGACAATAATTGATAGGGTTTGGTCCAATTTTAAATTTGAAAAAACCATCGTAATCAGTACACAGCCCTCTAGAATTTGGGTAATTGGGATTTCCGAAAAAATTAGCCAATTTCGAACGCCAATGATCCAGATGTACAAATTTTGAAATTTTGAACACCAGAACCAATTTCCGGAAATTCTATGCTGATTCTGAATCCAATGCAGTTTACTGATTGAAAATCGATCAATTATTAACGAACTGAGAGCGAATATTAATTTGCCCTCGACGGTGTTGCCATCTGTTGAATATTCTTACAATTTTTTTTCGGGCTATTTCCCCTTAAACCACAGTGGAAAGGTTTCAAGAATTTTACATTATGCGCCTCTTGTACAAAAATGCGAATATTAATTTGCCCTCGACGGTGTTGCCATCTGTTGAATATTCTTACAAGTTTATTTCGGGCTATTTCCCCTTAAACCACAGTGGAAAGGTTTCAAGAATTTTACATTATGCGCCTCTTGTACAAAAATGCGAGTAAATTGATCGAGCTACCATTTCTACTTGGAGCAGTTCGATCGTGATTCAATCGTGGAGCGGGGATTGGTTCAATTTCTTCATCGTGTCTATTACGTGAGGCTCTGCAGATTCCGATCTCCAACCCGAACCATCAGTTTGAAGCCCTCTTGATGCCAAGGACTCCTCCACAGCTAACGGACGATTGACCATTGACGTCCCGATCCTCAGCCTCGAGTACGACGTCCCGATGATCCCCTCAACCAAATTGTTGTAATGAATGGCGTATCAAATCCTCTTCATTCTGAGGCACTGCCGTGTTCGGAGGGTTTCCTGTCCTGTTCCCGCATAGTGTGCGAGAACCTTTAGAGTGAGGTTGACCTACCACCGCGCCGATCCGCCAGTTTATATCTCACAGATCCTCCTCGCTTTGAAATCGGTTCGCGTTCTCTAAATTAATGTTCGCATTGACTATTATAGTAGGATTACAGCCATCCATGCAACCCTCGCGGCTTTTGCAAGATTATTTAGCATGTTCCTCACACTTGTACCGAACGCAACAATATGTAAATATAGTGATATTGCACTATATTCCTCAAAAATAACAATCTTCCAGTTCTCGAAAAATCTGACAGACAAACTGTTATGTAACCACTGCTCTACGCCGTGGGTCTTCACAGATATTTTCAACAAAACTCTGATTACTGAACATGCAAAGTTCAAATAACATTTAGACTCGACACGATGACATCAAGATGACGCTACATAGATGGGTGTACCCAAGTGTCGGAGCATCCTAGTGTTCGCTATGATTTAAAAGTAAAATAATTTGTTCAGGTTGACATTATCTTCATGATGTAAGAATATCTGATTTTACAGGGGACTAAGGATTTCTAGATCGTTACATCACATACAACTTACTTATTTTGACACAATCCACCAAATGTTGACTCATTCCAACAGAAGAAGTTAGCTTAGCAAATGAAAGTTGACAGATTGAAAAGGCCTCAACTCCATACATCTACGTAAAATATACCTGCAGTTATCTTCTCTCCATCGAAGACCGCGCAAAGACTTGCGCTTTGTGACTTGTTCAGGCAGTTTTTGTACACCCAACTTCAGGAAATGTCAATTTCGGTAAAATATTTAAGGAGGTTCTTTTTGAAGCCAGGATGGGTAAGGCTCAGGGTTGCCAGATTTCGTGGTCAGAAAAAGTAAAAAACCAACGAAAAAAATTAACAGCTTTGATGCTAGAAATACCAGGTTATTGTTAAATACCGTTAAAAGCAGTACATAACAGTGTACATGTACACTAGCGTATGAATTCATAGAAGAGACTTGGAAGTCATGCAACAACTCAAGAACCTATTTAAAAATGTTTCAAGTGGCTCGTCAAACAGGACTAGATTACAGGAAGAAAGAATAATAAATGAAGATAGATAGTTCGTTCGGTAATATTGCGAGCCTGGGAAAAATCTCTCTTTTTATTTGATATCATACCTAGCCCCAAATTATTCAACTAATCAGTAAGTTAGTAAGCACTCATGTGGACTATGTTTTTGATTTAACTAAAAAATTCAGATAATTTTTTTTAAATCATCTTCATACTAATCCTTGAACCAGACTTGAATCAAAGTTTGAATTTCATTACCTACAAAAAATTCGAGAAGATAACTAGGGAGAAACAAGGTGAAGGAAGACCCCCCCCACCAACATCTTTTAAAATAAAAGTCATTAGTGAGGTTACCGTTGTACCAACTCAACAAAACATAAATGCTACTTTGACGGTGTTCCAATTTCCGTTATTATCGAAAATAGGTTGAAATGTAAAAACATTTTTCACGTTTCTAAGTAGATCTCGAACTTGAGCTTTTCTGAAATCACACGGAGCATTGCAAGTCCAGCAGTTCGTTCACACCATCAACATGATCGTGCATGAAAATGTATACATCCGGCCCCGGTATCACTGGTAGGGAACACCTGATTATAATCACGGATGGCTGTGATGTTCCGCGATATTATTTCATCTGTTGACGGTTATTTTGGATTCTGTTGACAGGTACTTTTGTAACTTGAACAAACGTTACGCTTTATGAATAACAACTATAATATTAATGACAGAATTCTTGAATACACAGCATATTTTTATGAAACTATAATTGCCCGGCCGGGTCAAGTACTCTAGCACTCGATTTAGGACTTTCCTGAGGGGAGCATGAGGGCAGGCATTGACCTCAGAAAACAGTGATCTGGGAAGGGGCATCTATCTAGATAAGTGATAAACCGTTGTGTAACAGGATTTGCAGCCTCCCCCCCCCCCCCCATTCACCCTACTTTTTGTACTTCCAAATTATACAGGGAGATCGGAAATGAAGTACTTACAGTACTTAGGAAAGAAGTACCTACTTCTCGCAACATTTAAGGATGAAAAGAACAACTAAATACTGCTCCATCTCCTGCTGAGTCGACCTCTATGAGTGGTTTCCTGACAAACTGTCCATCACGCTGACTCGGGCACGTCGTAAATTCCGAAAGCCCTAGACCTAGTAGACGTTCGTTCCAACGATGACTCACCATCACCACAAAGAGCACACTCACCTTCAAAGAACATCCGGAGTTTCTTGAGATAAAACGTCTCCTAATGACTTGTCTATCGCTAACGGATTCCACAGAACCCCATTAACGCGGTGACGGAAACCTCTCGAATTATTTTTATACGCGCGGTCCCCGAACTCGTTAAAACTTGTTTATTCGGATCATAATGTTATTTGAGTTCAGTGTTATCAAACCTCCCCGGCGTGAAGAGATACCGCTGGGAACCAACGTAATTGAGACCCCGCTAATCGCGTCGTCTAAAAATCAGCAGGACTGCAAATTATTCAATAGAACTGAGAGCTGGGATTATTATGACAAATGCATCAACGCATTTGCATTATAGTTATGACCCGAAGATTTTTTATTCAGCAGAGGTAAAATACAATAGAATATTAGTGGGCTGCCATTGCAATATAGGCAGCCCACTAATTTCCGAATTTTTTCTCCGCGTTTTAGCATAAATGTGTAGGTATAAGTAAGAATAAATGCATATGTGCTCGTCTCGGTAATCAAATTCCTTTGAACCATTATCCGGAAACCGATGGACACGAAGGCATGTACAGAGGCGTAAAGAATGGAGCGAAATAAAATCACAGGAATCTGTCCAAACGGCGCCTACACTCATGTGGTATTCGCCGAGCACCAAATATTTGGCGAACCCCGAGCTACTCGACTTGGTATTCGCCATTCCTACACACATGCGGGGTTCGCCAAGCACCAGGCTCGACTCGGGATCGACGAACATCCGGGCGATCACGGTTTCATTGAGATGGACGCGGACGAACAAAATAATTTTGCAGCAGCCGCATTTACTATATTGCAAGCTGGCTACCTTCTTCGACGGAAAGAGAGGAAGAAACGAAGGAAAAGAAGATGGCGGAAGGTGACTCATGTAAATTTCATGGTAACTTCACAATGTATGTCAACACGGTCAGTATTATTATTGTTATTAATATATTATTGTTACTGATGATGATACGAGTCACAGAGAAATGCTTTTCAATAAGTAGAGCTGTGAAGCCGAGTGTGTGCATGAGGTTGGTGCTCGCTACTTGGCAAATATTCGTCTTCTTTGATGTGGGAAAAATACAGACTCAGACGGAGCACTCGAGCATCGCGTGCTCGAGATCTGGCGAATATGCGAACACCCGTCCACACTACTACACATTGGGCGAACACGTGATCGGTGCTCGGCGAATACCGCATCCGCGGAGGTGCCTTAACAGGTAAACTACCTGGTCAGTCAAATTAGCAGTCATGCTCCTCTTCAATAATATTTTGCTGGGTGAGTTAAGAGGTGCTAAGCATCTTCGACTTGCGACCATCGACCACCTTGAGCCACGTGATAATCCTGCAGAAATACTTAGATTTGGCGATGCTCGACGTTTCACCACCAACAATACTACTAACTGACCTAACAGAAGGTTACCCTTCATAACCTACTGAAAGACTGACGATAATTTAATGAACTGTAAAAACAATATTAAGGAAATAACATTCAAGTATGAAGAAGCAGAAAGAATTATGGTCGGATGGTGGGCTCTGTCGGATACTGGAACTTTGGACTACTTCGAAGAACTTTAGTTATGAGTAAAGTTGTCGTAGAAATTATTCATATCCGTACTTACGGAGACCTTCTAAGGGAAACATAAATACTGGCAGACTAAAGGCACTGAACCATTTTTCTTCTTGAAACTAGAAAGGTTCGAAACGTGTCAAAACGACCGTGCGATCCGTTACCATTGCAAATTGAGTCTTAACATTCAAATGGTTGCCCCCGAAGGAGGAGGGAGACAATTGAGAAACAAATTAAAGACGCTATGAACAACAAGAGACTGATGGCAGCTTTGAACATTTACAATTCAAATTAGATACGAGATATCGATACAAGTTTCAATCTGTTGTTACTTTGCAAGACCCTTCTTTTCCCGCTCCGCCTTGCACCGTCTCATTCTGCCACATAAATCACTTCCAAAGGAGGAAGTGCATTAAGATAAATTGTCTGAATAAATAAAAAATGATTAGCTGTTCTCCCTTTGGTCCCCCTTTTTCCCCCACCTCCATCCTTAAACGCTATTCCCGTTTTTTCCACCCTTCGTTGTGCAGACGCGCTTTCGTGTTTCTTCACCAACTTAAACTGCGGATCGATGAAGGCGTACATGTGCCTCCGAGTGCCTTCAACGTTTTAAACTTAATTTTGATAATTCAGTTCTTTCCTTTGGAAATGGGGGACCAAACGACGCCCATGGGCCAATTTCGTTTTTTTTTTAACCTGAAATTAGGACTCCCATAACCCCCAAAATCATCTCCATCAGCTGAAGCCCCCACAATCCGGTTATAATACGTGCGTTTCGACTAAAACTTCCAAAAAGTAACCCGCAACTGAGCGTAATTAAACCAAACAAATCGACATTTGAAGAAATATTTGATGCCACATTTTCCATATTCAGTTCATAGTCAATTAGATCAGTGCGTACAAAATGAAGTTTTTCGAAAGCCGAAGACGGATAGAAAATACCTAGCAATGTAATGACGGCTGCAAAAGTTCGGCTGACAACATTTCACCCGAACATGATTTTTATTATTCCAAGACTTCCCTTTAACGTCATTTTTGACTTAATTTATAAAGGAACCATTCAATGGGTCCTCGAATTTATCTTGCCTGTATTCACGCAAATCATTTCCATTCACGGAACCCATTCAGCTTGAGTGCGCATTGGAACATAGTCTAATACCAGAAGGCAAAACACAAAACAGAGATAACAGTGACACGAGTTACTTGAAGATAACAGTTTCAGCTAACTACAAAAATTGACAGAAGGAGACTCCGAGAGGAAAATGTCAAAGGAAAAGGCACAGAGAAAATCATGCTTGCTTAGCGGCAGATAGCGAGCCGATCATTATCAGATCACCGTAATTTCCCTGACCCTTGTGTTCTATTGGGTTGATCTGATAACGAGAACATTAACGCTGCTCAAGGAAGACGAGAAAACGGTGGGAACCACAGCAATGCGGTAGAGAGGAAACTGGTAGGTAGACTTTACACAAGACCTCATTCCTACAGAAAAGCGGAGCTGGCTGTTCTTTATCTTGATCTTGACCATGTTGCAGCAGTAAAAATCTGCGCTCTTAAATTTGATCAAACCTGCGACTTTCAGGTTTTTCAATACTACAGATGAATGAGTCATACCGCTGATTGCGATTACTGCAATGTTTCGCGCCCATGTTTCCGACTCCTCTCTGCCAAATAGATTGTAGCGTAATGGGTTTTCGTTATCGGTCACGGAAAACGATCCAAAACTTGTCAGAATAATCAACTAATTGCCGTACTCCGTTCTACCACCAAGGGGACGTGTTAAATTGGTCTGGTTGCTTTTCACACCCTTTCATGAGACTATTACATCACAATATACTCGCACAATGCATAGTATAGTATAGTATAGTAGAAAAGTGTGATCATGATGTGAGCGAATTCTCTTACGACATGCCCGGTTAAAATGGTTCCTGAGAACAGATTCTAAACTTGTCCTCTCATATGACCCTCCAGATTTTCAAAAACATCAACAATTGGGTCCCCATTTGAAAAAGTTCCAGTCATAACTCACGACCATACAAGCGAATCTTTGAAGTGACGCACACGCTTCAACTACCGAACATTTTCATGATTTTGTCCACGAAGTTAAAAAGACTTTAACCCCCAAACATTTTTGTTGATAGAAATAGTTCAATACCTCCTTCCTCAGACTTCATTAATTTTAAATTTATCTCATGTTTTGACAGTCAGAAAAAAATCATAATACTTAGTAACTAGGTACCTATAATTATAATTTTTGAAAACTGAGATTTTGACCTTTTTTGGAAGAAAAATCTTCGCTGTAACTGAAATATCCAATTTCTGTCTCGAGTCACCAGTCTATTTCTGGCATATTTTATTTACCATTTTCGGTTAATTAGATGTAGTTTTTTGGTGTTTTTATCCTCATAGCGATTTTACCGATTTGTGATCCATTAATACTAAACCCTCTTCGAGCTGATCCTTTCATTTGCTATCAATGCCATTTTGGCGAAATTCGGAAGTTTTTATCCCGTAATCAAGGTCAGACATCGTCTGGGGTGACCATACATATATATATATAAATATATACGAAAGCTGTTAAAATCAAGAGAAGACTGTTAAAAAGCAAGAAACATTCTCCATGATTCTAAAGAATTATAATTAAATTTGCTGCAACGCTAATCAACATTTTCATCAACTTTCAAATTTGGATCCAGTTTCACTCAAAGCTGTGGGGGGATTGAGACACTCTGTAAACAGATTTTGCAGATCATCAAAAATTACTAAGAACCCTGCCTTTCTGGGGCTTGCTATGAATAGAGCGGACCCGGGAGTTTACTTTGATTGACGTAAATTTACCTCCTACGCTTGTTTTATCATGAGGAGTGGGGAATGTTATAATGTATTCAAGAACTCCCTCACGAGAGCTTCAGTGAAATAGTTCGGGGAAAGCGGGAGAGGGAAAACTGAGTTTCTGAACTATGCAGCTCCTCTTAGTTCAGCTTCTCCTCTCGTGGTACTTTTCCTAAAACATTTTCGCACGAGAGAAGTTTTGAAATTCTCTCTACTTTTCTCGTTGTAGAAAAGCTGAAAAAGCACCCTGGGGCGAAATTACTCGTTGTTTTATTTTCGGATATTGCTCCTTCGGTTGGGTTGGCTCCGCAGTGCTACCCAACCCCACTCTGCACACCCAACCGGGAAACTCGTCAGGTCATACAGCCCCCCATCCGCACACCACTTGAGAAAGAGCTTAGATCTACAGGATATCCCCTGGAACACTTCAATTGGTACTGAACCTCCCGAGTCGCTCCGTGTCTGATCGGAGCTTTCCAATTACCGAAGCGTTTAATGTCCTCTGTTCTAGTGATACTCTTTGACTGCCCTCAAAATCCTCTCAAGAGGACATATAACCTTGATCCGGTATATACAGCTGAGTGCGTTCCAAGGATCTGTGGTGGTGTGTAGTGCTCACACCTAAGTACTAGACGATTTGAAACTACAGTACACGTCAATAAACCGAAATATGTTATATTGTAATTCGGAGCGGCCTAATATACATACAGGGTGGGTCACGGGAATTAGGCAAAAAACCGCCGCAGTTGCAAATATTTTCTCCGAAAATTCAGTGAAAAGTGTTGTTCTGGAGAGGAAAAACGCTTGTAATAAAACTTGATGACCTCAACATAGGTTTTATTCAACAATATCAAATTAAAGAAAAATGCATTTTCGCGAACATACTGAAATCACCTACTGTGACAATAGTAATGTCTGTCAGGAACTAAAACTGACTTATATCACAGCGCTGATCCTCAATTATCGATGTTTGTATACCTAGTATAGCTTGTTACCGTCGAAATTCCAAAAACGAACGTCGAAATTCACCTTTTAGCGCAGTGCTTCCAAGTGAACTGGTCTTTGTTAAAGGACCAAATACTGCGTCGAATGAGACCAGCTTGAGCTGAAAACTTGACCAAGTTTTCGATCAATAATTTGATTCATATAATTCAGTTGACATCATCAATTTACAGGAGGTACTAACTAGAAGTACAGGGACATCCTACCAATGACAAATCCCCATCCTCATAACCAAAACTTAGGTGGAAGAGGTTTTCACAAGTTCGACGTTTCGAAATAATATATAAAGTCTACCCATGCGCAGATACCTTATTATTCTTACCGCATAATTACACATTTGAAAGGGCTCTGCCAATACCGTCAATATTAAATGACTACCTATTGAAAACCTCATGAAATTCGGTCAAGCACAACCGGCGATGATATAAAATATTCCACCGATCACTTGGGAATTCGTCGAGGACCATCTAGGGAAAACATCAAAATAACACTTCATATCTCAAGGAACAAATTAGGATTCCTATCATATGGCGGTCCATGAATTCAAATTGCAAATCCTTTGAAAATACCACATCTCAAAAAATGAATCTGAACGACATCTAATCAAGAGGACATATGAGGACAAACTAACGAAAAATTGTGGTTCATTTTAATCAATCAACCGTCTAAACATACATCATTAAACAATTATTGTAAGCTGACGTAAAGACCTAATGGAACTATACTAACAGTTGAATGCAGAATTTTGTTGAGTTCTTGCATGAATACAAGGCATGCTTATCCATCTAAACCTTTATTTAGGCTCATCGCAGTCTCCGTATAAAACTTCGCAGTGAAGGTTTACCTATGCATCCGATGATTCTGAAAAATTCACAGCTCTTGAGATTCTTTTTAGATTGAGGATTGATCCGACTTCATATAAAAACTCATTATCCTCCAGCCTAACCGGATACAACAGCCCCGTCAATCGCTAGCCCCACTTGCCCTCGCACGGTCGGATCATCAATTAGACGTCCACTCTAATAAATTGTTTGATAGACGTGAAAATTATATGAGAAACAGCTCAACCGTTGAGGGCCTTAAGTAACATATTCAAAACGTCCCGCATATCTGAGATAGCCGAACCGTGATGCATTATACCGAGTGAACGGGGAGCATTGAGAACTTGGAGAATAGCGTCATTGTTGTCGTCAATGCACTGTTGTCGTCTCATCAAGTGTGCATATAGATATCGACAAGAATCGGTTAGATAACGGCGTTTGAATGGAGGACGATGACGAAGTAATGAGTGTGTCGCGTGTCACCATGAGATGTTTATTAAACTTGAATCAGTAAGTGGGTGGATTTAATCACCTGCAATGAAGTTGAATTAGCTTCACTATTTTGAGAAAACATCTGCCCACCAAAGAACAACTCCTCAACTGCGTAATCAATTCATCTCAAAGAACAACTGCGTATTCGATTCATTCGAGTAGGCAGTATAGCTTCCTCACTCCATCACATGAACGTATAGAATAGTTGGGTAGGTTCATTCAGTGGACATATGGAGTAGGTATGTGTGCATGATTTTGATATGGGACCATCTGCGATCCAACCCGTGTGTATCCTCAAAATTCCAGCTCTCTACGACTATTTTCGCGTAGTTAGAAACAAGGAAATAGTCAACATTTCATGTTCGCGCATGCTCAGACGAAAGCTATAGTAAGATTTCAATGAAATTCATATGGAACTATAAAATTATTATTCCTGATCGACTCTCCAAGTTTGAACTCATTTCAACAATTTTTAAGGTAGTTATCGGTGTTTCAAGCATTTCACGTTTGCGCAAGCGCAGATTAGTTACAGTACTTTTTCAATGACTTCGGTAAGGGACCACCTGTGACCCAACCCGAGCCTAACCTCCAAATTGCAACCCATTTCGACCGTTATTTCGGGCAGTTATGGGCGTTACATGGAACTGACCACACACACGGAACAAAAAATGTTTCTTGATATCTGAAACGTATAATGGTAGTGGACATTTTCATTTTGGAGGACAATTTTTTTTCTCTCTCAATCACGAATCCAAGGCTTCTCTCCTTCCGGTAGTGAGGAAGCAAAATACTACTTAAGAGTCTTTTCCTGGTGACATTAGTTGATTTAATTATGGGGAACAATAATACTATCCTGGAGAACATAATTTGATTCCTCACTACCACGGACCCGACTTCATACCACGGACAGCCCATCCAGTTGGCCTATCGTTGTAAAGCTCGACTCTGTCGTTTTGGGAGTGTTTTTGGACACTAAACACCACAAGGAACTCTCAAGCCGACAAACTCTCGAACAAGCGATTGTAACTCAACTCTTTCTGGGTTGATGCAATGAAGCTGCCGCACGATTATCGATCTTGAAATACTATTCGCGTGAGGTTGGGAGCCGTAAAGTAACGCGGAAGCCAAGAATACCTGGGGTTTGCAACGCGAGAATGTACAAGTGCAACGGAAGGTATCATACAACGGTGTATTATCATACAATGCAACGGAAGTCGGAACGCGCACGCTGAATCTCCCCAAGTGCAGAGTATCCCCGTCACAACGGAGTGAGCTTCCGAGTCTGACAGCGCAGAAACTCATCGCTCTTGTCAAGATCCACGACCGATAGCTGCGGACTGGTGTAACGTGATACGAACACACAGCTCAGCTCCCGTGTGCCGCATGGAACTGACCTACCCTACCTCAAACAAGACCGAGTCGCGAAGAGCAGGACAGGATTGTCTGATTTCCGCAGTGTAAATAGTTTCAAAAAACATATAAGTAAAATTCGATCAGGTTTTATGTAGGTAGTGTTAACCTTGCCTTCTTAACTAATTCGTAAATGGTGCGAATGCTTAATTATTAAAATTAATTATTATTACATAGGTAGATATTGAAAGTATTACTGTATGCAAGACTCAACCGGGGAACACAAGTTCTTTGAACTTAATCCTTGGTGGGCAAATCTTATCCTTTGAGGTTTCCCGATGTTATAGTTTACATCTCACTCCATGTGCCTTGATATTTGTACATTCCGTTGTTTTTACCAATAACTAATTACTATCCAAGTCACATCTACCACTTTCAAGAGTTCAAACTCCACACTATCCAGGACACTGAACTTGCTGAACTGAATTTGCATAGAATGAGATATGTCGTACACTGAGCCTGAAGGATCGAAGATGTCTGGCTGACCTGACCTTCTTTCACAACCTGTTGCTGAGTAATGCGGATTCTCCATTTCTTCCGTCTCAAGTAAATTCCTAGATTCTCTGGCTAAGCTCACGGTCTTCCAACCTCTTCTAGGTTGTTTTCTTAGTCCAAGAGCGACTATCAAGTCCACTGCCACGATCACGACTTTCAACACAGGAGAATCTTCGACCAGTGCCCCACAGCTGACCTTGCCGTGGTATGTCAAACTGCCTAGTTAGTTTTGTTAAATACGCAGCCTATTCTAACCAGGAGATATGTGATCCTTCATCGACCCCTTTTGAACTTATACGAAGCATCGTTGCTTGTATTTATTGAATAAGGGCGAACACAATATTTACAACTAATTTTCCAATTGTGTTGTATTGGGAATGCGATACAGCAATTCGGCAGACATGGACTTCGCTAGAATATAAACACAGCTACATTTCCTAGAAAACAGAATGCATCTTTCTATTCTAGGAATCTTCAACTACGTTTTGATGCACACAACTAATACTTATGAGAACGATGAATATGAATGTAATATATGTAATACATGGAGTACATGTTTGTACTTTAGTACGTGAAAACGTACATGTTTGTAATAGGCGCTACCTCACTCAAGTAACCCACAGCATGCAGTCTCTATAAAATATGGATTTCAGTAAGTTGCCGTTGAACTCGTGTTTTGGAGGATTTTTCAGCGAAGAACACGCTCAATGAGGAAGAAGGTATTATTAAGCTTCTAGATGTAGCAAGTGTACCTGTTTGTCTATTCCGATGTACTATTATACTCGCAGTGTACATAAACTGCATCTCAACAATAAAAACCATAAATAATCACTCACAGGAATATGACGATACCTAGGTGTAGGACGGATAGGTAACGTGGAACTCGACCCTTACCTGGAACGATAAAAAACGTGCAATCAGAAATCGGAAATACATCAAGTTATAACTAGTCGTTAACAAAAACAGTAAAAATAAATGAATTCATAAACGTCATTGATAGATGATAATAGCCTATGTTAAATTAAATTATTTAGGAAATTATGGAGAAAATCTATTGTTCGTTAGGTATTGGAAAGTGCAATTAGTCATTCAATGGCGTTTAGTGATTTGGTAGTGGAAATCAAGGGGAAACTATTAAATACAATAAATAAATTTATTTATATTAAATACCTTTGGAAATGAAATATTTGAGAAACAAACCGAGCTGGAACGTGCTATACTTACTACTACATACTAAAACTAAACAGTTACGTAGTATTTACATATGGGTTGTCCACACATAGAATGGGTTGGTAGCCTTCTGTCATTGGTGCCGTTCTCGTGTGCGATCTCATGCGGCCGTCGAGGTCAGTGTGATCTCTCGTGATCTCGGTGATGTTTATTATGTGTCTTGTTTTCAGTTCTCTGCCAGGGCGCATTCCAAAGGTGAAGGAAGGCAATAGGTAGGTCTCTAAGCAATAATTGGAGATCATGGGTTAAGCTCCAGTTACCTCGTGGCCCTGCCTTAGTCGAGTTCTAGTCCGAACAACCGTAACCATGGAGCGAGAGTTGATGGACCGTGGGTGTTCGGGTTAGTGCAAGGCAACGATTGCCGGTATTTTTACGTACCACGCCGGGACAAAGCGACCCTTCTCCCGATTATTCAGAGGGAATGTGCTGATGGCTCGGAAATTCATTCTGGCGAATGGGCAGCCTACCGCTGTTTAGCGGCTCAAGATTTTGTCCATAAAACTGTGAACCACCAGCATCACTACGTAGACCCGGGATCTGGCGCCCATACCCAGGGTGTCGAGCGGTCGTGGCTGGACGCGAAAAATCGAATTATGAAGCTACTGAGAGGAGTCCCCAACGAGATGCTCCAGTCTCACCTAGACCATTACTGATGGAAGATGTGGCGAAGTAACGCACCAGACTTGTTCGTAGCCTTCCTGGAGGACATGAAGTCGACATATTGTTAAGGTAACACCCTTTTAAGGTAAGAACAGAAACGGGGGGTGAGATCACACACGAGAACAGAAACGCGCCCCGCTTGGGCACTGAGATCACACACGAGAACGGAACCCTGTCATTTAGTAGAATTTTCAGGTTTCGTTCAACACGATTTCTTGAGTTATTTCATTTTATTTGATTATTTTCTCACATTGCAAAGCGACTGCACCAGTGAAGTGGCGATGAGGATTTGAAACATCGTGACTGGACGAAGAACAGTTTGCTGTACTGATCAATGCGTTTTACGTCTAGCATCGACGGGCGCTACCGTTCAAGCAGAGTAGCAGTGGGGAGTGTGGACAGGTAGTTAACAGTATCAGGTAGTTAACAGTTTATTAGGTGCAACGACCGTAGTTGGCACTATATACCAATAACCACGTGTTGCCATCGTAAGCGAGAGGGAAAAAAACGAGAAAAACATTATTGTGACGCTCCTGAGCCATCCCGCTATTAAAAGCCAGTGAACGCCGGACTGCCTACAGGTGTTACACGCATTATGGATTTAAGCGAACATCGATAAAACCCATAGTAACCGAACCACCTGTTCCCAGGTCCCCTGGCGAGTTGGTTCCGACTTGGACATAAACTTCAGTTATTCGACTCGTTCAACCAACTTGAACCAACGTTACGTTGAACGGGAAGACTTAAATGATGACGTAAATGTCAATAGTAGTACAATGAATGTACAGTACACATTTAACTCCACTATGCGTTTTGACTGCTGAGTTGGAGGAAAATAATGTGATACCTGTCAACAATATCAAGGGACTTCAATGGTCAAATCAAAAGGGGTAGACGAAAATATTTATTGACATACGCCTCGGCAGACCTGTATTGGGTTTTGAAAATTCAAAATTTCAGAGGCAAGTCAAATGGAATTTGCTGAGAGTTCACCCTTTGTCGGCATTAATCCGACTGATCATAGCAAAAATAGTGGCGCACGCCATCGAACTGGCGCAAAACCTCAGCAAGTCTTTACTTCATCAAACGCCATTCGGTTTGAATCGGTAGAGAAGACCAAATTCAAGAGAGCAGACAAAATGATGAGGAAAATCTCGGCAAACGCGCCTCAAGTTTAGAAATGCATTGATGGAACTCTTCAAGGGCCCTGAGCGTATGAGGGGGCGATTCCCCGGGCTGGCTAACCAATGCATTTTATCCGAAAAACTATGTAGCCAATTACTGACAGATTCCTGTGATCATTTTGCTATCTGCTCCCCAAGTCAATCTACAGGGCGCTGTCGTTCGATTTCCGAAAAAAGGTCCAGAAATTCGGTAGTTAAGCAATGAATTCCCATTTTATTAGTTTCCACTAGTTTGCACTTTCACACCAATTTGTCAGAATATCGGCAGGAAGTTCGGATATCGATGGACGTAGCGCCCTGTGAAAACATCTGCTGAAAACGAATATCTTGGGCTCAGGTTCTAATTCTCAGGCGTTTTTGCGTCATTTGTCGGCAACGGGAGATGCGTCAAATCGGGAGGCGTTTCGTTTGAGTAAACATGGCACAAAGACAACTTTTCACAGCGCTTAAATAATTTTATGAAGAAAGCAAGTTTTTCTCCAGGTTACTACTTTCAGGGTCATTGACCCCAACGATTCCCAAGTGGCAGTGTTCATTCCGGACACTTGGGAATCGCATAGCATCGCATCTTTGTCTGTAGTCAACATAACTTTGCATCGGCGATTAACACGCTGAAAAGACGAATCTCCACGTTGACCATCTTTCTAAATTTATTTCAAAACTTTCTAAATTTCCAAGTAAATTGATAACCCTTCACTACTATGGGGGTTTTGTCGCGTCGGCCTGAAGATTTCGATTCAGCAGCCAACTCGATCACTTGAACAATTTCGCGGGGAAGAATCACAAGAGGACATTTCTAGCTCAATATCGAGAGAACTCATGTTTGCCGAATAATTGGCAGTTTGTTGACCTCTGAACATCCGCACTGAAACGCGCTGTGTGTTGTTTACCCAAACACGCTCTCGCTCTTGGCCTCATTTCGCCGCTATTTACCTAAACGAGTTGTCCCCTCGTTTAAGTGGTATCAGATTTCAATTTCACGAATGATTGAATTACCACCGTCCACAGCTTGTGCTAATAATTCGACATGAAAAAAGGAAAGGATTTCCCGATTTTACTTGAAACTTGAAAATTTATTAAATTGCTACAAAGTACACAATTATTACAATATACATAATATTACAGCCTAAAATGCGCTAGCTGCTCTGCTGCTGACTAACTTCTTTGTGCTCGCCGGTTTAGACTTATCTTTATATTCTAGGATGAGAAATATAGTCTGGCTATTTTTATTTTTGTTTGGTTTTTGTTCTATGTGTTTTACAATGTATCTTGCTGGCTTGGCTGACTCCATTGTATGGGAACTGGTTCCAAAAGGTAAATTAAAATATATATATCTATATACATATAAATGAACGTTTCTTTCTTTCTTTCTTTGTCCTTTATGCGTTCGTATACCATTCAGCCGATTGCGACGAAACTTCGGTGAGTTGTGCACATGCCCATGAAGGTTTCTTGTTACTGTTTTTTTTTTAAATTTATTTTTATTTAATGGTGTGGATTGTGAAATCCAACCCAGCTACGGTTTCTTTCTGAAGTGCCTATAATAGGTAAATGGTAACAAAGGAAAATGTTCCCCTAGGCAGGGTAAGGCCCGAGTTAGGGAGAGGAGTTTCACAAGGTTTTAACAAAAACTACCATGAAAGAAACCTCGGCATAATAAAAATAATATTTTCCTTCATACAAATAAAATTAGTAGTAGGGGCCATTTTACAATTCTGGCATGAGTATTGAAGAAAAAAAAGCGTGTGATTCATCTTAGTTTAGTGGCAGGCAGTTCGTGTCTGACATAACAAGTGTTGTTGATTGTGAAAATTCAACTGCCCTTGAAAATAGTCGTCAAAAATGTAGCTGATTGGGACTAGTGAACTACCAAATCGAGTAGGTTTCTCGCACACTCAAAGAGGGTCAATGCTTCAAGTGGGTAATGTTATCTCAAATCAACATAATAACTTATTATCTTCTCCATGGATGGCTGGCATTTTACTGTGGTTGTCATAGCTGGTATTACCCATGGTGAAAGGAACATATTTCCACCATGGTATTACCAGTTCACCCTTTTTTGGGTGAAGTAAAAATTCATCGAAAGCCGACACAATATATATGCCCCGTATGCGTTCCTATACCATTCATCCGATTGCGATAAAACTTTAGTGAGTTGTGCTCGCCCACGAATGTTTCTGAATTAGTAGAAACATTTTACTATCCGGTGCGCGAGTATTTTACACTATGGTAATGTGGCTCACGCGTCGGAAAACCTTCTGATTTCGTGTATGCACCAGACGGAAAAAAAAATTGTATCCAAAAACACATCAATAAACAAAACTGTAACACAAACACTATCCTACTTTGGGTGGCATTGCAAAGCATGCCGGGTACAGCTACTAAATAAATAAAATACATAAATTCCGAAATCACACGAAACAAATATTTATCCTGTGTCCAGTTACTTGATATTTTGGAGGATTCCAAATCTGTATTACCTGAGTAATGAAAAGTAGCTGAGTATCATACAGGATCGCAACACAGCTGAATCCTGTACTTGACTTTGACTGACTTCACACGCTACATTTCCCCAGAAGCCGGGGTTTTTACTCTCCTTATTCCCCACAATCCATCCACGGCAGGTCGGAGATTTCTCTCCGGTGGAAGTTTTTACGGAGTTTTTGTGCTACACATTTCATCCCTTTTCTCTTTTTCAGCGGGAAGGGAGAGAAACACAGAGGTAAGAAGATTGGTTGAGGGGGGGGGGGGGGGGGGGGGTTTGGAAACGGTAACAAAGCCGACGTAAGGCCGTTAGCAGAACGCGAAAATGACGCGCGGCGGAGCACGGGAAAGGCGGGGTTAACATCGTAGCATCCCGAAGGTCTCTGTCCCCGACACACGCCGAAGGGCCCCGGCGGCCCTTTGAGGACGGAGAAGGCAATTACAAAGGGGCCGTCTGACGGTCCTTTCAGTCAGAGACGTTGAAACGAGAACCCAGTAATTAGGGGCCCTACGCACTCGGACATGCAAATGCGGAGTTTACAGAGGTAGAACATCTACCTCTGTCGTACACACACGTCTTGAGAATAATTAATAGTTTGCGAAACCATTTCCTTACGTACGTATCTCAGAATACTCAAGTCCCCATTAGAGCGACAAACGCGGATGATAACTGAAATATATCACAATGTTAATATTAATGCTGTAGTTGGTATAAATCAAAACAACATCATGCAGGTAAAACGTGGAATAAATCTATTTCTTCATCAAAAGGATCAACAGATGACAGCGGTCTTGGGCCGAACGTCAATGAGACTAGGGTCGAGCGAATTGCTGATGACTACCTACCTACCTACAATATACATATATTATGTATGTATGTATTTATGTCTGTACCGCGCTACAAGCAGCAATTTCGGGTATTTTGACTTGAAATTTTGAAATATACTCCTCTGGCCTCCAGAATTTTCAGTATACTTTTGGTGCCACCCCAGTGCAAGATAACGGAGCCACAATGGCACCAGTAGTGCCATCTGTCAGAAAAATGTTTCGGCCTCCAGAATTTGCCGCAGTTTTTAGTGCTCCCATAGTGCCAGGGAACGGCGTCTCGCAATTTGTTACTTCAGCCGGGATTGTTCGTACCAGTCTTGTTTAAATCTTTTCTAGAGCTAAACATCATTTCATGCGTGATTTGGCATGGGTTTCAATGAAATAGCATGTTTAATTGTTAACAGAACAGGTACATGCAATAGTATTTTTAATTTTAATTCTTCAGAACTGGTACATGAAATAGTACGTACATATAATGTATATGTATATATTATGTAAAGGCCCGATAGCGAATCGGGGGTTGTCGACCGTTTAGTGTATACTCTTAAAAGGATGTTGAGGTTCGGTAAGGAAATATTTTGTTCCCAAAGTTCCGAAGATTTATTTCGTCTTTTGAAGGGCTACAAACCAAAATGCTGCAAATCATTACACAAGGGTTTATTATTTACTTGTATAGATGTCTCTTCTGCGTAGATCACTGTTTTCTGTGGTCAATACTCCCGAGCTTCCTCCAGGATAGCCCTAAATGGAGTACTGCAGCTGGCCCGGGAATTAAAGTTTCATACAAACGCGTGGGCAATCATTAATTACTTGTATTTATTCATGAGCCATAAGGTAAATAATAAACCGTTGTGTAATAATTTACCTGTATAGATGCCCCTTCTGCGTAGATAGCATAATAAACCGGTGCGTAATATTTACCGTTGTGTAATAATTTACCCAAAAATACTTCAACGTTTGTTCAAGTTGCGAAAGTACCTATCAACAAAATCTAAAAGAGCCTCACATTTCAAATCAAATAATATCACAGAACAACCAACTCGACTTCATACATCCATCCGTGATTATAATCTGGTGCTCTAGCGATGATATCTGGGCCGGATTTATACCGTTTGTTTCACGATCATGTTAACGAAGCTTTTCGGTGCAAACGAACGGCTGGTCTACAATGCTCCGGGTGGTCTCACAAAAATTCATCAGTACAAGATCAATTTAAAAACGGAAAAACTGAAAGTTTTCGAGCTACGGCGATCTGAAAATGTCAACCCCTATTTTTCACCTCTTAGAGATGACTGACAATAACGCCGAGCTTCGCGGACCCCAAACGGGACCTACAACCCAAATTTCATTAATTTCGATTCATGTTAACTAAGAAAAGTGCGAAGTACGGCGCACAGCGGACAGCCAGAAATTTTGGTTTATGATTTTCAATAATGAACCTTTGGAATCGATGAAAAAAAAAAAATTTTAACCTCCCCCTCGAAATTTGATGGTCTACGTTTCAAGGTACGTAGAATCCGAAAAAGGAATAAAAAAAAATTTCTATCCGTCCGCCGTACTTCACACTTTTCTTAGTTACCATGAACAGAAATTAATGAAATTTGGTTAGTAGTAATTTGGTTAGTCATTTGGGGTCTTGTTGGTCCGAGAAGTTCAGCGTTAATGTCAGTTATCTCTAAGGGGTGAAAAATAGAGGTTGAAATTGTCAGAATGCCGCAGCTCGAAAACTTTCAATAGAAGGGTATGGTTTTTTTTACGTTCTTAAATTGATATTGAATTAAAGAATTTTTTGAGACCACCCGGAGGATTGCACGACCAGCCATTCGTTCGCACCGAAAGGCATCGTCAACGTGCTCGGGAGTCATATGGTATAAATCCGGCCCAGATATCATCGCTAGGAAGTACCTGATTATAATCACGGATGGCTGTATGAAGTCGAGTTGGTTGTTCTGTTATATTATTTCATTTGAAAAATGATGGCTCTTTTGGATTTTGCTGATAGGTACTTTTGCAACTTGATCAAACGTTGAAGGTAAATCATTTCCTTTCAAAAAACTCGTCTATCTCATTTCTTCGTCAACGTATTATTTAGGTTCAGCTGAACATTAATGGGATAATTTAATCATCCTATTAGTAGCACTAGGTATATGAGGAACGAAATTCATATTTCAAATTCTGAGACATTTGGAAATTATTCACTTGAATAAGTCAAGTCCAAAACATTCCTTAAAATATTTGCACAATGTCCATAGTAAAGAGATGTTGTACGTTCTCAAAGAATATCTGAATGTTCAAAACTTGGTTCTAACGAATGAAAAAGAAGACTTGTTACGAGATCTGTTATATCTTATGTAAGAACGAAAGATATAGCAGCTTCGTGAATAACTAATGTTTTATTCTGAGTGATGTACCATATTATTCATTAACGTTAATTAGGGAGAAAATAAACAACTTGACGTTGTTTCCAAAATGATTTTTCTAAAAAAATTAATTAGACTTGGATTATACAAGCGATGGATGGAGAAAAGTAGGGAGAAAAATTGAGAGTGGAGGGAAATGTTGATTTATCAGGCTCCCCTACTCGCTGCTACTCCTTGTATTTGGCTGCAACCCTCTTGTTTTAATTAAAGGCTCTAACATGCTCCAGGGGATAACACTGTGGAAAAATATAAAAAAACTTTTTTCTACAAATACGACTGAAAATATGGTGGTGGGTTTACGTTGCTCGATATAATAATAATTTCTTTCGAAGCTTACGAATAACGAATTAATCCTGACTGTGGTTGACTTATGCAACTTAACAACGAAAAAAATTAGTTTGGTATCGTCGTGACTTGTTATCAACTTGGTAAGTCGACTGGAACCGGATCGAGGCCTTTGCTCCTATTATCTTGATGCATGTAGACGATGAAGTTGACGAATAACTGAAAACGAAAGACCATACTTCATCCATCAACTTCGAACAAAGAATAAACAATTCGAAAATGTTATTCGTTCTTTGCCCAACACTGCGGGTGTACAACGGGCCTACCAGCTAGCAACTTCAACTCCACGTATCTTCGTCAATTTGTGGATAAAGGAAAGTTGGAGCTTGAGAACTTGCTAGAGTGCTTTCCAGAAACACCATTTCCACATTAAGATAACCTACATTACTTAGTACTTAGGATTCAACACACCAACTTCCACATCAAGAAATAACAATACTTTTGATATCGTACCTAGCATTAGATGATAGCCCTATTCGTGATAACGGGATTTTCGATCCCAAAATGGGTTCAGAACCTATGAAACATATCAGTGCCGATTTTCAGCAAGGAATGCAGTGCATTTCGGATAAAACGGTACGAAAGAGAATGAGAGACGAAAGAGAGTGGAACGTGGTATCTAATATCTAGAAAGTTGTTTTGATTGCATGGCACATTTCAGGTCGTTCTCACTAATCGGTTGCTCTTCCAGTCGGAACTTTTGGTGAGCTGTCATGATCTCCAAAGGAAAAAATAGCATGCGAGTTATTGTGACCTCGGAGGGTTTCAACTCTGGAAATAAAAACGTTAGTGGGGCAGCAATTAAAATGGGAGAGATTATTTCCCTTGAGGCTTCGCGAGCAAAAGTAAACCCCCTTCACGCTGCTGAGCTCAGATAGCAACAGCAAGAGCGGCGCGGTGGTCGTTCATTTGTGGATAAAACCCAAGAATATACACTTTGACCTGTCCAAGCGGGATTTGCGTTTGGATACGTAGATGCACTGGTACAATGTACAATGACAGAGCAAGTCCAAGAGGCTGGTGAAACACGTACATTCAGGAGCATCATTCGACGTTCACTTGTGTGATCTGGACGGACTGGTGATCGTAGTGATCTTGTCTATTAGGATATGCTTATCCCCTGCCAAACTTTAATTCGAGTGGACACCGTGACATCACAACCACCAAGGCTGAGGTGCTTCATATTAGATATCAACATCATCATTTAGTAAGAATGCTGGGTAGCGAGCCTGATGACTCCAGAATAGTTGATTCAACTACTCACAATGAGAGAACTGTAGTCCCAGAACACCTAAATCCACCGTATTTTGCATATCACCTAAGGCTTGACATGAATAAGAAAATTCAAGAGGTGTAAAGCAAACTATTGTCCAGTGGATAACAACCACCATACAAGCCGGCTGAGGCAATGTGATCCAATGATTGTTATTAGAGTAGGCGGTAGTTATTTCATAACGACACATTAGATCGGCTGGGACTCTACCTCCTGACTTGAGAATTTTTCTGACAGTCAAACTACACTGTACGAGCTGGAATTGAGCTGTAAAGCTCTTCTCTGGTTCATCGTTAACTGTTTTTCTTGGTTAGCTGGTTACTGTGAAATTAGGAGCATGTGGGGGGGGGGGGGGGGGGCTTTTTAAATGATTCTCTCCAGTAACTATCTACCTACATTCCAATTCTTTACGATGCTTAAAAAGCTTTTAAAAAACAGCAAATGATATCAACGGTTTATTATTTTCCTGTATAGCTACCCGTTCTGCGTAGAACCAAATTCCTACTACTATAGACCCTGATTTAGTAGAGTGGTTTTCCTCAGTGGTTACGTACCTGTCCACGCACACACACACACACAAAAACACACGAAAAAATGCCACCACGGTCAAAGTACAAGCTCTCCAACGTACGGCAATTACTGTTACAAACATGCACATTTTTCCTCCGCCCACATCACCTGTAACGCGCTGTCTGTCCCAAAAACTACTCAACCGGACATTTTTTGAAATTCTGATGGTAGCTGAACCTAAGCAGACCCTCGACATATTCCCAATTGTTCACCTAATTTGGATGATTCGTCTGGCCAAGAACAACAAACGCGATGCGGCTCAGCACGTATGAGAGAAATCTTCAACAATAGTTACTGCTATTTTAGGAATGTTCCAGCTGCAGTGGTCGATATGAGGTTTCAGCGAAACTTTGACGGTACGTGTTCATCTCAATGACATAGCCTTTATTCAATGTACCTTACAGTGAGAAGATAGCTCGTAAGTGAATATAACGACGCTGATTAAACGATCACTCTATGGGTTTATGATGGTACCTACGGAGTTTTCCTTAGTGAGATGGAATGAATGAGTGGAGGGGAACATGGAAAGTAATAAGCACTAAGTGGCTGAGCATGAACGTTGTGAGGTGAAGAGGGGGTTTATGATGACTACAAAGAGATCCATATCAGACCCCAGACCAGTCTGAGGGGTAGTGAGGGAGTAGGAGGTAGCGCAAAGGGGTCCCGTAATGCTGGCACTAAGGACATCCCCCCTCCCCACCGCTCACTGCTGCCTTTACAGGGAAAAGGGCCTTAGAGGGGTTGGCAGAGCATTAACCGGCCTAAGTAGCCAAATAAACACGTGAGATAATCTCTGGTAAGAGTAAAAGGGACTCAAGAGACGATGACGGTGGTTGAAGATGGGGCGACCATGGCAGAACTGGAGGATGAGGAGGAGGTCCGTCCTCATCAAAGCCCGTCGAGGTCGTATCACATATCAAAAGCTTTGATATCCTCTGGACGAGGCTCCACTTACTTCATGCTACCTTTACCCTCCAATCTGGCGCAAACTGAAAACCTCGCCATGTGTGCAGTATTTCTACAGGCAGATGTTTCCGCTGGTTGGTTCAGGCTGTTCGTTGGTTCAGCGAGGCTGACGGACATAGCCAAAACTGTGCAGCAGAGCGGCTATGGGGGACTGCATGCTGGAATTGCGATTAATGAGCCTCGGACTGCTGATGTAAGTAAACATGATTTGCTTGTATAAATAACCGCTGATACAGCCAATTTAGTAGGTGCATCACAAGAGTCATCCGAAGTAGGTGAAGTCTAGTGAGGTTCTACTGTCACTATGTAGGGATACTGAGTTCCTTCACAAACTCAAAGGTACCGGCGAGTAAATTGGGAGGGTGGGAGAAGGAGCCCACAGTAGTTGTAAATAACAAAAACCTAACCAAACTTCAAATATTCCGAATTGACTGTGTTGTTACACGGAGTGAGCTTGAGCTGCCAAAAGCTGAGAAAGGAAATCAGTCATTCATCGGATAGAAGATTTTACAAAGTAAGAAAACGGTGAGGGGTCTATTTTTCACCCCATAGAGATGACTGACTGTAATGCCGAGGCATGTACTCACATACTAATTATACCCCAAATGGAATGTACAAATTCCATTAATTTGGGTTCATGTTAACTGAGGAAAGTGCGAAGTACGGCGTACGTCGGACGGACAGACATTTTTAAATTCCATTTTTGGATTCTACGTACCTTGAATGCAAACCATCACATTCTGATATGGGGTTAAATTTGTTCTATTCTTTTTTTAATAATCATGTCCGATTTCATAGGTTCATAATTGAAAATAATAAAGCAAAAACGCGAATAAAGAAAGGTTATAAAAACCAGCTAAATACCATGTTTCGGGAACGTCCAAACTGCGGCGTGGAGGAAGATCTTTACAGTGTGATGTCACTGGTTGCCAGAAAGTAATTAGTCAATTTGAGACCCGTGGGTTCTTCTTATTGATTTGGTGTCGAACATGATTTTTTATTTGTGCCCCTCTCGCAGTATTCAATATACCGAAACCTGAGATCACTTGGGAAAAACTGATTCCTGTCCTTGGATAATATACGCGGAGTTATGATTCCCAGTTACGACCCATTGAGGGGTTTTCCCGTTATTGCTTTTCCGGAAAGTATGAATGCTAAATCCGATATAGCTTCAATATACCGGCCGTTATCTTTTATTCCTTGCCCCCCTCGCCTTGAGTCCGGGCTTAAATTTAACCGAGGAATAAAAGAGAGGGATAAATATTAATGGCGGCATTCGGAGCTTTATGGCGCATCAAGTTTCGTCTGCCACAATGAACTTTGCTCGAAAAATGATAGCCTCCTCTTCGCCTTCCACCACTTTTCTCTCTACTGCTTCTAATGTAATAAACTGGAGAATTTTCCAGCGGGTGCCATAGGTGGACTGAGAGTCTGCTGAATGCAGTTATAATACAATAACGGGGCGGGGGTCCCTCTCTGGCAAGTAAATCAACGTTCATGAGCGTTTTCATTCTAGTGTCACAGGAGGGCTCTACACCCTCCCGGCGTACGTTCAAAACCCGACGGCAATCACATTATGTCAACCTCGCAGCTCGCAACTGTAAACTGTATAATGGAAAGTTTGTTTCAATTACAGTCAAGAACGAAAAACGGCCCCATCCTACCGATAGTAGCGTAGCATGCTGATGTTTTGCTAGTAATCAAATTTGAGAGAAACGGACGTGCTCAGAGTAAAAGCACAACCGAGCCAAACCGATGTGCGTATCCCGGTGATACACTCCAAGTTGGTATTCGCGTTTTGGCGCTGATGAGTGAACGAAACGTTGAGATGAACAAATACAAAAATCACCTACCGCCTAGCCTATGATAGATCAGGCTATCGAGCAAGGCAGGGCCCAGGAGCTTTCAAAATTCTGAATAAATCGGACGAGGTATTCCCGAAAAGTCATGTTCTTGAATAGATTTCTGGTTAGCACACGCACGTCATTTTCAACAAGTTCCCAGTGTTTCTACTAGAAAAGATAGCGATGCTTCAATTTAAAACCTTTCGAGGTAAAGAGAAGTTCATAGAAATTTAACAAGCTGTTTTCCATACATAAATAACAAAATTGTATTTACCAGAAGGTTATTTTTCTTCAACTACCTGCGTCTTCAAAGAGTACGAAAAAAGAGAGAGCGAAGGGTTGTAGTAAGAGCAAACAAGGTGTGGCCATTTTGCTTTTGTGGGAGAGTATAAAGAATTCAAAGTAAATTAGAGGGAGGGAATTCGTTTGTAGCGTGAACGCGAGTAATAAATAATTCTAGAGCGTTTAAGGGGTTGTTTTCAATTAAGAAATCATTGATAGAAGACGAATCGCCTCGCTACCTACTTGCTACAGCTCCCTACGGTTTTCTGAGTAAATATCGTTCGAACGGTATAGCGAGATAATGTTGATTTTGTTCATTTCCCTCGGAACCTGCTCAAGCGTACGGGGGTGAATAGTTAGTTTGGTGCGAATGTGTGAAGTTAGTGCAGAGCATTTCACACGAAGCTGATGAGTATTCCGCTTTAGATTCCTTTACTTGCACAGCCTACCTATCTGAGAAACTGTCGGCGGCTTACTACGGATTACAACAACAAACGTTACAGTGATCACATTCATGCAGCAGGCCTACACAAACTGAAACAGTCGCGATGAAATTGTGGAAACCCATTTCGAAGAATAAAAACGGAGTTATTGAAAGGTTGTCTTATTGCCACTAATGTAAGAAAAATAAACTGTTATACCGGTTTCGGTGATCAAACCATCGTCAGTAACAAACAATAACTTTTTTATTGTTGGTTACTGTTTGTTACTGACGATGGTTTGATAATCGAAAACGGTGTATTGGTTTATTATTCTGTGAATAATACACCTATGTATTCGCTCAGCAAAAATTTTTATAACACCCCCTCAAAATTTTTTCTTTTCCGTTTCAAGGTGCGTAGATTCAAAAAATGCAATGTCCGTCCGCCGTACGCCGTCCGCCGTATCACGTGTACAGGCTTCATTTTTGGTCTAAAAATTCGTTCTTTCGCACACATGCTCCATTTGGGCCCTAGTTGTGTCCCGAAACTTTTCAGCCCGATCGGAATATACCCAGGGGTGTTATGAGTGAAAATGTGTGTAAAAATAGGTACATACTTTTTGCGTTTTAGCAACATGTTAGTAAAATGAGCTTTTGAGGTATCGTTTTTCATGTCTTTGGGGACGAGAAGACCGAATATGAAGTCGATTTTGACCAAAGAGTGGAAAATTGAGGTTGTACCAGATCTCCCAAAATTGATTTTTTATAAGTCAAAAACCTGGAAAATCGTCTGAAATCACCATCAATTTGTAGAATAACACTAGAAAAAGTATCAAGAGGTGGATCAAGACGATTAAATGGTACTATCAATGATCAAAGATAATTTGAAAAAAAAAAAAGGAGCGTACCTACCTAATTCGTGTTTTGGGGGCCAAAATCGGTGGAAACCACCAGAAATAGCTATTTAAATTATTTTATATGAAAGAAACAATAAATAAACAGCCAACGTTTCTGTAGGTATGTGTTGTGATCGGCTGCTCCTCCACAACCAATGTAATGTACATACATGTTGTACTTCAGAGTGGGGACCCCCCGACCCACCTCTGATCATGTCAGGGGCCTATAAAGAGCCGAGGGGCCAACAAATACATAACCATCCTCAAGCTAACTTTCGGCCTCGTCTGTTCCATCCTTATTCACTACAGTATGTCCAATAGAATAATAAACCCATGTGACAAGGACATTGCAGCGTTTTTTTCGTGTATTACTGGAAACAGTAATTCAGTAACTCCGCTTTTATTCCTTCAGTAAGCCGACTGCTGGCCTGTGATGATTTTTCACGCTTTCGTTAGCGGAGTAAGTTATAGCGTAAGAGACAGAACAAAATGCTGGAAATTATTACACAACGGTTTATTATTTACCTGTATATGCTCGTTCTGCGTAGGTCACTGTTTTCTGTGGTCAGTACCCTCGAGCTCCCCCCAGGAAAGCCCTAAATGGAGTACTGGAGCCGGCCCGGGAATTAAAGTTTCATGAGGGATTCAATAATTCATTTATTAATTATTTGTATTTATTCATGAAGCATAAGGTAAATAATAAACCGTATGTGATAATTTACCTGTATAGGTGCCCCTTCTGCGTAGATAGTATAATAAACCGTTGCATAATAATTTACCCCAAAATACTTCAACGTTCGTTCAAGTTGCAAAAGTACCTATCAACAAAATCAACGAGCCATCATTTTTCAAATCAAAAAATATCACAGAACAACCAACTCGACTTCATACAGCCCATCCGTGATTATAATATGGGCCTTACTGTGAACGAACGGCTGGACGAACGGCTCCGGGTGGTCTAAAAAAACAAGTTCAAGAACTATTTAAAATTATAATTACGTAGCTCTCTGGCCGCTTCAATTTAGAAATTTCTCCCTTGAGAGGGAAAAACATTAAATCATGTTTAATGTTTTTCCCTCGCAAGGGAGAAATTAGATATAGTTTTTTAATGTCAAGAAAAAATGAAAGCCACAATTTCACTGAACTCTACAAGTATAATGTTGCATTTACTGTACTTATTATAGAACTCGCCATCAACATATGGTTGCTACAACAGAAGGTAGTAACTGTGTAGTAACCAATGAAAAACGTAGCTATTGACTCTTGTTTCTTTCGAGTGCGATATTCTTTATGGTTGCTACAACAGAAGGTAGTAACTGTGTAGTAACCAATGAAAAACGTTGCATATTTGCGTGTCGGAATTCACAGAATGACCCCCAGCCCTAAAACATTAAACATGTTAAAAATTCGAGGTACAGGCGTCCTGGAGATTTCAACCCTTATTTCTCACCCCTTAGAGATGACTGACAGTAACGCCGAGCTCTAGCCCTCAAATGACCCACTACAAACAGAATCTCATCAATTTTGGTTGATGGTAACTAAGAAAAGTGATAGCGTACGGCGGACGGACAGAAATTTTTTTGTTCGATTTTCGGATTCTACGTACCTTGAAACGTAAACCATCAAATTTTGAAGGGATTGGGGGGGGGGGGGGGGGGGAATTTTTTTCCCATGCTCGATTCTAAAGGTTCATTATTAAAATTATAACCCAAAAACTTCTATCTGTCCGCCGTACTTCGCATTTTCCTTAGCTACCATGAACCAAAATTGAAGACATTTGGTTTGTGGTTCCCGTTTGGGGTCTAGTTGGTCCTCGAAGTTCGGCGTTACTGCCAGTCATCTCTAAGGGGTTCAAAATAGGGGGTGACACTTTCAAAACGCCGTAGCTCGAAAAACTTTCAATAGAAGGGTATGGTGATTTTAACGTTTTCGAATTGACCTTGAACTAAAGAATTTTTTGAGACCACCCGTAGCATTGTAGACCAGCCGTTCGTTTGCACCGAAAAGCTTCGTCAATATGATTGTGAATGAAACGTTATGAATCCCGCCCAGATATCGTCGCTAGGGAGCACCTGATTATAATCACGGCTGGCTGTATGAAGTCGAGTTGGCTGTTCTGTGATATAATTACCTTTGAAAAATGATGGATCTTTCGTATTTTTTTGATAGGTACTTTTGCAACTTGAAAAAAAAATTGAAGTATCATTGGGGAAATTATTACACAACGGTTTATTATACTAGGTATCTACGCAGAAGGGGCATCTATACGGGTAAATATTACACAATGGTTTATTATTTACCTTATGCTTCATGAAGAACTACAAATAATTAATTAATGATAGAATCGAAAGCATTTGTATGAAACTTTAATTCCGGGGTCGGCTCCAGTACTCCATTCAGGGCCGTCCTGGGGCAGCTCAAGGGTGTTGACCACAGAAAGTAGTGATCTACGCTGAAGGGGCATAAACCTTTGGTAATAATTTGCAGATTTTTTTTATTGCGTTTTCGGATTCTACATACCTTGAAATGTAAACCATAAAATTTTGAGGGGGGGGGGGGGGGTTAAAATTTTGTTTCATGCTCGATTCCAAAGGTTCATTATCGAAAATAATAAACCCAAAAACTACTACCACTATTACTACCATATGGGCAAATTAAACAATTTGACTTGAATATCCGAATTAGTAAGTCCCAAAACTTCAATACAATTATCTGAACCCAGTGATCGTAATACGAATGAAAGGAACCCTGAGTGGAAACGATGGTCTGCGCATGCGCGAGGAACTCTACTTTGGTTACAGTTCAGTTGTCATAGAAGAAATTATTGAGCGTCTCTCTCAACGAGACTGGCTCGGATACGAAACGTTTGGCTTTAGAGAAAAGGACGCAATGTGATAGGTTGATCGCGGTTGACCATAATAATATTATATTACAATAACTTATATTATAAGGCAGTGGCATTCTATTCTACTCAAGGCCACTAGGATTAGCACTTCCTGCGTGCTCGATCTAGGCACTGTTACTCGTATTCGGAATGAATCTGAATCGGATGGGTTGTAAGAAACTCTCCAATAACTTCAATCTTGTTTTTGAACAATTCATCGGTTCTAAACAGGCGACGAATTCTGTTCGTACCTACATCTGGAGCCATTACCTGAGAGTTCCGACAGAGAAGGAATAAAACTGAACTTAATGGAGGCTCGAGATTCGAAAAGCGCTTGAGGGCAACGTCGGCGGTAGAGGGTGGGTAAGAGCTCCGGCAGCGGAACCATTAGACTATTAGCCGCAGCTAGTCTTGTATAATGTTCCTCGGAGCGTAGATCACGTGAATGCCCAAACTTCCACTTCCCCCTGAAAACCCCCAGCACTCTCAGCCTCAAACCTCCGCCCACAGCCGCTAAACTGACCCCCGATCTTCACCGAGGCCATTCCGCGTTAAGAGTTGCGGGCCTCTACACTAAGATTACGAACATAATCCGAGACTAACTCGATAACGTAAGAGGCATAAGAGAGAGAGCATGTAATAAGGGGAAAGAAGGGCCACTCAAAGAGTGAGCAAGGAAACGATTTATCTTGGCAGCGCTATCTACTTGGGGGTGCCAATGGGCATAGAGGACTACTAAATAGTTCGATCCAATGCTGCAAGCCCGGAGATCGCACCATGATATTTTGGTTTATTATTTTCAATAACGAACCTTTGGAATCGAGCATGAAAAAAAAGCTTAACCCCCCCTCAAAATTTGATGGTTTCCGTTTCAAGGTAGAATCCAAAAATTCAATAAAAAAAAAGGCTGTCAGTCCGCCGTACGCCGTACTTTGCATCGGGGTCTAGTTGGTCCTCGAAGCTCGGCGTTACTGTCAGTCATCCCTAAGGGGTAAAAAGTAGGGGTTGAAATCTCCAGGAGACCGTTATCTCGAATTTTTACACGGTTTTAAATAGTGTTCGAACTTGGGAGTTTTTTAAGACCACCAGGAGCCGTTCGTTCACAGTAAGGCCCAGAAGTTTGCACCGACAGGCATTTTCAACAGCAGGGTGAATGAAATTGTATACATTCAGCTCAAACATCATCACTAGGGACGCGCTAACAATCGGGAATTGGCCCGGGATCACCACTGCTAGGTAGCACCTAGAAGTCGAGTTGGTTGTTCTGTGACATTATTTCATTCGAAAAATTTGTTGATAGGTAGTGAAACTTGAAGAAGAAGAAAAGAAAGAAGAAAAATAGTTTTATTTAAAGAACATTTACAAATAATATATACATATAAAACAAATAGGATTGGGCGAATCCGCCATGAATCCGGGTCCACCGGTACCAAAAGAAATTCATATTTAACGGAAGCCTATTTACTTGTTTTCTCCTCAAAACTAATCACAAAAGGCAAACGACAAAGACAAAAACTCGTAATTAAATTCGGCTTAGTCTTATTACATGAGTGTTGACAATCTTTAAGAATGCACATATTTTGCCCAACGATTTCCTATATGCTAACATACACCCACCACTAGCACGCCCACTTTCAGCCAGTCTCCCCGCCGGCACCCATGTAATTTCATACTCTGGAAAACATCCATTTAACTTAACACACCTATCCTCCTCCAAAATGTTTCCAGTAGTATGGCAATCTCAAAAGATTTCAAAAATTTAAGAAAACCATCTTGACAGATTTTTGTATTTAAACCATTTACATTATAAGAAATAATCCTTAGTTGCTGACCATTTGACACTCCACATCGCTCCGGGTTTCTATCAGACAAATGTAGTGAAACTTGAACAAATGTTGAAGTATTATTGATGGGTAAATTATAACACAATGGTAAATTATTGCAAAACGTTAAATTATTATACGACGGTTCATTATAACATCTACGTAGAAGGGACTGGAGTTTATTGGTTGGTACTTTTGCAACTTGAAAACCGTTGAAGTATTATTGATGGGCAAATTATTACACAACGGTAAATTATTACTCCAAGGTAAATTGTTGCACAACGGTTCATTATACTATCTACGTAGAAGGGGCACCTATACAGGTAAATCATTACACAACGGGTTATTATTTGCCTTATGCTTCATGAATACCTACAAATAATTCATGATTGAATTACTGAATCCCGCGCATTTGTAGGAAACCTTAATTCCGGGGCCGGCTCCAGTACTCGATTTAGGGCTTTCCGCGGGGGGTGGGGGGGGGGGGGGGGGGGTATTGATCACAGAAAACCATTGACCTACGCAGAAGGGGCATCTATAAAGGTAAATAATAAACCTTTGTGTAATAATTTGCAGCGTTTTCCTAGTGGATTCACAACCATATCCATAATGATGACTTGAATGATCCGCAAGAAGTTTGAATCTTAATACTGCAAATCTCACATCTATCGAATCATGGCATGAGTAAGAACAATGTTAAGAAACAGCGATCATGCTTTAGGGATGCACCATTGATCGAAACTACCAAAAAGACAAGGAAACTTTAAATTTCCAAGTAATCAATTCAATGACTGGTCATCAAGAAGGTACTTATTGAGCGTTATACAATCTTTTCAACGATTAAACGAATTTAAGCGGAACTGAAGAACATAGCCTAATAGTAGAAAAATTGAACTTAAAGTGGTGGAGGGAAAGGAGTCAAATCCCAATTTCACTGGTTGGTTGAACATTCAATTAGAATGAAACTTGTAGGGAAGTAACATACGTTTCACTTTCCATGATGCAATGAACGCTACCGAAACGATGAGATGAGCACAGCTGAACCACTTCAAAAAAACTGCATACTACCAAATATAATTCCAAACAGTAAGCAGCAAAATAAAAAACATAAGTAAAGAGATGATGGAACAACTGCTCAAATAAACTTATCCAGTAAAAGAAGAATAACCGCTGCTTGGGAACGACCGTCCTTACAACGAAGTTTTCTTCGTTTAGAATGCGACTTTTCCCTTTAATCTAAACGGTCGAATCTTTGAGAGTGCGGAGTTCCATCAAACATCGGAAACTAGCTTCCCATTGTTGAAGTTCACTCCTTTTTTATATTCAACAGCGCCAGTTCAGTGTTGGGAAGCTGGACGGAGCATAAATTCTTTCGTTGGAGATTTAGGGAACCTTTCTTTCGCTCTTTTTCTCCCTCGGTTTTTTCCCTTTTTTAAAATCCTTTTTCCCCCGAAACTGAATACAGGGAAAGATCGATCCACGCCCCCTATCGCACGTATGATTAGTTGCCGCTATTTGAACCTCGCATAACGCTCGGGAATACAGTAAAAGGAGAGAGGGAAGGGAGTGTGTGAAAGTAGGGACCGCAAAGTGTTCCGTGTTATACATGGAAAACACCGGAGCGGGTTTGGCTCCCTCCTGACTATTATTCATTTCCCAGGGAGTTAAAGGGTTTGGAGGAACGGTTTTCGACGAACATATATATAATTCGTCTGTTTGAAGAGAAAGTTCGATTATATTACTTGTGGATTTGGAATGAAAAATAGCCGCGGGTGGGACACCTGTTCGCGGTTCGAGCGTCGCTCGGATAAACTACCAAAACAATTACTACTCTTCACCCATGGAGTTTTCTCTGACATGATTACAATAATAGGAACACGGGCGTTTAGGACCTGGCAGATAAACACACGAATAAAACCGAGGTAGGTACCTGTTATTGAAGCCTCTGAATCGATAGGGATGGGGGCTACCCATGGCCCTGTAATAAATGTATATATATTGTGATGACTCACGTTTGAGTTAGGTGGGAGTTTTGGAAGAGAGAAGGCGAGGTTGAACGAGGAGTTGAGAGAGGAGTGCGAGAGCGTAGCCACGCGGTTTTCGCCTCCTTGGACGCGTCTCTAGGATAGGAAAATATCCGCCTGGTTTTCACCTCGTTGGATATTGGAATAGGAAAATATCCGCCTGGTTTTCACCTCGTTGGATATTGGAATAGGAAAATATCCGCGCGGTTTTCACCTCATTGGATATTTGGAAGAGAGGAAGGGTGGATATCCGTCCGGTTTTCACCACACTGGATATCCGGGAAAAATACTCGTCCGGCTTCCACCACGTTGAGAACATAGGGTTGAGGAGAAGGGTGAGTTGATGAAGAGGAGGTAAGGAGAGACAGAGAAGGCTCTGGTTCGAGTGAAGTTTGATGAATGTCTAGCTGGGCAAGCCGGGCGCGTTATAAAGGCGCCTCTACCCTCCCCCAGTCCACCAACAACCGTTGGGAGCCGTTGGAGGGAGAGCTACCTGGGCCTCGTCCTTCGCACCTCGCGCAGCTCGACTTCTCCGTTTGTTTATTGGTAACAATCTTACTTATTTACAGGAATGGTATATTGTAAGGGTACCATGACGTATATATACATATATATATTTATTTTTTTAAACAAATTCATTTACTTTTTGTGTTGTTTGTTGATGAGAAAGAAAAAAATCAGTTCGCTGGAATAGCATAATGTATTTGGATAGATTTCAAAGATAAAGCAGAAGCTGCAGTGACGTCACCGACTTCTTCGTCCATGCTACAGCATAGCAGAACAGACTCAGGGACTTGTCAGGCAGCGGTACCATGTCCCGGCTGAGGCCCCATTCCGCTGCACTCTATCGGCAGGTTCTAGTTTTGATGCTCAACGGATTTCACCTCCATGAAACTTGTAACGATGGTGCACACCATTTCCCCCGATCTGTTGTTCGTTCCACTTCCACAGAACCACTTACCACTTTCTTCCTCATACTAGTTAGCTAATTTGAAAAATAAAAGAATCGACGAAAGAATGAGAAGCAACAGGTGTGGCTGAGGATGATTGTGCCACACGAACCGTAAATTCAATAGCAGAGGGTGGGAACGACGGTGTCGCGCTCTCAATCTTACCTTCATCTCAACATGGATGTACTCTGATTGGGCCTACATGGATTTGCTCGCTCCAAAGTCATGGATCGTATAAAACAAGCTGTATCTGTGAAAAACGAGACAATGACGTCATCAGAACTTCGGGATTATTAAAAATCAACTACTCATGTCTAGTTCAAGTGAGAAATAGGTAGCTACCATCTAAGTATCTCATCTGTCGACCACGCCTCATAGTCAAACCCCCGACGGCATGGCACCTGCCATTCTCCAGACCTTGAAGTCCGCCTCGAAACATACAACTAGGTGTCTCGTCCGCGTTGATAAGCGTTGCATGCTTTCTAAGCTGAGGCATAATCAGCTCAGTCACTCAACGTGTTCCCCTTGAGAGTGACATCGTCCAGTTGTTGGTACTACCTCATAGAATCTAGGGATATGCGACCAAATACTGCTCGGTCAGGAGTTGTAGGTAACTAAGGGCTTTTCCGAGTCCCACTGGCTAGTATTACTGTGTGTTCTGGTGTGCGAGTATTTTTACTGAATGGAATCTAATGATAACCGAGTACGATAAGGAATCTGACATTAGAATAGGCTAGAACAGACAATTTTAACTAAGCAGGGAAGGAATATCCAGTACTGAATCGCCCTGCCTCTTCTGGACAATGAAAACTGATTTAACATTGCAAAATGAGATATTGCCCTGCATCCTCTGCACAAAGAACTGATCGATTGAGCACCAAGGTGCTAACGAATGCTACCCCTCAGAGACATCACAAGAAAACCTGAAGTCTCCATGTGGTCCATCCGCGGCATAGACATCGAGTGTGGCTAAGGCGAGAGGGGACTGAAGGGCCTCCTGTAAAACCATCAACAGTGAGGGGACACAATTACTGCTGCAAATCGAGGAAATGCCTGAGAAAATGCCATGAACAGAATGAGAACAGCTTTCAACAGACCTATCCCACTCAGTACAGCAGGTTCTGCCAGAAACTCCGTCAAATAATGCATACTCCGATCTGAAACGAATCAATGCCAAGAGGTCTTTTCGATGTGAAAGCAATGCTCACATGCACGACGACTCGCTAGAAACATGCAATATACAACTGCGAGAAAAACACTGCATCAGATAGCAGAGCGTGAACGGCGGTTGTGCACCCACCTCCAAGACTTTCCATCGTTGATCAATCGCTTTTAGGCGATTTCCGTTGAGGAAAGGGAACTATTGATGTCTCCATCAGCGGCAACTCGCAATCCATCACTAGCGCCACTCCGTCCCTTCGCCTCGGCCCAGCTCACCGCAACGTTTCCTCTTTTCTCCTTTCAATCGATGTTGGTTATAGAGCGTGGTTTGAAACCCACCCCACCCCCACCATCCCATCGCGACATCAACACTCCTTCTTCCATTACCACGACGTTCTATAACAAGTTCTATGGCAATCAACTGATACGTCAAAATCGTCCGTCGATTGATTACCTCACATAATACCAACTTAATGGAGAAACTGGAATAAAAGTAATCATTCACGGATAACCGTAGAAATGTACCTACTCAAACCAACGAAGATTTCGCATGATTTTTTTTATTAAACATAGATTAGTGGCAATTAACATCTTTCCTCTCGTTTCGGTTTATTACTTTGAATAGAGCATGAAAGAAACATTTGAACCCCCACCCCTCTACCCATCCACACCAACTCTGGAAATGTGACGGGAGGAAGAAGAAAACGAAAAAATGTTTATTTGGATCATAAATATTTACAACAATGACATAACAAAAGTACGAAATCAGTCTGCCTGTCAGGGAGAAGGGTTCCCTACAGCTTAAGGAGGTATCCATGTCAAACCTGACAGGGATTGCGTTTCAAGGTAGAAGTTCCCTAGAATCCGAAAATGGAATACAAATATTCTGTCAGTACGCCGTACTTGGCACTTTCCTTAGTTACCGCACGAACCAAACTTAATGAAATTTGGTATTCAGGTCGGCATTGGGGTCTAGTTGGTCCAAGAGGCTCGGCGTCACTGTCTCTAAAAGGTGTGAAAAATAGGGGGTTGAAGAACCGTACCACGAAAACTTTCAACAGAATGGTATGGTTATTATGATGGTGTAGAGTACGGTTTTCAATTATTTCCGATCTTGAGAAGTTCGTGAGACCATCCGGAGCATTGTTCAAAAACGAATGAGGATTTTGGTCAAAATCTCTTTAAAAAAAATACCTAGTTTACAATCACCAAAACTGTTATAAAATGGTACTTCGAACATTTCTTTCATTTTTCGCATCATCGCCTATAATCTCATGTAAAATTGTGCTGTGATTCGCGTATAATCTCATGTAAAATTTCAATATCGTAAGCTGAATGTGATGGGAGATAGAGGTGCATCCATAACTTGTAATATTCACACAGTCGAATTTGTATTGGATTCGACACAGTCGAATTACATCTTCAGTCGTTACTTCAGCCACTGGTCATATTGAATAATCGTAGGTTGAATAAGGGAGAAAGGAAACAAACAACAAACTTTTATTATGCCACGGCAGATTGTGGGGAGTTCGTTGCTACATGTGTAACGCTTGTCGACAGGTATCATGCGTATCTGCCTCGAAATACAGCATTTTGGACTTCAGTTCAGAAAATGATGCTCGAGCACTTGTCAACTCTCCGCTGAGCTGATATAATTCCCACCGACGGGAAGCCGGATCTCACCCTAATAACACAACAAGTGCGAGTTCCCGACATGGGGAACAACATGGGAGCCATCGATTTTTCGTCAGCTACAACGGAGGGCCGAGTTTTCCCTTCCGGTCAAGCGGGATGAGGGAGACCGAAAAAGTTTTCTTGCGCTAAGTCTACATTATTGCAAGTTTTATGTCGGATTCGTGCACCCGGCGACACGCACGCACGTCACGAGGGGAGAAGCGGTGAACAACTTGAATGAAATATTGCGGTTTCATGTAACGGAGCAGCGAGTGAATCAGATCAATACACGCGGCAATATCCGTTGTTAGTTATATAGCGTCGCTTAAGTTTGATTGCCGAAGCACTGCGTTCGTGTGACTCCATTAATATTCCATGAATATTCGTAAGATTTGAAAAACCAACAGGTGACCAACGTCAATTTTCTTGCTGAAAATCAAAAGCTAATGGAAATGATGATGGGTTCTTTAGCTAATACTACGGTGAATAAGAGAGAATGAGAAAATACCGCCACCCTAAGGGAAATTCGCTTCTACATCTCTTTATTACTTTATTATTGTGTACAGCCCCCCCCCCCACCCTTCTCATTTGACAGAAAAATACCTAAAATTCGGAAATCGAGAAGACGTGAACCCTTAAAAGAGGCGGTATCAAAAACACTGCTAATTATTAGGAAACTATTAATTATTTTCTTATTATACTTTGATACCACTACTGCGTATACCATATGATTTCATGTTGACGACTTTTCGGTTCAAAATTCAGGGCCTTACTTTTAGCGGATGGACGATGCTCCGGATGGTCCCAAAAAATTGCCAAGTTCGGAATAAATTTGAAAACGTCATCAAAACCATACCGTTCTATTGAAAGTTTTCGAGCTAAGGCGTCCTGAAAATGTCAACCCCCTCATTTTCACCCCTGAGATGGCTGAAACGCCGAGCTTCACAGACCAACCCGACCGCAAATGGGACAAGGAACCCCAAGGTTCAAATTTGTTTTCACGCTCAAGGTTCATCAATGATGATTTAAAAAAACTGAGTTATTAAAACGTCACATATTCCCACTGTGGACAAAATATACCGTTGAATTCAGGGTTCAATTGGTTTCGGTGATACATACACATAGGAAAGCAAATCGATTGTGATTGGCTTTTGAAGTTAAAGGAATAAATTTTTATTGGTTTAATATTTTCAATAATGAACCTTTGGAATCAAGCATGAAAATAAAAGCCCCGCACATAAAATGTGAAGGTTTCCGTTTCAAGGTACCTACTCGTAGAATCCGAAAATGGAATAAACTATTATTACTGAAACTCCCTAATGAGTACAATACTTACTCGTGCAACAACGGCTTCTCGACCAATTATAAACATTCCACAACCAACTGGAATAGATTAGTTTGGTTGCTTGTATAGGCTCTAAGTTGTATGAATGATAACGGATTCAAAATGCAAACGCAACACGTTTTCCTGGTAAATAGCTTTGCAGCACTGAATACGTTGTTGCACAGCAGATACAGCGCAACATATTCATTTACGGGAATATCCTTGACACGGTCGATAAGTCCAATAGATCGTAATTCCATTCAAGTCCAACGAGTTACAAGCTGAAGAGACGGAAAGCCGGGATGAAGCCCAAAAATCGTACAGCTCCGGACAACAAGCGATGCGGCCATTATTCGTTAGTTTGCCTCAATCACATCTCTGGAACTGGCATTCGTACTCAGTCATGTGTGTTTCAATTTATTTGACCAACCCGCTTGTGGGGATTCAATTCCCGTCTCAACGACATGCGATCCTTCTCTCGGGTGATGTAGGAACATATTTTCCATCGAGACAACCCGTCTTTTGGGAAATAATAGTAATTACGTTTCGAATGGTCCGGAAATGCTGCCTATTCATTAACTAATTAATGTATTTACAGTTTAACTGTCAGTCATTTATAAAGTTTTGCGAGAGAAAAAAAATTATATTATTATAATATAATGCAAAAAAGAATTATATTATAATATATATTACTTCATTCATTATTTTGAAAAATTATATATTATATTCTCCAACACTACCATAGAATGAGACAAAAAATCAATTTCAATATCTATTTTCAATTTTTTTTCCAATAAATTATTTCATAATACTGCAATAAATGGTTTTTTACAGTGAAATACAATTTCAGTATTTATGGGTCAATAACTTAACTTATTACTTTGTGAAATCTGGTAAAAACCAACAAAAAAATTCACTCTTGGTCATGGTCATGGTCTCTCTATTTTTCGACTCCGCTCGGAGATTTCGACTGTTTCTATCAATAATTAACCAATTTTGAAACATCCGAAAACTCGAATTTGGCTCAATTTTTAGTACAAGTAAAAAAAACCACAGTCATGCAGCATGGCTATAAGAGCGAATTTTCGAAGAAATAACCACGTTCCTTAATCTTCAAAGTGCTCCAGTTTGAGAACGGAATGAGATATCGCAATTCTGATTTCACCATCGTGTTCAGCGTACAAAAACCTTTAAAATGAGGGGTCACTTGTTGGAAAATAACATTTTGGGGATTTTTGGGTAATTTTTGCGCACTTTAAATGCGCCAAAACCCTCCTTAGAGTAGGCCAATTTCGCCCATCTTCGAACTTAGCCTTTCGATTGCCAAGATAGATTTTTTGTGCAAATTTGAGCTGTTTATCTCAATTCTATCGAGAGTTATCGTCTGGAGTGACACATATATATATAAATATATATATATATACATATAAAAAAGTGTTAAATTTCAGGAATCGTTTTAGAATGGTCTGAAACGGATTTCTATGAAGAAAATTTCCAAAAATTTATATTATTTAAATTTCGAAGCCATTGCAATAGCTTCATTTTCTTTGAAAATTCGCTAACACTTAACGTCTCATCACGATACAATTTTGGTAGTATGGATGGTAGTAGTAGTAGTAATATTTACCGATATTATTATTTTAATTTATGTTTTCATGTTATCCCCCCCCCCCCCCCCCCCGCATGTGATTTTTATCTGGGATAAAAATTTGTCTCAGTTTGACTCAGCTTGTGATGAAAAGTTGGTCGGAAAAATCGATGGTCGTATTAATTACGGGCGATTTGTCCAGCGGCGGTCGTCGCAGGAGGAATCGAATATCTGGGAGCGGGGCCCCGCTGTATCGATGGCTTCGAAATTGCTCAGTGTTTGGTGTCAATGTTGGCCCGCTGTATCGATGGCTTCGAAATTGCTCAGTGTTTGATGTCAACGCTAAAGGCGATTTCCGCATTTAATACTCAACGGCCTCCCTCGCTACAAACGGGGGTGTCCTGTTGCGGTGTAACGTGACGCCCCAGCGCCCATCGAACCTCCTGGACGCGCTTTGCACCGGGTCCCGGGGCTCTAACCAAGGGCCAGTATCTGTCATCGTTGGACCTTTGGTTTTAACCCGCCTTCCAATCCCTTTACCCGGTTATTTCCGGCAAGAGGCCGGAGATGGGTCATCGCCAACGCTCAGTACAAAATTTTAAGAGTTTCCGCCACACATTTAAACAGAAACATAAAACGCATTTCTGTGTCGACACAGCGCCCATACAGTGGACTCGCTATGTCTAAAAAAACGCTGCAAAGTCCTTGTCACATGGGTTTATTATTCTATTGGACATAGCTACAGAAATGTTGGCTGTTCATTTATTGCTTCTTTCATGCGTTATAATCGAAATAGCTATTTCTGATGGTTTCCATTAATTTTGGCCCCTAAAACACAAATTAGGTACTTTTTTTTAAAACTATCTTTGATCATTGGTAGTGCCATTTAATCGTCTTGATCCACGTGTTGACACTTTTTCCAGGGTTATTATACAAACAGATGGTGATTTCAGACGATTTCCCAGGTTTTTCATCCATAAAAATCAATTTTGGGAGCTGAACATTTGGTAGAACTCAAGTTTCCCCTCTTAGGTCAAAATCGACTTCATATTCGGTCTTCTCGTCCAAAAAAAACATGGAAGCCGATATCTCAAAAGCTCATGTTACCAACATGTTGCTAAAACGCAATAAGTACCTATTTTTACACACATTTTCACTCATAACAACCCTGGGTATATTCCGATCGGGCTCAAAAGTTTCGGGACACAACTAGGGCCCAAATGGAGCATGTGTGCGAAAGAACGACTTTTTTAGACCGAAAATGAAGCCGGTACACGTGATACGGCGGACGGCGTACGGCGTACGGCGGACGACGGACGGACATTGCATTTTTTGAATCTAGGCACCTTGAAACGGAAAACAAAAAATTTTGAGGGGGTGTTATACAAATTTTTTGCTGACCGAATACATAGGTGTATTATTCACAGAATAATAAACCAAAACAGCGAGGAGAAGGCAGCAGGAAGTCTTAGGTTCGAATCCAGCACCCCCCCCAAACACTCAACAGAGAATGAAAATAACCACATTCAAATCCGTTTCAGACCATCCTGAACCTAAATCCGCGAAAAAACCAATAGGTGTGTTGTGTTTTGTGTGTGTTCCGTTCAGTGTTTGTTCCGTTTTGCGTGTGTGTGTGTGTGTGTGTGTGTGTGTGTGTGTGTGTGTGTGTGTGTGTGTGTGTGTGTGTGTGTGTGTGTGTGTGTGTGTGTGTGTGTGTGTGTGTGTGTGTGTGTGTGTGTGTGTGTGTGTGTGTGTGTGTGTGTGTGTGTGTGTGTGTGTGTGTGTGTGTGTGTGTGTGTGTGTGTGTGTGTGTGTGTGTGTGTGTGCGCGTGCGAGCGTGTTTTATTTATATTTATTTAACTGAAACACCCTTAAAAAATATCAAGTTTTGCAGGTAAGAATTAAAGAACTAACAGGCACCTAATATAAATTATGAAACTAAAACATAAAATATATAGTAGTAACAAATACAAATAGTGCTATATTTTTGTAATTGTTTCTAAATCGCCTGGCCCACCCAGGCCACCAATCCTCCTTCACCTTACAAATGAGGTCAACCAACCGTTTCTCTTAGGGTAAGCGCGGGGATACTACACGTATTTACGTTGTGCTCTAAATTGTAGGATTCTGACATTTGTTTGTGAAAATCAAATCATTACCGTACGTAAAAAACCTTATTTTCCCCGTCCCTAAAATTTTGTTGTCCTATTTTTTGCTCCTCAAATTTTTTTGACATTCTATTATTTTTCGCACCTCAATTTCTCCCGCCCCTTCAAAATTCAAGCTCTGGGCAAATGCTCACTTGACCCGTCTGTAAATCAAGATATTGTATTAAATATATCTTGACAATGTTGTGTTGGATATAGACTGGTATTTCATAAAACATTTACTGTAAAGAGAAACTGTAAAGGTTCTTTATAAAACAACGCACTTTAATATAGAATAGAATAGAATGTTTATTCAGTTTTCTGATATACGTAAACATGCCACAAGTTTCAGTGGAAACGACGTGTTTGTGACAAATCATATCGTATGGAGCATCGTCCAGCCTTGAGTCGCTATCCGGTATACAACACTGACAAAATTTCCGAAATTGAGCTAATGGTACAATAACTGCAATACAATACGATAAAACTACACATAAATATATGCTTAAACTAAATTAAATAGAGAATAGATTCACTCAACTTAGGTACACACTAATTAACGGTATAGTCCATGCCTCCTCGCACTAACGAAGACAAAATTTCAGTATTGTATTTAGATCTAGTACAGTTTCCGGGAGCTTCCATGTTTCCATTTAAATGTCTATGTATTATAAATATAAAACACGTACATAGGGCGATGCGACTCAAAAGTAGCCGATGCCTAGGTCTTTCCTTCAGTGACTATGTTTCCTTCAGTAACAAAACGAGTTTGTTAGCACTACGCGTCGTTAAAACTCATTTATATATTTACATATATATATTATACACAATTATATATTTAAAATCAAATCAAATAGAGAATAGATTTACTCAACTTAGGTACACACTACTTAACAAATTGGCGGTATTGTCCATGCCTCCTCGCACTAACCAAGACAAAATTTCAGTATTGTATTTAGACCTAGTACAGTTTTCAGGAGCTTTCATGTTTCCATTAAATTTCTATTTATTATAAATATAAAGCGTGTACGATGTTTACTTCTCTGACTATGTTTCCTTTAGTGACAAAACGAGTTTGGTAGCGCGGTATTCTTGAACCGCTAATCGCATAAATACGGATGTCTGTGGTAGAAGGGGAGTAGAGTTGACGAATAGTGAACACCTTAGCAAGATCAAAAACCTCTACCGTCGGGTTTCGACGTGGTAGGAACAACACGATTTTCAGAATTGATTATTTTGTTTCAAGACCAGTTAGTTTATGTGTCAGTTGAAGGTACCACCCCATACAACAATACCATATTAAAGAATTGGCTGTCACATGCTGTAGTAAACTAACTCAACATCAACTACCAACTAAACCAATACTACTACAACCCTAATACCACCTATTCTATTGATTGACTATACCAGTTTAAAATACCAACATATACATTAAAAACCCCGTTTTGGGTTCGGATTTTTTTCGAGCATCTCCCGGTTAACCCCCCCCCCCCACCGCCAACACCAAATCCTGGATCCACTACTGTCGGTAAGCGACAGTTTAGGTTCGTTCGGACAGACAGTCCTGGACCGTTCTATCCAAGCCACGCCCCTTTTTGTGCGTTCGGTCAGCGCCAGAAATGGCCCTGGATCGAGATTTGGCTGTTCAGACACAGTCCAGGACCAATCGGGACTAGTTGTATCAGTCCCGGATTTTTTCGAGGACTGCTGATCCTGCAAATGCTTACATGGAAGGTTACAATATGTTTCTGGTTCGGAATCATCAGCGCGCGTCCGGAGAGACAGTTCTTGACTCAACCCTGGACGGTTCTATCCCCTCTTTTTCAGAACTGACTGGGCCAGGACTGTCTGTCCGAACAAACCAAATACGGTTCAATCCCCTCTTTTACAGAACGCAGTTCCATCCTGGACTGGTCCAGGACTGTCTGTCCGAACAAACCAAATACGCTTCTATCCCCTCTTTTACAGAATGCAGTTCAATCCTGGACTGGTTCAGGACTGTCTGTCCGAACAAACCAAATACGGTTCTATCCCCTCTTTTACAGAACGCAGTTCAATCCTGGACTGGTTCAGGACTGTCTGTCCGAACAAACCAATTGATAACTGTGGTTTCTCTAACTGCCTCTTCAGCGTTGCAATTGAAAAACCAGCCTTTACTATACTTAGGGAGGCTGACCTGTGAAATGGAACTACCGTCCCCAAGCCCTCATAAACACCGCCCACCGTCAAACTGCTGCAACCAGAGAGCGAAATTAAAAGTTCGCTCCCATCCTCGACCTGCCCTTGACCTGGGGTCCGTCCATCGCCCTCTCCCCGTCTTCTCGCCACCGTAAAAATCCCTATAAAAACCACAGGTTTTCATGGTAGCCCGAGCGTCGTTACACGGACTTGATCCTCCCGAGGGGTGCCGGCCGTTTCTGGCTCGGAGATGAAACGGCGAAGAGAGCCTACGATGTATAGTGAACCGGGAAGGGCGTACTTCGATCGCACCCTAAAACCAACCTTCGCCACGATATGGACCGAAAGGTGTTTGCCTAAGCTCTCTTCCCTCTCGGTAATTGGATCTTCATTTCGTGTTTTACGATCCAATATTTTCGCTTTATTTTATTGTGTGCTTTCGGCCTCCCATTTCATTGGCATTGATGAAAAGCAAGCATTAGACGAATTTGACGGCGCAGAATAAACTTCGTGGCGATATTGTTGGGAGGTGGTTAGTGGTTTCTTTACGACCCGACTGTTTTCTGCCGTTGCAATGAATCAGAAGAGACGGTCGGAGGCCATACGGAGTTAGTGTTGTCGAGAGGGGGAAATAATGAAATATTAGTACGTAATGGACGTTCCAATAGAAATCAGATAGAATTTGTAGTGAACCACAAAAGCTGCGGATTATTACATAACTGTTTGTTGATTTCACTTAGTTCCTACATTTTCACCTTATTTGGATGATTCATTTGGTTGTGAACATCAAAAGCTGAAAATCACTACAGAGCAGTTTATTAATTTCACTTAGTTCCCAACTTTTCACCTTATTTGGATAATTCGTTTGGTAGTGAACAAAAGCTGAAGATTATTACATAACATTATTTTCACTTACTTCCCAGATTTTCACCTAATTTGGATATTTGCTTGGTAGTGAACAACAAAAGCTGAAGATTATTACACAACGGCTTACTGTTTTCACTTAATTCCCAAATGTTCACCTAATTTGAATAATTCATTTGGCAGTGAACAACAAACGCTGCAGATCATTACACAACGGTTTATTATTTTCACTTGATTCCCAAATTTTCACCTGATTTGGGTGATTCATTTGGTAGTGAACAACAGAAGCTGAAGATTATTACAAAACAGTTTATTATTTTCGTTTAGTTCCTAAATGTTCACCTTACTTGGATGATTCGTTTCGTAGTGAACAACAAACGCACCGATTATTACGCAAGGGCTAATTATTTTCACTTAACTCCCAAATTTCCACCTAATTTGGATGATTTGTTCCGTAGTGAACAACAAACGCACCAGATTATTACCCAATGGCTAATTATTTTCGTCTAATTTCCAAATGTTTGCCCAATTTGGATAATTCGTTTGGTAGTGAACAACAAACGCACGAGATTATTACGCCAAGATTTATTAATTTCACCTAGTTCCCAAATTTTCATCTAATGTGGATAATTCGTTTGGTGGGTAGTGAATAACAAACGCATGAGATGATTATGTAACGGGTAATTATTTTCACTTGATTCCAGAATTATTCAAAATGTTGTGAGGACCAATACGAGCAGTGAAAAACCAAGTTTGCGTATTCCAAAGACTGGTGCGAGCTGAGCAATAGCTAGAAAACATAGAAAGTTTTGCACTTTTTTTTTCAGTTCATGGATTTTACTCCTAAACTAAGGTAGTTAGCGAGAAAACTTACATTACATAAATTAACTATAAATTATTGTGCGTCGAATGACCACCTCAAATTTGAAATTCAAGAAAGTACTGTAGTCGCAATCGCTAGTCAAAGAAGGGCTGTTTTTTCCATGTTGGGCGAAATTCCCACTTAACGACGACTTATTGCCGCTGTGGTCAATACCTATCCTCGTGCTTCCCCCGGGAAAGCCCTAAATCGAGTATTCGAGCCACCAAGCAATTACAGTTACATGAAAATTCATTTTTCGACCGCCCCCATCTCCTGTAATGCGTCATTTCGGCCCCACGAACCCCCAACCGGGTCATTCTTGAAATTCTGATGGTCGCTGAACCTCACTAGGACCGTCATATTCCCAAATGTTCACCAAATTCGGATGATTCGTTTGGCCGTGAAACAACAAACGTGTACCTATCACCAAATAGATAGCAATCTGCAAATTATTACACAACGTTAACTATTTTCCTTGGTAGATATCCTTCCTGCGTAGATCACTGAAATCCTGTTAGTGTTTGATACCACCGCAGCATTGTACGTCCAGCCATTCGTTCACAGCAGCCGAAAATCTTCGTCAACGTGAGTGTGAATCATACGGCATGCTCCAGCCCAGATATCACGTATTTCCCAACACAAGTGACAGGAGACATGGATTTCGACCGTCTTGCATATAGATGACACCAACCCGTTAAAATGAAACCTGGAGTGTCTCAAGTTAGTTGTACGTATGCCGCGTGTGAATACCTGAAGCAAAGTGCTTAACCAGATTTTCGCGAAAGCAAGGTAGCGAGTTCTCTAGTTTTCATGGATTCAGCGCACCCCGTTGAAGAGCAATAATAAATAAGGGTAGTGACAAACGCGGTAGGTAAATCTCACAGGCAACAAAAGGTGTCCATTGTTCCTCGAGCAGAAGCAGCCGCGAAGACCACCTTGATGATTGATTCCCTACGTACCAGTTTAGCTTCAAAACTTCGAATACTACGATCAACAATCACAAGACTGAATCTTGACTAATTTTATCCTAATGAAGTGTGATGTGGCAGCAGAATTCATTCAACAAAACAGGAAGTTCGCCTACCAAATAAAAGAATAAATAAATAATAACTGGTGTAGAAGACATCTGTACAATATTCTCAACTGAACGCGGAATTTCTTACCAGGGAATGTTGGAGAAAGTGACCTTTCTATCTGTAACAGTGTGGCTGTTCTCGATACATTTTTTGTTCCGGTGTAGACGGGATCGGTGAGCGGAAGCCTAATCCGTATCCCTTCTTAACCGGTGATAATCTCGCTGGTCTATGAGGGGGACTTTCGAGGGCCCACCCCCACTGTCACACTCTCACACATTCAATACGGACTTAATATAATATTATCATCGAATAATATGTGAAATTTACGATGTTTTATTTGAATTCATAGCAGACGGAGGTCACAAACTGTAATTGACAATTTTATTTGGTCATGGCTGTCTTAGTGAAAAGTAATTATTTAATTTGTAAAAAAGCCCTTCCTCGGTGTTCATAATAACTCGAAAGTAAGATACTTCCGAGTTAGTATGAACCAAATGATCGTAACACGCAATTTTTCAATAACAAGACAAACAAAATCAGATATATTCTACGGAAATTAAAACAACTTTGAATGCAACGATTTACCATTTGGAAAAATGCACCTTCCACTTGGTTTTGTCCTTCAGTCATTACCTTCTCTACTTTTCTATGAACGTGGTGTCTGAGATTCAGTAAGATTCAATTTCGAAGCCTTAACCTCCCCATTCGACACTATCCACTCAATGGAAATTCGAAAAATAAATTGGCACGGTTCGGTAGGTATTTATTACACACTAAATAGCTGTCCCATTTGCAGAGCAGACGGGTTCTGAGAGCCGGGTTCGAGAATCCAGGCTGAGAAATCAATTTAGGGAAACGGACAATTTGAAAAACCAGCCTAATTAATATTCGAAATTAGATGGTTACTTATCAAGTAACTTCTTGTCAATCCAGTTAAACTAGTTATGTAAGTAACTGCTTGATAAAACTCGACGATGTAGACAGGCCTTACCGTTCAAACTAGGAAAATCTTCGTGTCTTCTGAAATTAATGACCTAGAATTCAGTAGGGAAATTCATAATCCAATCAGCGGACTGGTTTCCCAACGTGGAGTGTACATTTTTCAACGTATAGTACAGTTTTCCAAAGATCCGTTTGCAGATTCGAAGTCAAATCCCGTTTGTGTGGGACCATCGGAGGACCAACCCCTCACCAACCCTCAATTTCAGCTCATTATAACCGTCCTGTCGATGAGATCTGGACATTTCGCGAGTAATGCGTGCAGAACAGAGGAAATGGGACGAATGGGTTTATATGTGGAGAAAATTTATGTAGAACTATGGCTACTTATCTCTGTGCCAAAGAGAATATTTACCAACCTGACGTCACTGCCCATCTCTGTGAAGGTATTTCGAGAGCAATATGAGACTCTACGGCCCTAATTTCTGTGGAGATCAATCATACTTAGTATGACAAACAATGAAGACCTATTGCATAATATTATAACCTATTATTAACCTGAAAGAATGAGTAATGAAGAAAATCCACGTTTCTTAGGGTTGTAATGACATTCAGGGCCACGAGGGGGTACCGGTCACTTCAGCTGACAGCTGGACGTTCAGGTCACATGAAAGGCACAACAATGTCCAGTAAAATGGATAACAGAGCACATCGCGGAACTCTTCCGTTCGATCGAGACGCAAAAACGTCAGCTGAGAGACAGAAATATGACAACATGCACGCAACGTCGCGTGTCGATCGTGTATACACGGTACAACTTGTAATTATTAAATTGCCAAACATAATATTATCATGAATAAAGGGAGAGAGAATGAGAGAGAGAGAGACAAGCCGTTTGTACCAGTTGGTCTGCTTTGGACATTTTCCATTGGTGAGCTAATTAGAAACATGATACGGGCCAAATCGAGAACATCAAATGAATCAAACGACCAACGCCAAACGAATGGATGTGTCCAGTCAACGGGGGTGATAAGTGCGCTTTGAGAAGCACAGTCATGCCGCTGTCACATGACTGGGCGCAGGAGACCTCAAGTTATTACGTGGGATTTGCAATTAATATGAGATAACCTGAAAAGTCTGTTGGTAGAGATTCGTCGTCAACTTTTAAACGGGGCGGAAGCGAAATGATGAATTTTTTGTCTTCAAATAAATAGTTTATTTACACATTTTGCATAATACAGATAGGTTCACGGGTAAAATTATGAATGCAACGTTCCTTTGTTTATTACCTGAGCCTAAGGTCAATGTCCTGTCCAGGCTCGTTTCTCTCCCAGCTCAGCTTGTGTATGCGTTCGTTCGGTAATATATTATAGTTTATAATTCTTATACATTATTATCAACTTCTTAAATATCTTAATTTTAACAAACTTAAATCCAGTAACTTAAACCTAAATCTAGTATACTCAACGTTTAATGAAAGTCGTTGTGGTAGTACGTTTCTGTTATCCAGAATGTCAATCAAGCGATGGTGGATGTTTGGAGGGTCATTATGAAAGGATATTTCTATTATTCAAAATTTAAATCTAAGGATGATGGATTTGGCATTTTTTCGATCCAACAAGAGTGTTGAAACGTTAGTTTTTTTAAAACGGCTACAGAATTAGTTGTTTTAATTTCTGATGGTAGATTTTCGAAAACCGAGGGTGCTAGCCAAGGCAACTGCCTAGTGTAGAAGCCATTGCTTGGGCGGGCTATTCATAAAATACTTCGTGCGTTCAACCTGATAGGTCACCACTTCTTTTCTTGAAAAAGCCGAGGGATTTATGCAAATATAAGGAAAATCTGTAAACATAAGTCATTCTTGGAGAAAGCACTTCAAAATCCCCGTAAAGATTCACTATTCGGGTGCGCCTGTGTGATTTCGTGGCTATACGTAAATAGTATTCACAACCAAATTTAGGTTACCAAAACTACTTGCGTAAAGCACCTCCCTAAATGGGTATAACATAGATCAATATGCTATAAACATAAGCATCAAGCAGAATGTTAGAACCATCGTTCATTCCCGATCGCTCCATTCACCACCAACAGACTCGACACTCATCAAACATTGTCTACCATCTATGATGTTGATATTCAGAGTATATTTTTTGCTCTTGGTGTCTACGTTGGTGTGTAAGGGTTAGAAATGAACGTCTTACTGCACAACACGACCAAGGGCCATGTGAAGTCATCGAAGAAATTCGAGCTCAATCTTTCCGAAGTAGTTTCTCTGCATAATCCCGAACAATTTTCCGACAGGTCTCAGTGCACAACTTTTGACTGATCAATGCATCCACTGATACTGCAAGAGATGATGGGAAGTACACACCAGAGAACCTGACAAGTAAGACGTTAGGAAAGGAAGAACATCGGAAAGCTGTTACAAAATATTTGCAACTGACCTGCTGCAGATAAAAGAGAGAAGAACGAGAAGAAATAACGGACGAATGAGACAATATTGCTGAAATAAAAAGATGAAAGCCTAATGCTAAATTATTGACCCCGCCTTGAAGTAATGCTGAAAAAGCGGGCAACTTCATGGGGAAGTAAAATCTTTACTTCCCACCATCTCTTGCAGTAATGAAAAAGAGGTTCCTAGGTGGGAAGTCAATACAAGTAGGAAAGTGTCTGTGCGGTTTTAGTCGGTAGTTGGAGGGTCCGACACTTCTTGGCGTGATCGGGACCCGCCACGAGTCCGTAAAAGATTCTATAGTGTACTGACGATGGTGTAACAACCGAAACCGGTCTACAGTTTGCTAGTGTACGTGGAAATAGACTATTTTATTTTTATCCTGTAGTTTTTTCCGTAAAAGAGGATTTCCACACAACTCCCACCGAAAAAAAGTTCGAACGGTGGGATACATATTTTGATGCTAATACTCCATTATTTTATTCACAATAGTTTCACAGAATTTACATTGCATGGCAAGATCCAAAGCAGAGTCGATTACCAAAAGAATCATTGAAACAGAATGAAATTGTGGCCTGAGGACGGCAAACAATGTCTCCCCTGAAGAGTTGCATTAGGTAACATGAAAGAAAAATTATTCGAGGATATCGGAATGATTGCGGTCGCCAAGATGGTGGCAGAAATCATCGTTACAACAATAACGAGAGGTGTCGTTGCAGAAAAATATTATTCCATGAGTCAAAAATATTCTCCCACAAAAAAGTGGGTGTTTTGTGGGTTACAAATCACTAATATGATAAAACAGCGAGAATCAAAAAGTCATCAGATAAGCCGAAATTGGTTTGCATGTGGTAATTTTGTCTGTCGGCTGAAGGTAGCCTTTCTCCTCCTTAAATTGACCCTCCTCATTGAAAAGCCTATCTTCTGATAGGGTCGTCCCTAAAACGCTTAATATTGTTCGCTTGGCAACACGCTGTATTATTGACAGGTATAATAGGTATACACATCTAAGTAATTTGTATTAATTTTTTTTATTACGAGAGAACTCCCTACACGAGAGCAGTTACAATGACAGTAATAAATAAAAGAAGAGAAAGGAAGAGAAAAGAGAGTTGAAAGAAAAAGTACACAATGTGCATGATGAGATGGGCGAAAGTCGAAAAATAATGGAAACCAAATAGATATCAACAGATATTAAAACAAATATAAATAAATATTTGCACTGAAGGTTAGAAGGACAATATTACGGTTAGGAGGTAATTATGAAATGATTAAATGTTGAATTTATAAAATGCTGTACGATCGTCAGCGTGGGCGTCGAGGTGAGAGATCGAGTGACAAACTTCCGCACGAACTTCGATTAATTAGGAAAAGCACTTGACCCACTGAGAGAAATCTCGCGATTTGATTCAAACCACTTAACCCAACGTCAGAGCGCCCTGATAAACAACGTAATGGGTTATGTAAAGACGATCGGAGCTCACATACTCGGAAGCAGGACCCAGTAAACCCCGGGAGTATTGAAGCCGCGGTACGAGATTGGATGAGATTCAGGCGGCCAATGATTGGGCGACCGACCCTGGGATACGACCGGGACAGGGCGGCGGAGAGAGGGAATTTCGATGAACATATATGACCGAGTCCCAATCAACTGCAAGGGAACTTCCGCATAATGGGATAACGATCATCTCCGGGTTTGATGGGTCAGGACACGGCCACACGACAGCCCTGGCGGGGGATGACGGGAGGCTGTCGGGCTCGACGGTTTGATTGAAAAGAAATATCGTCCTTTCCAAAGTTAATTAAAATGAAGGAATCTCCGTGTCGAAAACTGGAGAGCGGGAATAAAGCCGGGCCTACTGAATAAATAAATACGATGGCGCCCAAATGGATGCCATATTTTCTAAACAGTTCTGCACAATATTATAATTTCACTGTTACAATCTGAAATCATCCGCTTCCAACGAAAATCAAAGAGAAAATGTCAAACAAAAAGTCCGTGTACTCAAGTACTAAATAGAGTAAAAGAGTAATGCAACCAGCCAGGCAATTACAGTTTCATAAATATGCGGTGGATTCAAGAATTCTGTCAATAATTGACTTGTTGGTTTCCCAGAAAACCCACCCTATTTCGAATTATAATATCTACTTTTCAGTCTTCAGTAATATGAGCCGTTGTCATAAACCTTCATCAAGTGCATTTTTTACATTAGCCGGTAACTAAATTTCAGTGTCTAGCTGCCTCCTTGAACTTGCGCAAACTAATGGGAGGTGGATAGTTCCTAACTGAACTGCTCTTGAAGAACCAACTCTTTCAACTGAACTACTCAACTTCTTTCACTTCACTGAACGTTCGTTCACTAGGACCACAGAGTAAAAGAATCAAGGACCCATTGTCTAGAGATGAAAGTAGGAAGGGGGAACTGAAGAACTATCGTCCTGCGCATTATGAACTAAGAACTAAATAACCTAGTAACTCGCTCACAAGGCGACTGAGTTGGTTCTTGTAGTTCATATAGGAACGATGGACACTACATGAGGAGTTGACATAATAATATATTATTATCCACTGAATGTTCATTAGGAGTCATTCAGATGGGGTTAATACTACTTGAGGAGTTTATAGAATCCACAGAACTTCATTTCAAGTTGTTCAGATGAGGTGGATACTACATAAGGAGTTTGTAGTATCATGGAATGACAGACAGGACATGGAATGACAGAAACAAGGTTGACTTGATTGATTGGTTTTTGGTGGGATTGTCAATAATAATGATTATTATTTCTGTTGTCTCGTTCAATTTCACACGAAAGTACCAACGAACAAAATCCAAATCGATTTCATGCAGCCATGTGTTATTATAATCAGCTGTTCAATAGCAACGATGTCTGTGCTGGATGTGTACCTGTCTATACCGCTTCATTCCCACTCAACACAAATTTTGAGGGGGGTTATTATTACTTTTGGTTTATTATATTCAATAATGAAACTTTGGAATCGAGCATGAAAAAAAATTAAGCCCACTCAAAATTTTATGGTTTCTCTTGCAAGGTACGTAGAATCAGAAAAAGGAATTTAAAAAAAATGTTTATCCGTCCGCTACACGCCGCACACCGTACGCCGTACTTCGCACTTTTCTTAGTCACCATGAACCAAAATTGATGAAATTTTAATAAATTACAATAAATAAAGACCGGAATGAAAAGGGGATAATAATTTAAAATTTCAATTTTCACTCCGCGAGGTAACCTGGTATAATGAAAAAAGATAGAAATTAACATTACATCTAGGAGTGGGGGGAGGGGGGTATTAGTACAGTGTTGTCATGAAAGAGAGAGAGAAAAAAACCAGTCATGCAGCATGACTTAATGAGCGAATTTTCAAAGAAATATTCGAATTAATGGCTATGGTCTTGAATAAAGGAAAACTTCGGTCTAAAATTTGGTTTTCTATGTATATTCTCTTCGTATTTATTTTAATTTGTACGTTTTGTCCATCCTGATTCTACCGTTTGTTTATTACGTAATTGTACTAAGTGCTTGTTTATTTGATCGCTGTGGGTTCATATTAGGTAGGATAGGGTAGTTAGGACTTTTGACTTACCTACTCAAGAGAGTGCAGTAGGTAAAGGAGTTGTTATAGAAAATCATGAGTGCTTCAAGTGCAGGTTGTTTTTCATGCAGGCTCAATCTTGAAATAAACTATGAAGGAAGGATGTGGTTTCTGGAAGGATCACTTGGAAGAACATGTGGGTTCTCTTGATTGATCTACAAATTTGAACTGCAATGTGAACAATTCAAACACAAAAAAGTATGATGTAATAGAGTTTTTTCGGGCTAGTGCATAGAACGGGATCAGGCGATCGAGTGAATGAAAGAGAAAAGGAAGCTTGGATGCCGCCGCCATGCAGAAACACAAAAAAGGAATGCCTTTTTAAATTACCGTCAGCTCAAGAAAACTAGAAGGTAGGCAACGGAAAATATTGTATTAAGTAGGTTCCTTATAATACATAAATTTAGTTAATTTATTGTTAAAAAAAATCACATGATCGGTAGGTAATTACCAATATTGTGATTTTTTCAAAAGAAGGTCAGTACCTATTGGTAGCTTTGGAACATAATTATTAGGTATATTCCTACTAGATGCCCCTGTTACTAATATTTTTTTATTACCTTGATTTCTAATTTATCCATGTGGTTATAATTTGTTATTAACTGCTACGAACTTTTTACACAATCATTTTGTACGTAGGTATTAATTTCATATAATTACCTACGTAATAATTATAAACTGTTATGAGTAGATTCCTTGTTCCTTCTGAATGGCCTTTCCTCTTGACTACGATTTCAGGCCTGGTATCTAAAACCAGTTCAAGATTTGCTCTACTAGGTAGGTAGATCCTTCCTTCTTCATTGATATTATTTTTATCATGTTAAGTACCTACCTACCTTTGAATATCAAATATTCGTATGATACTGATAATAAATTGATAAGATACCTACCTAACCTTCTTCCTCCTACTGTTAGTACCTAAATTGAATAATTTGAAATAGATTTTTTCTTTCGTCTTCCTTCTAGTAATACGTGGGCCGGTACTTGTCTATCTATGAAGGTATCATAACAATTATATGTCAAATGGGAAATTCAAGGAGTTGTACTAATCGTTTGCCTCCCCCTTTTTTGCTTCGAACTCTCGTCTTCAATTAATGCTTCTCACATTTTTCAATCTGACCACTCTAAGGGGGTGGGGGGGGGGGGGGGGGTAAGAGTTTAAAGATTATCCTAGTTTTGGGTAATTTTTGCGCACTTTAAATGCTCTAATTTAAGAACGGATTTAGATATCTAAAATCCGATTTCACCATCGTGTTCAGCGTGCAAAAACCTTTAAAATGAGGGGTCACTTGTTAGAAAATAACATTTTGGGGATTTTTGGGTAATTTTTGCGCACTTTAAATGCTCTAATTTGAGAACGGATCAAGATATCTAAAATCCGATTCCACCATCGTGTTCAGCGTGCAAAAACCTTTAAAATGAGGGGTCACTTGTTGGAAAATAACATTTTGGGGATTTTTGGGTAATTTTTGCGCACTTTAAATGCTCTAATTTGAGAACGGATCAAGATATCTAAAATCCGATTCCACCATCGTGTTCAGCGTGCAAAAACCTTTAAAATGAGGGGTCACTTGTTAGAAAATAACATTTTGGGGATTTTTAGGTAATTTTTGCGCACTTTAAATGCTCTAATTTGAGAACGGATCAAGATATCTAAAATCCGATTCCACCATCGTGTTCAGCGTGCAAAAACCTTTAAAATGAGGGGTCACTTGTTGGAAAATAACATTTTGGGGATTTTTGGGTAATTTTTGCGCACTTTAAATGCGCCAAAACCCTCCTTAGAGTAGGCCAATTTCGCCCATCTTCGAACTTAGCCTTTCGATTGCCAAGATAGATTTTTTGTGCAAATTTGAGCTGTTTATCTCAATTCTATCGAGAGTTATCGTCTGGAGTGACACATATATAAATAAATATATATATATATACATATAAAAAAGTGTTAAATTTCAGGAATCGTTTTAGAATGGTCTGAAACGGATTTCTATGAAGAAAATTTCCAAAAATTTATATTATTTAAATTTCGAAGCCATTGCAATAGCTTCATTTTCTTTGAAAATTCGCTAAAAGTGTTAAATTTCAGGAATCGTTTTAGAATGGTCTGAAACGGATTTCTATGAAGAAAATTTCCAAAAATTTTTATTATTTAAATTTCGAAGCCATTGCAATAGCTTCATTTTCTTTGAAAATTCGCTAAAAAGCAGCAAAGTGCACAAGCACCAACACTGGCCAGCATTCCAGCTTCCATTCACAAAGAACCAGCACGGATGCTACGTTATACCTTTATAGTATCACAACATGAACATGAAGTAGGTAAACATTGCAGTGAACAGTAGGTAAATTCAGTTTTCAGTTTAGAATAAAAATTTTCTTAAACCTAACTTAATATTTAAATCAAAAGTTTGCATTTCCATATTTTAAACAAATAATAGTCAAGTGATTAAGTGTTGCGCTAAGCAATCTTATAAACATGATCGTACATTATATTCTACGCTTAAAAAAATGTTTTCGATACACTGCCTCTGGTAAAATTGATAGCACTGATCCAGTATCAATCTCAAAGCTTATTTGATCCAAATCGATCAAGGTCATTATCATCAGTGACTAAATACTTGTTTTCTTGCTGCTTACAAGCTACCGCTAAATGACCTGTCTTCTTGCAGATTTTACAAGTGTAAGCTTTGTACTTACAAGTTATGAATCCAAATCAAGTCAAAATACTTTATTTGTAGAAATCATTCACATGATCGTTACAACTGTTTGGTGGAACTACAATTTAAAACTGGTACTTCAATAGGTATGAACTTCAAGAATAAATTGCCTTCCAAGCGAGACAGACCTCGGTTACTGGGGTCAGCTATGATTCACAACTCGTCCCGTGCAAAAGCATGCAGCATGAGCGATCTGAGGGTGAACTGGAAGATAGTAGAGCTATTTTGCCTTATCTGCCTATATCGAGCAGTGAACAAGTAAGCCGACTCAGTGTCCAAGGCGCCAATATAGTGAGCGAGGTATTGCTCTCGATAAGCGCTGTACGTTGGCCACACGAGCAGAAAGTGAACAAGTGTCTCAGGCTGCTTGCAGTCACACACTGCACGGACGTAGGTACTTATTCCTTCTGTGGTAGAACTTGATTGGACCAATCTCCTGGTTTGTAGTGGCCAATCTCAGTTGAGCCAGCATTCATTCCTGTGTACCTTCTGTCCTTTCCCCAGGTATTTCTGTCTGCCGTCGTATTCCAGAATTCTGCGGAACATCGGATTGGACCCAGAATTCAGGACTCGATGGATATCCAAGCTTCTACGGTGGTTCCCGAACTTCGAGACAATGTTCGCCTGGTCAGCCCGTAGAGAATGGTAGGACAGCCTATACCAATCGACGATGACACCAACTGAACGACATACATTGTCCAATCTGGTCACCCAGTTATAGGCCTCTGAGTTTTTAGGATTCTTGGGGAACCTAATGAGTTCTTGCAGACATAACTTCGGCCACCTCTCCTCGTCCATTTTCAGGACCCTAGCTAAGAATCCCACAGCTCTCTCAAGCACACTGGCCTTCAGCCGAAGTCTGCCAGGTTACAGTCACAGAAAATGTCGAGGCACTCCTCGTGATAGGCAGAGAATGCTCTTGAGGAACGACATCTGGACTATCTCAATATCCTCCACCTGCCAAATCCCCCAGATCTCAGCAGCATACAATAGGACTGATGCAACGAGGGTATCAAAAAGTTTGAACTTCGATTCCCAAATATCTACTTTTCCTTTGCAGAGCACATCCCTTGTACCTCCAATAGCAGAATTAGCCTTGTTGATGAGTCTTTCCTTATTTTGGTGGAATTTCCCCAACCGGTTGCAAGTCACTCAAAGGTACTGGAAGGTTGCCACTTGTTCTCGCTCCATCCCTACGTAAGATCCTCCTCCTTCTTCAAACTCGTCCCCCTTTGTCGAAAGTGAGGATGTGGAACTTCCTTGCATTAATTTTCAACTGGTTCAATCGGCAATAATCCATGAATACGTCCATCTTCTTTTGGGCGTCTGGCAGTGAGTCTGCCAGGATCGCCACATCATCCACAAACGTTAACACCATCAACTCCCAGCCAGCTAATGGGATGCTGTGGCAGCCATTCCTGATCATGAAAGCTTCAAGGTCTGCCAGGAAAAGGATGAACAGCTTTAGAGGGAGCGAGTCACCCTGTAAAGCCCCTTCCGTAACACTTTGGCAGAAGCTCTCCTCCCCACTCTGTGGCTTGACGATGAAATCTGCACTTGTGTAGAGCTAATGCATACTGCCACAAATTTGTGGCTGTCCCAGTAGTTTACTCCAGAGTAACCCATGATTCACTGAGTTGAAAGCCCGGCAGAAGTCGTACAAGTTCTGAATACGTGGGAAGTCTTGCTACAAGCGTAACAAAGAACTGCTTTGGAAGATCCTTGCGCTGGAGTTGGACGTCCAGTTTCCTATTTTTCGTCACCTGCCTTGGACGTCTGGCGTCCTAAGTTCCTCCGCGATGAAAAGGATGTTCCTTGGCTTGCCTTCTGGTTCCTGGTCGTCTTGAGAGAATTGAGGGCAGCGCCTTGCGATCCAGGATCGGGCCATTCCGCATTCCGGTAATGAATTTAAATGTAATAAATTCGTCGTGTTGTGGCCCAAATTAGCATTCCATCGACTGCTTCTTTATTAACGAACCAATTACTAATTAGCTCGCCTGGTTCTTCTTTAAGGTTATCGAACGCAATTCGATATCTCCATATAAATCTCCATACATTTTTGGAGCGTACTGGTTTTCGAGTAGTGTACTGAGCCCTTCAAAAGTTTTCTTTTTAGGGAGATCAGGGTGGCATAGCTCTCGTAAAACTTCGTACACAGTAGTACATGCTGCTGTTAGAAGTAGACTCATTAGACGGTGTTCTTTCTACGATGTTTTCAGTGAAGTAGGTACTGATCGAGACGTTCGATAAACGTAGACCATTTATCTTCTATGTCAAAAGAAGGAAGCTCACAGACTGCAGGTCCTCTCTGTAGGTACCTGAGCAATTCTGCCGCCGATATTCCTCCCACGAAAGCCGTTGATTGGGAGTGCGTCCACGTACCACGTGATGGTGCTGCCGTGGTCACCAACATTTTCAACGAGTCTAAATCGAAAAAAATACGGGCCTTCCGCTGAAAATAAATTAAACAATAAACTTTTTACCGCGTCGCCAATTATTGTAATAAATTACAATAAGTAAAATAAATACCGGGATGAAAAGGGATAATAATTTAGAACTTAGCTTCGAGAGGTCACCTGGTTTAATGAAGAAAGATAAAATTAACATTACATCTGCCATTGAGGGGGGGGGGGGGGGGGTAGGATTCATTAATGCAGTATTGCGAACCTCGTAGGGTAATTACTATAGTCTATGACAGTTTGTAGAACCCATTTGGGATCTAGTTGGCCCGCGAAGCTCGGCGATAGTACTGTCAATTATCTCTAAGGGGTGAAAAATAGGGGTTGAAATTTTCAGAACGCCGTAGTTCGAAAACTTTCGATAGAAGGGTATTTTTTTAAAAACATTTTATAAAAATTGATCTCTTACTAAAGAATTTGTTGAGACCACCCGGAGCATTCTACGTCCAGGCGTTCGCTTGCACCCAAAAGCTTCATCAACATGATCGTGTATCAAACGGTATAAATCCGGCCTAATCATTGCTAGGGAGCACCTGATTATAAACACGGATGGCTCTTTTGGATTTTGCTGATAGGTACTTTTGTAACTTGAACTAAGTTATGCTTCATGAATAACAATAAATAATTAATGATTGAATTATTGAATCCAGCGCATTTTTATGAAACTGTAATTCCCGGGTCGGCTCCAGTAATCGATTTAGGGTTTCCCGGGGGGGGGGGGGGGGGGGGTACTGACCACAGAAAACAGTGATCTACGCAGAAGGGGCAGGTGTACAAGTAAATAATAAACCGTTGTGTCATAATTTGCATTTTTGGCTCATACTTGATTGCAATGGTTCGTTATTGAAAATAGTACACTAAAATTTTCCAAAATTACTTAAAGATCTCCAAATCGACGACCAAATCGATCTGCAAATTTTGAGCCCATGTAGAATTATGCAGGTATTTTCTTATTTTTTACATTCAAAATTCGCTTCAGAACAATATAGGACAAAATAGAATTCCACCAGGCGGAGGCGGAGCGCTTTCTATTGATTAAGAAGTTAAAATTAAATAAGCTCGTTCACCAAGTTTATTTATGACGTCCCGGAGCTCTAACACCGAGGAATTTCTCCACAATATTAGGGAAACAGGGAAGAAGGAGATAGTTCAGAACGATTATTTCACTGCCCCCCTTCCCCCTCTCAAAACTCTCTTCCGTGGAACCCCCCAAAACTCCCCTTTTGCCCCCAGCTACTCGCAGCAATGAATTTCCACTGCCTCCTCAATCTCAGCGCTCACCTGTGGCTCTACAATCAGTTCTGCCAACCCCGTCCCGAATATCAGGCCCAGTTCAAGGTTTTCCTTTTTGTCTTGTCCTTTTATTTGGAGTTGTTGTTTGCAGCTCTTTATTACACCTGATACGACCAAATAACTGCTAACATTACTAATGGAAATTCGCGAGAAGGAAAACTGACAAGCAATTAAAACTGGTATTTGGGCCGGGGGAAACGCGGCCTTATTTTCAATAATGGAAAACGGATTTCAATTAATAATTTCGTTCCTTTCATGAGAACACTGGTTGGGCGAAAGGGTCGCTGGATATTACCCTGAAGATAGCAAAACCCCTTTGAGTGAGGCAAAAATAATTACAGTACCCAACGCAGAACTGAGAGACCCTAAGAAAGTCGAGCCACAATCGAAATGTAGTTACGGTTTTTGATATACCTACTGTTCTCAGTAATCAGCCTTTGGAATCAAGTATGGACGAATGTTTTCAAACTATCTAAAAATTCTATGTTTAACGATTCAAGGTAGGTAGGTACGTAGAATCATAAAATTTAATAACAAATTTCTCCGCAACTACTGAACCAAAATTGACGAAATTCGACACGCAAAACACATTCGGGGTCTAGTTGTGCACTGAAGGTCGGCGTTACTATCCATCACCTCTAAAGGGGTGAAATTACCAAGTCTCGAAACCTTCAATGGAAGGGTAGTTGGGTACACGTTTTCTGGAGCATCTGAACAGATTCAAGTTTTTAAGGATTTTCTGAGACCACTCAAAGCATCGTTCGTTCACAGTAAGGGCCTGAAATTTGAACCGAAAAACAGAGTTTTCAATTTTCCATTTTAAATACCTACTTTGGCTAATCAAGTTCGTACACTGGTTGTTTATTCATTAATTTATTTATAAATACGGGTAAGCCTATTTACAAAGAAACAAATTTCTCAGTAGAGTTAGGTGCCTACATAAGCACTTGATTTAAAAATAAAAACACGAGCGAATATAAACAGAAGAGGTAGGTACTTACGGAAACATGAACAGAAAAATGTAGTAATGGTTTCTTGACAGCAGCGTGTTGGACAAAAAGTTTAGTGCAAGACCACACGTGCAAAAAAACGGACTTTCTAGATTTGTGCAAGAAAGCGAATACCTACTCATCGCGTGCTCTTGCGGGTTTGGCAGTTATGCAGGTGTTCGCGTCAAAATATCACATTGAAAACCAAGAAGGATTGTTGGCATCTTTGCAACCCAGCTCTGCTTTAAGGGATCGGGTGCCAACGTACGATCACTTACGGTTGCTGAAAATTCCGAAAAATGTACTAAAACGAATTGCACCTAATTTGAAAATGTTTAAACCTCCAGATAAAGATTCGCGCTACTTTCCAATAACCCACCGTGAACGGTAAGGAATACACGAAGAATAAACGACCAAGTTTGGCGGAAAATTTTGGCAATGCTAATCAGTGAAATGGATGAACAAAACGATGGGGGGGTTACGACATAAGTATTAAATGTTCAAGCTTCACCGGGCACCTGAACAATGAAAAGTTCTTCAACGGGACTGTTCACACTAACTACTTGTTCAATGGGCCATTATCCAGGAGCCAACGGGAGTACAACCGGCTAGCAAGACGGTTCGAACGCGTGAATGTTCTTGGTGATAGTGAACTCCAGTTCAAGAAACTGGCTGATGCTTTAATTTGATATTTTTGTTTTATTTTTCTCTGTATCTCTTTTTGTTAAATTCTTCTGTAGCTTAGTATTCCTCCATGTATTGCATTATTATTAAGTGCCTGTATCGTTTATTTATATAAACACATATGAATAACCGATACAAATAACCGAATATAACAACAAATAACAGAATAATTTATATGATTATATAAATAGTAACAGAACACAAAAATTATACTAGACGACGAACATACCTACAAAGAATAAATACTTCCATTTATTATAAGTTGGGCAATTATGCCCGTGCAATTAAACAAAAAAACAAATAAGAATGTACATAAAGGATTAATAATTTTCGATCACGCATCTTCAGAGAAAACAAACATACCTAAAAACGCAGCAAATTATTACACAACGGTTTATAACTTACATAAATAGATGCCCCTTCCGCGCAGATCACTGTTTTCTGTGGGCAGTACCTACCCTAGTGCCCCCCCCCCCCCTCCCGCGGGAATTCAAAACTGAGTAGTGGAGCCGGCCGGGGAATGACGCCACATACATATTCGGTGGATTCAACAATTCTATCATTATTTGTTGTTATTCATGAAGCATAACGTTTGTTCAAGTTACAAAATTACCTATCAACAAAATCCGAAATAACCACCATTCTTCAAGTGAAATAATATCACGGAACAATTTCATGCAGCCATCCGTGATTATAATCAGACAATGATATCTGAGCTGGATGTATACCGTATCATTCACGATCATGTTGACGAAGCTTTTCGGTGCAAAGGAACGGCTGGGCGTACAATGCTCCAGGTGGTCCCGAAAAATCCTGAAGTTCAGGATCAATTAAAAACGTCATAAAAACCATAGGTACCGTTCCACTGAAATTTTTCGAGTTACCGCGTTCGGGAAATGTCAACCCCTATTTTTCAAACCTTAGAGATGAGTGACAGTAACGTCAGCTTCGCGGACCAACTAGACCCCAGAAGGGACCTACAAACCAAATTTCATCAATTCTGGGTCATATTAACTAAGGAAAGTGCGGAGTACGGCATAAGGACAGAATTTTTATTACCGCACTTCGGATTCTACGTTCCATGAAACGGAAACATCAAATTTTGAGTCCCTCCCCCCTTCATAGGCTCAATTCCAAAGGGTACCTTATTATTGAAAATAGTAAGCCAAAACCTCATTACGAGTAATATTAGGTGAAGTTATTGTTACCAACTGTAACGTTAGTACAGCAGTCGTTTGAATGACTACGATATTCGAAAGAAGGGCAACAGAGAGCGAACTGAAGAGATGATTCACTTCCTGCGGCTTTTAAGAGGGGTCCAGTATTTTCCGGGCTGTAGATGCGAGAGAAAAGCATCTTGGAACCGTAGCAAAGCAAAACAGTTTCCTCCTACAAAACTGCAGTAACTGGAACTATTATGACAGTTGAGCCCGAATTAGTGGCCCAACTTATAAAGAGGACTGTCAGTGGGCCTGGGGAGGGCCTACAGCCAACAATGGACCTTCATCTTGCACGATCTCCGGACCTTTGCCGCCACTTCGTCGTCGTTTGTTCGCTAATTCCTATTTCTCTTCGGACCCCGACTTTTGGTGAGACTTCCCTGTAAATACTGCAATCATTGAGATGCTCAGCGGAAGTTATATCGCAGATCCAAATTCGACCAAATCAGATACCAAGGGATGTTTCGTTCCTTCAACGCTGGCCTTGAACAACTGAGAAAGGATATTATAAAGCATGAAAAGTCTGGCACTTTATTAGAAATTCTTTGATGAGCTCACCACTGAGCAAGTTCCCAACTAACCCCAAAAATTTCAACTAAGAACAGGATTTTAAAGGGAAATCTGCATAAATATGGGCGGACGAATGTTAGAGGTTTTGGGGACCTAACTGTAGTCTACCCTCAATATTTCTAAACTTCGGGACCCATCTCAGCTCACCATCACTACACAAATATACACACACATCGGTCTAGACACGACAGTGAACGTACAAATTTCATGAACTCACCAGTAAGCCAGTGTCCAACTACTCTCTATATCTGGACACAAAATACAGGTTTTTCGGGAAAACTCTGTACAAACCAATGTGACGGGTTTCGATTAACTTCTTGTAGGATCAACTGCAGACCAAACTGGAGTTCAAAATTTCAGCTTTTACATTAATGGTAATTTCAAGGAATGACAGAACCCACGACGATTCACACATAAAGAGGACTTCAGACTCAAAATAGAATAGCAATCCAGAAAGAAAATTCATCTATTTATAACTGGACATCTATAATAAGGGCGGACTAATAATTTTGGACAAATTGAGACACAAGAATCAGCAAAATTCATGATAAACTTGTTTAAAAACTTTCTTAAGCTACCTATAGAACGCGAAATTTACGAAGAATTTCTTCCGCTTTCATCGCTCTGCGGTACATGGGGTTCAACAGTAACAGGTGTACCCATGAAGGTAGATTTAAATATCATTAAAAATATTACGCATAATATTCTAGAATTCATGAAAGACACTTGCAATAAGGGTTGTAGTAGAATTGCCCAGAATTTTTAACTTACTTATTCATCAAAAAATATAAAGTATTTTTTGGCAGGTAATTTGTTGAATTTTACTGTGGGTTGCGGGAGACTTGCACAGTGTACAAACTTTGATGTTTATAGAACTCATGTGTTCAGGTGGACTTTATATTCTTAAGCGGGCAATACAAACAGTAATAAAACAGTTTCTTTCGATGAATGAATGGCACTTCGTAGCAGAGAGAATATTACATTCGTAATTATCCCGAAAGGGCCTACGTATGTTCAGTTGATGTGAGTATATTTCATAATATGTTTTCATCACATGGGAAACCAAGCTCGGAGAGAAAAAAGTGGCCTCGGAGTTGCAATATTTCAGTCGCACTTTCGTTAAATTGAAGAGACGCGGTGAGATGGCTCGATCTCGCCACTAGCTCATATTCCAGCAATTTCGTTCCCTTGGTTAGTATGAGTGCGTGGAGGCCTGTGTGAAAGACCCAGTGTGAGGAGGGTTCTTCTATTAAATTCTCCTCTTTACGATGTGACCTCATCATCATTACCCCCCTCCCCCCTCACCATCAACACTACTCTTGTAGGTGCTACTATCATAACGGTGTACTACCACACTCCTCCCCACCCCATCACGAAGACTGGGACTTTCCAGGCAATATTGCGGGGTGCTTTTAGTGTCCTGCCGGAACGTTACCAGCTTCATCTAAGCCTTTTTCACTTTACCTATCGTCGAATAGTTTTTGCTGATAGTGATCAACCATCTGCATTTGGGTATGTAATAATCATTTCATTTCCCTGTAAACACGATGAAACCATCAGGTAACAGAAACAACTGTTTTTGTGGGTTAAACGAGCACACAAAAAGCTCATCACTTGAAATACTCGTAGGTCCCACACGATATTTTACAAAATATTCCACTGTATTTCCAATCTTTAACGAGCACCGACCAGGGAGCGTCCAATCCAACTGATTAATCCTCATATTCCCCAGATCTTTCATCTTCCATCTAACTATCAATCTATTTACCTACGTACCTATCATGAAAGGAAACAGGCGTGTTCTACTACCTGAAATAGTGGTCAACGTTTTTTGTTTATTATTTTCGATAATGAACCTTCGCAATTGAGCACGGAAAGAAACAAATTCTCAAAAACTAGTAGTGAAGATATTTTATCGTGATTTTCGTGGTTGGTGCTGCATGCAACCGAATGGTAATATTATCTGTTCTAATTCGTTGTTTGTTCGCCAGAGCGGAACTTCACCTCTCTGATCTGCCGAACGACGTTTGACCGCTTTTTTCAACAGAACTAAAGGAAGAGGAATAATTCGAAAATACTCCTATGTACCTTTGGAAAAAATGCTTTCCTCAAGACAATAGGGTGTGCGAAAAACAAGCATATGCTAAGCGAATTAAAACCTATTTGATAAAAGCTTGATTGTATTCACGCTTGATTGTAGACAACATCCCAATGGAACAATTCACGACTCCACAACCCGTCGGCAATGAATGAATACAATCATTTCAGGAGTAAACCTAAGCTAAATTTGCACATGCGTTAATAATAGACAAGGAATTCAGGATAATATTACCAAAAATAGATGTGCATTGTACTTACGAGGTGAACTGGGATTATGGAATTCAACTCAAGAATGTTGAACACTTACCTAGAACAGAAATATAAATCTATTAGATAACTGAAAAAACGCATAAGAGCCAAAGGGTTAAACATTTTTATGCAATAAGTCGCTCAAACAACGACAGCCCTGGCTAGGACATTCTGTATTTGAAAATCTGTCAATCAAATATGTAGTTTCTCAACTTTTTTTCAATAATAACATTTCTTTTATATAACTTATAGTACTTATAGTCATAATATAAACTCATCTACAAATGAAAATTAATACCCTAGACATAAGAGACTGAATCCCATCCAGTAGGTACGTCTTGGTCTGGACTACTGGACCAAACCGTGTGTCATGGACTATACCTACCTAACATGTATCACTTCACTTTTTCAACCGAATGGCCTTAATCCAATAATAAAATCTCAAGGTATTTTCCGGTGATTTTGTGGTAGACATTTGGATCCTATGTAATACTCAGGTTGAATAACATTGCAGATAAATTAATGTAAGATGGTAATGTGCAGTGGTTTGGTCAGAGTTCGTGTCTGATACGGTTTTGAGATGGAGAAGATTAGCAGTAATTGATGTACCCGGTGTGATAATAATTGTCATTCCCATCCGTCTAGTGGTCATGACGATCTCGTAAATTATCGAAGAGGGACATCTGCAGCTGTTGAGAGAACCCGCGCTTAGGCAGCTCGGACCAACTCTGGATGTGATGCCAACAACTTCGCTCATATTGGGAGCACTGAATGATGTATTATATGACTTGGCCAGGAATTCGGTTGTAACTGTAATAGAAACAATAGGGCCAGAAACCCTTCCCTAAGTTCAGTTAGTCACTCTTCCAGGTTCCAAGAGTGCTCTAAGAAAAATCTCCCAAGTTTAGCTATCCCACCATAAGTTACTCGGGATCTTCTAAAACCAGGCTGCGCTTGTGGCAACAAACTGGTCTTCGATGAACCACTCTAGAAGACATACATTTAGTTTGTATCGCATCAACCTCTACGCCGTAAGGTAGAAGTGGAACGACGAAGTAAGTACACAAGTACCGTATCAGACTTGGGACGGAAAGAGGAATGTAGTTGCCCGAAAGCTCTTCGACCTTTCGCCATCTTGAGCGGAAGGATTATATCCGGTTTTCCGGATTTATACCAAATTCATCAAACCATAATTTTTGGAAGGATCGACTCAAACTCATCTTTAAATTTGATCTTGTTTCGATCAGTCCTCGGCTGAGGCACCCCGCGCGTAACTGGTAGACATTACCCAGTTACGAATGGGCCACTATACCTGTATATCGTGAACCAAAGCACAGTATGTATAATTTATATTGAAGATTCAAGATGTAAGTAACTTAGGGCCGGTTTCATCAAGTTTTTAATCAACGTTTACTTATTAAACCGAAGATCTCAGGTTTTAAGCACCGTTGTCCGGTTTCGCCAACCACATTTAAGATAAATCAATGATCGGAAGAGAAAAATCGACGATCAATATTAACCAGCCGATTTTGGGGTGGTCAGCGACCTAAATCAACGAAATAATTCGCCATTTTGCCAGTTCGACAGTTTCAATGCGAACCATTTTTCTATTATTATTATTATTATTATTATTATCATTATTATTATCATTATTATTATTATTATTATTATTATTACTACTATTATTGTTATTATTCTACAGCCAAAAAAGTGAGTAGGGGATTGTTTAGGGCCGTCTTCGATGGATGAGAGAGATTATATTAAGCTCGATGTTACAGATTTTTTGACGATGAACCTCAATTGAAAAGGCACAAAGCTTTCTAGTTTCTTTGACCTGATGAGAGAGAGAGAGAGAAACAGCTTTACCTACTTATCAACAAAAAAGTTCTAGCCGAGCGCGCAGTTCTTGGGATAATTAATATTGCGATTTTTTGACAATTTTTATCTATTCAAGAGATTGGGATTTCGCATTTGCGCAAGCGTAGTTAAGCCATACAACTTAAAATTAGCAATAAAAATATAGAATTCCGATCGAGATGAAATTCATAAAGTACAATCAACTAACTGCCCACCAAATTTGAGAGAAATCGGACAATTTGTTAGTGAGAAATTGTGTAGGTACTTAACCTATACCTACCTTGGCAGGCACAGCGGGACACATTATTATTGATAATAATATATATGATGTACGCATAAAAAATATATTTTGTAACAGGAACGACAGCTTAAGCATCGCCGATTTTCTTACACTCAATAATGTTGAAATACTTGCGAAAATTTTCAACCAAAATCTGTTTTTCTCTGGCTTCAAACTTCGGTCCGCGTTATCGTTTTGTGACCCAAACTCCGTACTGGTTTCCACAATTTTGACAGTCAACAAAGTTTCTTTCAAAAGTAAACGTAACACTAAAATCAACAATATAAACAACAAACCAAACGCCAAAAAAAAAGAGCTCAAGTAGGTACTTCACTTCACAGTGCACGTCAACATCAATAGTAATAACGCCCAATGCTTCCATTTTGACGGGCCAATGCCGTTAGACCGCGATACCGTTAAATCGACGTTTAGAAAATAAACCGACGTTTTATGAAAACATTATAATCGCAGATAACAATCGTCCTTAACCAACGCTTCAAATCGCCATCTTCAAAACAATGATTCTATTTTAACCATGGTTAGAAAGCATTGGTGAAACCGGCCCTTAAAGTGGGAGTGGAGAGAATTTCGAAAGGTTAACTTCAGCATCGGAGCCCGATAATTCCATTTCGCAATTGGACTTGGGGTGGCCCGCTGTATTAGACAGGTGTTCTCTAAGAACCGACTGCAGACAGGGTTTCTAACAGGCGCAAGACATGCAAAAGAAATAGCAGTAGGCCAACATTAGAGCTTCCCGAGTCGCAGAGATCGATACGATGAACGGAGGTGAAACGCTCAACGCTGCACGATAGGGAGCACCTGCCATTTTTAAAAGCGCAGGTATCTGTAAAGAATGATGAACGGGTGAGGCAAATAACTGATATTAGGCTCGCGATAGAGACCTAACTTTTCCTCTAAACTAAACCTGTGGAACAGCGTGCAACGTTGTGTGATAGCGTATCCCTGTGTCAACGAATTCAATATACTATCACCATTATTCAACTATCAAACCATCTAAAAAAAACAATTTTATTACTATCCCATAAAGTACATACAATTTATAATTAAATGCTATATTAAACATTGCTATGCACGTATATGAATAGAAGGCCACATAACAATCTTCACAGCTGAGCAAGTTCCTCAGTATAGAAAGGAAATTTTAAAAGGATCTTAACTAGGACGTTCGTGCTTCCTATTAAATATGCTGAATACGCCAAAATCCTAGATATTTGATACACTGATTTTTTAAATCCCACATAAATGCACACGTGCGTTCTAGGTCTGAGATCTTAACCTACTGTTTTTTAGCCCCATAGGAACTTTAGTCCAGTTTAGGGCTGGCAAACCTGGCAAAATCAAAAACCAACCAATCAGCTGATAGTCTTACTCATTTTGTGGTTTATTGATTTGAGTTTTCCTAGGGCAACCACAGCAATTTCCGGCAGTTTAGAATGTATCGGAGCAGAAATGCTGTTTCTCTACTTGAAACAGATCACGTGCTCACCTGTAAAAATTGAATAAGAGGAAGTTGCCCGTTTTTCAAACAGACCACCCAATATAAACCGAAGGTTATGGGCAGCTGAAAGCGACGTCGTGACAGCATACGATTCGGCGGCTCCAAACCATTTTCCCGATGGTAATCGAATAGTCTGGCGGGGCGGTGCCAATAAAACGGTCGCCGGACCTCTGATTACGGGTATCGTTCGGATCTGGTGAAGTCTGTACTTCTATAATGCACCAAATGGTATCAGATTGCGCAGACATTCGGACGCCCCAACACCCTCCCATCCGTTTCACGATCTGACCGCTAAGCCGCAATTAAAATCCCGTCCAACGACCGACAGCGGTTTATTGGATTGGAAACTTAAAAATGCATACTAAAAAACAAAACAAAAAACACCCGAGGCAGATATCGAGCGAATATTATTTATGATTCGTCACTCTGCGGGTGAGCGGACGGTTCGTGTTCGGTGATGATTACATCAACCTGAAAAAAACATCGCGGAATTACGCATGCAACAGAGCAATCGGCACACATCCGAATAATGACAGTTTGTGAGAGCATAATTCGTTCGTTATCCTGAAATTACGGAGGCAAGTCGGGTCATTTCGAGGGTGGCGGACGCATTAAGTTCCGAAGCTGTCTGTAAGGGGGGGCAATGGGAATAGCTGGTACCAAATAAATCACTGGGCGCTTATCGCGGGATAATACAATAATTAATTAGCGAAATAACCGGGTATTACCTTCTAACGTCTGATTTCTAGGTCGCTCCGAAAATCTAGTGCGAGAAGGAAATTTCATATCAGTAATATCAGGATTGGGAAATCGAGGACAGGAAAATTCAAACGTGCAATTTTGAAAATAACTGAAGTCATACGCGAATGTGATGAGACAGACATACCACAACGTTGGAGTGTTTCTAGCTGAAATTGATGCAGGAGGGGAATTCCGGAAACGAGAGAAAACTCGAAATGATCCAGAAGGGAATGTAAACAAAATGAAAATTCTGCAAAGAAGGACATGATGATGATATGGCGCGTTTAGAACCCTCAGGCCTTCTGCGCGGGAGTCACCTGAGCGGACACTTGCTCCGAGTTACAAATTTACGCCACCCCAGGGCATGCAGCTGAGATCCTGGCAAAGAAGTAGCCATCAAGCGAGCGAAGGAAACCACAGGCGTACTTGACGTTTGAACGTTGAGAAGAGGGGAGCAAAGCAATCCTGACATGGAACGTCACGTAGCAGGCGCAGTGGGAAGGTTCGAAGAATCATTCCAACAGTATAGGTGGCGATGGATCTGCTGATCAAGGCAGAATCCCAAAATCGCTGGATGAACCCAACAAGGAGAGAATCCGTTCGCCAACAACAACTATACCGCCGAAATTAGTGTCCTACACGTTAACCTTTCAAATATCTAGAAAATAGCCGCCACAATGGCGGCGTGTAGCGGAATGATGGCTGGGGCAATTAAAACATCGTTAGGGACAATGTATTTTTTTCTTCTCAAATTCGAATTTTAGGGGTCGTAAAATCGCTATAACAGGTTTTAAAAGAAGGTAAATCATCAAAAATAGATACATCTACATAAAACTTATATCACCTCTGATAGAATCATGCGAAGCCTATAAAGAGACCAAAGGTTTAAACGTAGTGTCATGCCTAGCGTTCGAGTAAAAAAAAAAAATATCCCGGGAAATAACACCCAATGAGGTTAAATCCAGAGTTACAATTTAATTTAAACAACAAATCGCTGCAATCAGAGTTACAATTTAATTTAAACAACAAATCGCTGCAATCTGTCAATACAGTAACAAGTCTGCATGTCATTTCAGGAATAACTTCGGTTGTTTTAGGTTTTTAATGATTTCCTCTAGCATTTTTAGCAATGGTGTATAGAACTTTTAACAAATCTCAAAAATCTGACAACTTCTCAATGCTACCATGTTTTGGGAGGAAAGGCTTGTTTTCAGTTGGAATAGAAAAGAGTCCGCTCAGACTCCGAGGATTATTTGTTGTGTCCCAAGATGCCCGTTTGTGAGACTCCAATTGTCTCGTGTGCCACCGTTCAAGGTTTTCCCTGTCTGTTTTCCCCATCCGAGTCCATCCCCCGTCCTCATACCCCGCATCATTTATAAGGGCGACCGTCCGGGAAGTGAATATGAAGGGATTGCATCCAAGGGAAGGAAAACGTCTCTGGCAGGGGCCGACGGGATCATCACGCATGCATCGCCCTTTGAATAAGCAAACACTGCAGGGAAATGCGATAGTTTGTTTGTATTTATGCAGGTGGATCCATCGCTTGGCTCTAGGACCTTGTCAACAGATGCTCAGCTGCCGTATCTGGAGCCAAATCCAACCGAACTCGCGGTATATTATTTACAATGTCTCTGGTAACTCCAACTAACAAACCAACAATAAACCTTGTACAATAATATTTATTTTAGCAATAGTTGAGTGTCTAAAGTCCACTCGCCCAATAACAAAGAACGGAGAACCGCCATGGGCCGATATTTAGCATTTTTCACCCCAAAATCTTGATAAAGCATTATGGAAAACTATTCAGCTCAACAACCAACATGTGTGAGCCGTGAAACGGATGGCAAGAAGGCGCGTGACGACAGAAGGTGCTGCATTGATGGGGACCGAAGAGAGTCCGCCCTCGGCTGGCGGGCGTGGAAGTCGAAAGCTACAATAAATCAAGACCCACTTTCTGACATTATCGCTAATCTTATACCCTACATATTGCTACCCCCTACATATTGCACCTTTTTTGAAAGCTCTTACTCAAATCTTCACACAAAAAATCAAGTACTACATAGCATCAAAAAATGACACTAGCAATAACTGTCACCCTCCAATAATAGGTATGCCTTAATCCACAGACGGAGTGGATAGAGTTTTCTTCTATATAGCTCATTAAGCAGTCCCAGGATGGTCTCAGTATCGCCGCCGAAAAGCGAAATAAAACGGAAGAAGACTTTCATCTGCGCATGCGTAGATGAACGTGTTTTTTTTAAAATAAAACAAACCATTAGCGAAACAATACTTCAAAATTGTTAATTTAAATGTACAGCGGAACCTGGATAAGTGAGAAATGTCTGGCAGCAGAAGTCGGTCCCACCCCCTTGAGGACCGAAAATCTCATTGAGTGGGAAAATGAGACCTCTACGAGTGGGACCCGTTTTTCCCGAGGACAACCTCTATGAGTGGGAATCTCAGCCGCCAGAGCCTCTATGAGTGACCTCTAACCAAGTGGGACTAGCTGACCAAGTGGGACTAATTGATCTGCCGACCTCTAACAGTCGAAATCGGCCCCACTTTGCTGCTTTGTGTTGTTTTGTTGTTATGCTAAAAATCGAAGTTGACTGATTTATTGAGTTCACTCGATTTTTTAAATAAAAATTAATTTTTTTAAACCCTTTACATCTATTTCTACAATAACTACACGACAAAATGCAACAAATTTCATTCAAATACAACCTAAACTTCCTCTTTTTTGTACTTTTTTCTATTAGTGGGAAACTCGGGTAAGTGCAAGTTCCACTTGTCCAGGTTCCACTATTGCATTGCTGCATCCTGGCACAATCGTGGAATCACCAACTTCCGATGGTTCAACGAGTGTACTCTAGAAATTTCAAGGCACAGGATTTGATGAAATGAATAAAATTAAAATAAGCTCATTACATAGGACAAAAATTCCCCCTCCACATACCCCGATTCATAAATATACATTTAAATTTGACCTAGGTGACATACTGGCACATGACGGGAACTTTACATAAGGTTTGGAATTCTAGACCCATGAGAATACTCTCATTTATTAGAATCGACCTGTTTGCAAATTTAAAATTCAAAGGAAATGACAGAGAGGGCCCCAACCAAAACCACATAGGAATCCACAAACACACACACACACACAGGGTATTGTCAAAGGCGTTGCCAAAACTTTGGTTCCCCCAATCTCCTTCTTACCATCTTCAACCTCGAACAGTTCCAATAGGTATACATATAAAATAATTGAAAAACTTGAATTAAAATAACGTAGCGAACCAATTCGATGGAAGGAAAATATAAAACATTCAATAAATGGTGAGAAGATAAACAGCGAGAGGATTACGCCGAGCGAGTTCAATCAATTAATCTTTTTTTTCCCCACTTCGAAATGGTAATTCACTAAATGGAAGGGTTGAGTGAAAAGCGATTACTATATTCTCTTTTAAAAGTAATTGGCATTTGTGGGGGAGAGGGAGCGAGAAATTATCGTATCCGAAGGGTTACAATGAAAATCGGACATTAGCCCAGAGCTCAAGGGAGAGATAGCAAGTCGTTTATCGAAGGCGCGAACCGGTGGTCTTGATTTATACTTGTTATATTGCGTACGGGCTGTACGAACCATCAACAGGGACATTAGCAGAGTTTGGATTCGTCCTCCCGGCAGTTTTAGTTTAAGAGTGCGAAATCAACCCCTGGACAACTGGCACTTTGTTATGTTGAATCAATCTAATTAATATGAATGGCTCTGGAGGGGGAAAAAAAAGATCCTCGGAAAGGGAATGTTTGTAAAAGCATGGACCCTCGTTCTGTTTTCCTCCAGACTCACCCTTCAACGATTGCTGCAACGGATTCTGTTTCTCCCTCTCTTCTTTCCTTCGTTCCTCTTTCAGGCTTACAGAATGAATTTTTCACCTGACCATTCTTTCGGGCGGGAACGGCAAAGGTGTGGATGGTCGTCTGTTTAAATAATAACGAGCTCTAATAATGCATCTTTTAAGTAGGCCATTCCCAAAACAACTCGTTCCGCCCTTTCCAGCGATACCGGTTAAATTTTCCCTTATTCCTCTTCGGGCCTCGACCCTGTTCTGATGTTTTTCCTACCGTCTGTAATTCTTTTCAGAGTGATTTTTACAATTCCCTCCCCTTTTTTCAGACTGGGTCCTCAAGAAGAAAAGCTCATTATTATATACTTCGTAGTAATAATCCTATTTCGTCCAAAGCACAGCACAGGTATCCAAGCTTGTGAAGAGCTGATTCTGGCAACATGTCCATATTTATTCAACACGCGACAAGTCCAGTTACAAGAATTCTGATGAGTTCCAATAGTGCACATAAGAATAATGATATTATTTTACGGTAAGTAGTGAAGGAATAGACAATGCTACGACGTTACAGTTTCTCAAGATTTATTCATTAGGTATTTATTATAGTTGATTAGTTAAGACGTGTTCACTTTAAAATGAACAAATTTTTGAAAATTAGTTCGTTGAAGGATGCGTGCAATTGGTGAAATAGGTCAGCTTGCGGCTCGTTGGAAAATAAGTTTGTTTCCCTCGCCATGCGGCATAATTTTCATATAACGTTTCTAGTAAATAATTACATCTTGGAGTTCAGAGAAAATCCCTGTCTCCTATTTGTGCTTAAATTACAAGAGTGATTTACACAGCTTCTCAAGATTTAAAATCTTATCCACAGTAGCTTCCGTTGCTGTCGGTTTAGCTCGCGAAGCAATATTCGTAGTTTGCGCTTTTATTTTGGGGTAATTTACGAGCGGGTCCCTCGACGGGATTATTAAGTTTTCTCGCGGAATGATTAACCTCTTTTTCGACTCGTTCACCGGGTATTCGCATATTAGATTATGAAACTCTGCTTCACCACATCACCACGTTGACCTGGTGGAGCTTATCATGAAACAGCTGATAAACATTTCGTATAAAACGGCGACAAATTCTAAAACATGTTGAAACACATACACATACAGTGTAGAGTCCGCTAATCCGGACCCCGATCGTCCAGACATCCGGTTAATTCGGACGGAATTTAAAAATGAACTAATTAAAATTTAATTCCTAGAAATATCGGTTAGTTAATTCAAGTACATACTTATCAGAATTTCAATTTCATTAAAAGAAATTTGTTATTCAGTCATCAAAAATTTACAGTGACAGGAGGAGGAAAACTATAGGTACATTATATAAGCTGAAGGAAAAGGAGTACAAATGAGAGGAAAATCGCTAAAATATTGCAAATTCCGCTTAATTCGGACTTTCGGGGATCCGGAAGGGGTCCAGCCCCATCTAGTCCGGTGATCTGCTGAATACATGGAAGGGCACTGGAACGACAAATAATGGAATAATGCTTAGTTCATCCCAGATGTTAGAACGGAACTAACAATAAGTTCAGTCTTTCGACCACGAGCTCTAAAACCGTCTCACAGGCATACTGGGCTAAACACGCCGAACAGGATGGTCTAAAAATCCTTTAGTAACTAACCTTTGACTGAAAATATCCGAAAGGCTGAGCCAAAGCACCGCTCAGATAGCAGGTAACAATGGAATATGCAAAGGCCCTGGCAGGTACAGTAAGCTCTTACCCTTTCGTGTCCAGGTGTCCCCAATGTAAATTTCACATTCATGTTACATACATCCATTAAAAACTACCAGAAACTAACATGAATATATACGTATTTAAAATTAAAATCTCAGACGTACGTCCATGGGGACCTAACCTATTATAGACTAGTTCTGATGTAATGACACCAAGGTTCAATTTCAAGTTCAAAGAGTTTTTATTTGTAGCAGCTTTCAACTGACAATACATACGTCGATAGAATGACAGAGAACCTAGGTAAAATACACATCCAGTGTTTAACAAACATGTCCTGAGTATAGAAGCAGTAAAATATATAAAACCAAAAACGTTGAGAAGATGGTAAATAAAGATTTGGGGGATGCAAAGAATAGAATACGAACCACAATATCAAAGATGGCTTAATGCAGAAAGGATAGTACTTATATTGCAGCAGACTTAAATATTTTAAAAAACTACTCAACAAAAATTATCACAGTAACCAGGAAATATTATAAAAATCATCAAAAAAGTAAAGTTCGGCTTGGAGTAGGCGTGCAAGAAAAACATTATGTATACCCACTAAAATGATGTATGTTTACGAAACTATCGACACGGTTGGATGCCTACGAGGGCTAACCAATTAGCTAACCTGGAAAAACCACGGTCATCTAATGATTTCTCCACGAGAAAATATCCCTGGCTGGCGCGATTACTATTTGAGGAACTACTCTACCCAGTTAAAACTACAAAAACAATTGCAATTAAAAAAAAGAAACAACAACAGTTTCAGTAAACAACAAGTTTGTGAATGTAACCAATTTAAGAGCACAATTTTGCAGACATTATAGTAAGAAACACCATTGAATATTACCATCTAGCTGGAAAAAAGAAGAAATAGAAGGAAAAAACATTAACTCGAAGAAGATTGAATGAAATTATTAGACCATGCGCTATAGGTTTTTGCCTATCAAGTGCTTACAGAAAGAACCGAGTGAGAAAGGCCTGGACAGGTCATGTGACCTACAGGCCAGATCGCGAAAAATGGGAATACGTAATCTATAAATTATGTAAACAATTTTAAAATATGTGTACTTTTACTGTACTTATGAATAAAACTTGACTGACTGAATTAACTACCAACAACGAACTTAGAACCTAAGTTTATTGGCATATAATCAAATATATAGGTTTTGACTCACCTACGGTGTCTGGGGGTGATGACAGGTGCTTTATCAGATCCGAACTGATGAAAATTCGAGTTCATCCCGAATAATGGTCTAACAATGGAAGCGGTCTACCCAGTGATTCCATCAGATCGAGCGTATGTAAGAAAATCCTTAGTCCAGAGAATATCTCGAGCCATCGTCGAGGGATAATTTCCTTCAATGTGTATTCCGATCACCGAGGGAGATGGGATGGTTTCCGTATAATCCGAAGAAGTTGTACCACCGATGGGTTTGGACGGGATCCAAGATTCTGGCCGGAAGAGAATTTACCATCATGAGCCCTTCCCGCAGCTACTGCCTGGTTTATACTAAGCTTGTAAAAGAAAAAGAAAACACTCCGTATCCCGCTCATCAGTAAACGCATAACCGATAACGTAGAATCCTTTTGCTATTCTGGTTTATGGAGAATTGAAAACGAACTGCAAAAGAACGTCAAATAGATTTCTCGGATTTCTCTACGTCAAATAGATTCCTTCTATTTTCGTTCAGACCCCACAAAGCTCAGTCTGGAAAATTGAATAGAGCACGGTATTTTGTGCAAATTACACTCTATAAACTCTTATTGCCACCATTACCAACGACTGAACGTTGCAAGAAAATGGGTTGAAGGGACAAAAGACACAAAGCTCGAGACAATTACGTTATACTCGACATCTCCCAGTGTGTAGTATCAAATTCAATTTCCACTAGCTTCCTGGCCAACTTGATGTAATATACTTGATGAAGTAGTCGGAAGACTTCCTCTATAGCTATATAGTACTACGGTTGTTACCTCGTATCCACATACGTGAACTCAATTAGACATCCGAAAATTCAGCTGATACTGATCAAGATTTGCAATTTACAAAACAATGAGGTGCATGTGTAGATTTTTCAGTTGTATTCTAACAATAATATTAAAATCCTCATAATTATGGTTATGATCGGAAGACCCGACTATTGCATAGTTTCAACATTCATGGAAGGGTCCTAATTTATTATTCGATGCTACTGTCCAACTCATGTTTTTGTTGTAGGCACAATATATCCAATAGTTTGCGTACCCAAATGCATTTTTGAATTTTTCTCAATGCAAATCCGTTTCAGAGTATAACTTAAATCACTTGCGGCGGAGTAGTGGAAATCTATAGCAAAAAACCACAAGATAAAAACAGAATAGTCTATTTCCTAACAAAACTGTAGACCGGTTTCGGTTGTTGAACCATCATCAATAGGTACACAATAGAAGTTTCTATTGTGTACTGATGATGGTTTAACAACCGAAACCGGTCTACAGTTTTGTAGTTTCTTACGTGGAAATAGACTATTATATTTTTATCTTGTAGTTTCAGAGCATCCAAAATCCACCCCATGAAGTGCAACAATGAGGAGTGGCCATAACTTCCGTCTATATTTTTTTAAATGAAAGTAGGTCAAATTATAAGAATTTTGACAACAACCGCACAACCCTACGATGAATGCATTTGCACGAGTGACGCCCAGGCTGGAGGGGTGCAATGACGTCATTCTTTGCCGAAACTTTGAAAGCTCATAGAAAAAGAACTAGTCATCGTAGGAGAGCGCGGTTGGTCTCAAAATCCTAAGAATGGAGCCTACTTTCATTTATAATGGGAAAGTAATATAAACAGAAGTCGTGGGTACTCCACGTTTTCATTACCTATAAATGGAGAGATGAAAATTTATGTGACCTTGGCTACGAGACGAACTATTCGGAATTTCGCCAAAATGTTTGCAACAGCTAGCGAAATCGTGAGTTCAAAGATGAGCAATATTGAAACCCGGAAAAAGTATGTAGCTAAACACCACCAAAAACTGCTTCAACATCGTTACTTCGACAATTCTCTCGCGGTTTGACTGGAACTTTCTGTTCGGTCCAAATCAGTTTTTTTTTTCCTTTTTGTAATCCCAGTGTAGTTCAGAAATGATTGAAACTACATTTTGGGCAAATATGCAAATATGACGATTTGGTGCAAATATGACTTTTTAGCGTTTGTTCTGAAATGCACTGTACGTACTCGCTGTCTCCGCCAACCTGTTATTTGGTCAACTCATTAGACAGGTGTATCAATTTTATTGTTGGTACAACAGGTAAAATCAAACAAAGAGAGACTCGTATTCGAGTAGGGTCTGCTTTGACTAACATTTTAGTTGCACAAGCAGACAGGTGCTCCACCGTACAATAGTCTATTTAGAGGGAAAACGCAACGGAAAATAGAGAAAAACTCTAACGACCATTGTTGTATGGGCGAAGCAGATGGAAACTGAAAAGAGAGAAAAATGTAGGGAAAATATTCACTCTTTCCACGAACACTTCTATAAACCAGAAGAAAAATCCCGTGGATTTTTAGCGGTATATGCGAAATACTACGGGAGCAATCACAATTACGGAGTCGGTCAGGCGTACAGGGGCGACGCTGTTTTACCGTAGTACGAGAAAAAGGAGTAGGAGGCCGCGGGAACAATAAATGTAGTAGGGGAAACTTCTCCTGGTGATATTGACTCCGTAATATGACACTGTGGCGTCGTAACATCTGGTCCAGGACTTTCATATCGAACAGCGAAGAGAAGGCATGTACGAGTATATAGGTGGCCGGATAAAATGGAAGACAGGTACGGGAGCATCGGTATCTGTGTTTCAGAAGGGAAAAACATTCGTTTGAGGCAGGCAGATTTGGAATAAACTCGACTCGGTGTTGATTTGATCAAAGTCAACGGGGAATGTGAAGCGGTACGGGTAATCAAGGATTAGTACCTAATAACGCCGTCGTCATTTTCCTCCAATAAAACGGTGTTCGAATTCAGCTCGGATTGGATTTTCAAAGGGGATCTCAGCATTTGATTAGTCGGCAAAACGTGATTTTAATGCGGCTAATGAATGCCTGAAATCTCAGTGACATGATAATAGCTGACGAGACAAGTAACCCGCACGCTGTATAATAAAGTGAGAAATTTATCAAACAATCGAAAGTTAGGTACGGCGCATAGTGGGCTGCTTATATTTTTTATGATTTAGTAAACTATATGAACTGTTCTATATACAGCATAATGCATGAGAAACCAGACGAAAAAACGCTGCAAAGTCCTTGTCACATGGGTTTATTATTCTACTGGACATACCTACAGAGATGTTGGCTGTTTATTTATTGTTTCTTTCATATAAAATAATTGAAATAGCTATCTCTGGTGGTTTCCACCAATTTTGGCCCCCAAAACACGAATAAGGTACCTACGCTTTTTTTTTTTTTTAATAAATTATCTCTGATCACTGATAGTACCATTTTATCGTCTTGATCCACCTGTTGACACTTTTTCCAGTGTTATTCTACAAATTGATGGTGATTTCAGACGATTTCCCAGGTTTTTGACTCATAAAAAATCAATTTCGGGAGCTGAACATTCGGTCATCTCGTCCCCAAAAACATGAAAAACGATACCTTAAAAGCTCATGTTACCAACATGTTGCTAAAACGCAAAAAGTACCTATTTTTACACACATTTTCACTCATAACACCCCTGGGTATATTCCGATCGGGCTGAAAAGTTTCGGGACACAACTAGAGCCCAAATGGAGCATGTGTGCGAAAGAACGATTTTTCTAGACCGAAAATGAAGCCTGTACACGTGATACGGCGGACGGCGTACGGCGTACGGCGGACGGACATTGCATTTTTGGAATCTACGCACCTTGAAACGGAAAAGAAAAAATTTTGAGGGGGTGTTATAAAAATTTTTTGCTGAGCGAATACATAGGTGTATTATTCACAGAATAATAAACCAAAACTAGATTTCCCTTCAATATACATTTCCATTGATTAAGAATTTCGCATAATTCCGCGAAAGGGATAAAGTTTATTAAATCATGGGAAAATATAGAAATACCTATTAAAATGTTTGCCAATGTCGCGATTTTTACCCCTTTCGTCCCACTGTGCGCCCTACCTAATTTGCAACTATTTGATAAAATTCCCACTTTATTATACAACGTACGGGTTCTCCGCCTCGCCATCTATTATTATGTCATCGAAAAAATAATGCCATAAAAAAAAGTGCACCCGTACTGTTCACTTGGGGGTGGGAGAAATGCTTCCCTTTGAAAGATCTCATGATTTGTTTGTCATTCTGCGACACCAAAACATTACATGCAATTCATTCCTAAAACAAGTTTTTAGCACCACTTCTTATTTTTTTGTTTATCAAATTATCTACTTTTAGATGTAATTGGGAAAAGAAGAAAAAATAGAAAGAAAAAAAACCCAGCGATTCGGAATGATTGCCGTGTTCTGCCGGAAAAAGAAGCTTCGTCCTCCTTTTCCACAGGTATTGGGCGACAAATAAGAAATAACTCCGACAAATCAACTTGCTTTTCGTACAATTTCGGAACACTGGACACCGAAATAAAGCATTGTAAACAGTAGAATATGAATTGTGGAATGTATTTTTTTCGAATTGCGACTCATTTCGTCCTCAGAATAATTATTATGTGAAATCGAATATGGTGGGCGTGAAATCTCACTGCCGTAGTTCATCTAGTAAATCAAATGGGTCAAATGCTCAAACTAAGATGGAGGCTTTCCTCAGCTGAATCGTGATTATACGATTTGATACTCAGGCTTGGATTACGAAATCAAAAAGAGAATAGTAAAAGCCTGCTGCGCAGAATTGTAAACAGACCAGTTGGTAGCAGGAACAGGATCCTAAAAAGCATTGTTCAGAGCAGCACGGCCGTCCATTAGTGCCAGAGTTGTGAGCGCAGGCAGCTATAATGTACAGCCTGCCCCTTCACACTGCTACCATCACAACGCGTCATGCGAGTATATTTATCCCTCGCGAAATGAACTTTCCTCGCTCCCAACACTTGCGCACAGCAAGTCTGATATTCCTTGTTTCAGTGGAAGGGAAACAACGTTTGTTATTCAAGTTCGTTTGATAGAAGAATTTCACTGGTAACGTTATATAGCCCAGTCAAATGGTGTCAAAAAGGGGCCGCTCGTTGCGAAGAATCCGGTAGTCGTTCCTTTGTTTTTTGCGGTGCTGAATCCGAATCTCAAGTTATCCAACAAAATTTCCAGAAGAATTTTGAGGAAACTGCAAACAAGAGCGACATTTTCGCACTTTTTGTTTTGCATTTTTTGCTCATAATTTTAAAGGAGTGTGGTAGCAAAACAAAATCACGCTTACCGTTTTTAAAGTAGACTAGATCTGCCACAATTTTAGCTCAACCGTCGAAAACGTCATGCCTAAAGCCATCCATTATATCCACGCCATACCCAGACCGTTCTCAACGAAGTCATTTTTTGAGGGAAGGTTGGCCCTATTTTACTCTTTTTTAACCATTTTGTCAGCTAAAGAGCCGGTCGGAATACAAGTCACCAAAATCGAAGGAAACCTAGGATTTTGCAACATTACCATTAAACAAACCTGGTGGAACCCTAGGTTTCCCTAGAGCATTTTGAGAGGTGTGATGAAACAGATTTGAGGGCACCACTATTTCAAATATGAGCTCAAAAGCATACTTGCAAAACGCCAAAAGAAAACAACCAACTTATAGAAAGGGGAAGTAATGATTTGTGGTGGATTTCGTTTAACCCTGCACATCTTGCGCGAATTTTTGTTATTTATTTATCTATTTATTTATTTATTACTTTATTACGGGCAAGCCCAATTACATTACAGGTCAGTGACAGTGAGATACAGACATAGGTAAACATTCTTACGAGTTATGATTATAATTGTTACGCACTGCAAATAATTACGGAAAAGGAAGACAATGATGAAACTATAAAATTTGAAAAATGGAACATGGAATCTTTCACTATAGGACCACATCGGGGGTACCGCGAACCACGGCCCTCAACCTCGAGAGGGAATCATCAAAAAAATCAAAATCGGGATTCAAGTTCAAAAAGAGGTTTGCAGTTCGTGGGATACGACGAAGGGGGCGATTTAGTTGGTAATGTGTCGGCGAGAAAGGAATACCAAACAACGGCGAAGAACGTGCAGACAATCGTGGAACCCGAAGGTTAATCTTGGATAGGAGAACAGGGCAGGAGACCAGATTATTTAAGATTTTGAACAGCAGAGTGAGGTCAGCCACGCAACGACGCTTCTCAAGGGGCATCAAACGGCAAACTCCACGTAGGTGTTCGTAGTTCACATCGGATGAAGCAATGCCAAGCTTATACGTCACATATCGAAGAAATTTGTTCTGCACTCTCTCCAACGTGTATTTGTGCACTGCATAGCAGGGTGCCATACCGGGGATGCGTATTCCAGGAGCGGAAGAACCAAAGCCTTGTACAGAACCACCAAGGCATTCACGCTGCAGAATTCACGGGTATTCCTTTTGAGAAATCCCAAGGCTCTCAGGGCTCGTCCCGCAATGCCATCAATATGCCCCGAAAAAGTGAGCCTCCCGCCACATCGCACACCAAGATCAACCACCTCATCCAGCCTCCGAAGATTAGAACCACACAAGGTAGGTATAATCGTGCAATAGGGGTTGAGCGGTTCGGTTGAAGGTGACAACGGAGCACTTGGACGGATTCAAGAAGAGGAAGTTCGCGGAGCACCACTCCTCCAAACCACGCAAGGCTTCCTGTAGGGTCTCACAATCACTCGTGGAAATCACATGGTAGAAGAGCTTCAGATCGTCGGCAAACATCAAGCAATGCACATCCGGGTGTATACTTTTAACAACACTGTTGATCATAAGCAGAAAGCAAAGCGGCCCTATGTGACTTCCCTGGGGGATTCCAGGGGACGCAGTAAAGGGAAGTGACAAAATGGGTTATTGAACCAATGAGCCGCTGTGGTCACCACTACCCCTCGAATAACTGTCAGATTTTGTAGGACCTCCACTCTGTCTTGGAAACCTGCGATGGACTCGTATTGTGGAACAATGAATGGCTTTGAGGGATTCTATCAGTAGGAAAGGCTGCACTGAAATCCACAGGTTTCGCTGCATCATATGTTTCGACAATGGATCCTATTTTTGGAAACAAGCTCTACATTACGTTACGGTGAGTTGAAAAGGGAAGTCTGAATTATTAACAGCTTCATTTGGAGGATGGTTTAAAAAAAATTACCGTAGAGTAACGCACGCATTACAGTGGACGTCCCTTATGGTGGTGTATAGATCACTCCTGCTCGTTGCGAATTCATTGTGCAACTTAATTACGGAATGTCGTGTGATTTTATTATTAAAACAATGCCCAAAAATACTGTGAATGCATTGATTGATAGGATTGAGGCTGCTACCTACCTATTGTTTCTTATGTACCTATGTCGTATGGCAGCTTCAAAAGTTGTGAATACGGGCATCGGACACAAGATTTGAAGAAAATTCGGCGTTCTCAACCCCCCCCCCCCCCACCCCCACCCCCCCCCCCCCCCCCCCACCACCAACCATAGAAATAACTTTCGAAATTCCGGCGACGTAGTGCACAACTAGAATTCTGCACCGGAAAAAATAAAAAAATCGGTGGAGAATGGTGGCCTGGGCACCGCACATAAGATTCTGTCGCACGCACACACACACACACACACACACCTACGGGGTTTTTTTTTGGCTGATTCAGGATGGTCTGAAACGGTTTTCAATGCCGTTCTTTTCATTCTCGGCTGATTGCTTTCCTCTTCTGATCAGATCAAACACGTAAGGCCGTCTCTTCCTACTGAGGGACGTCCTAAAAAGGGTCTGAGGCTTAAGTGGCCTAAGTTTTCAAATATCCAATTACGAACAAATATGTAGCATGGAATATTACCTACAGTATAGCAAGAGCGAAGAAGTGACTGGTTTAGGTTTCGAGAGCGCCCTCAAAGATGATGACAACGTGAGGGTGCTGTACAACTCGCAGGAATGGATATCTATGTCGTTGACTGACGAGGATCCATTCGAATACCCGTCAAAATAACTGTCAGTTCACGGAACCTCAATCTTATGCCGGTCCCTCTTGAAAATTGGCGAGGCGCTCGCATTGGAACTACAAACTATTTATTGTATGAGAGGGTATGCGATTGGCAGGAGGCTATTCTGACTTGTAAAATTATAGCCTCTGGATTTAGGCCCGAACGAACTGTTTGGGATTGAAATACTTCCCTAAGGAATTCGTTTAATTTTACGTAAGATATTTGAAAGCTACCGCTACCCTTCAATTCGTAAACAGAATCATCAACAGGTGCGCACTCTCGGGGCGAATGCAGTTGGATTCACCTCCAGTCCTTCACTTCCTCGCTTCGCTAAAGTCAACGCGCTCTTTTCTCATACTATTTCACCAAGTATCCCCCGCCGCAAGTACAATTCGGCCCAAAATGCCTGCTTTCGAGTACGGTAACGTCGTCTTCCTGGCAGATTCATGGGATTCTCGCTGCAGACTTCTCTTCAACTAAGGGGGACGAGAACTGTTTTCGACTCACGTACTTCGCTGGCGGAGTCCTCAGCTTACTTTGTGAAGAAATTAATAACCAACTCAGTTTTCTGAACGAACACTCTTCACTTTTTATGGATTACAAGCATTAATGTCGGCACATGAAGTAATCCATTGGTCACGTTAGACCGCAAGTTTGTATTTTGGATACGTTGTATATTTTTGTAAGTTTTTGGATACGCTATTATTTTTGGATACGTTCCTCATAACAGTACAGTGATATCTCTATGGATATTGATCAACTTCATTCCGAGGCGGGCGTCGAAACATCATCATCATTTTAGTGAATTTTCAAAGAAAATTAAGATATTGCAATGGATCCAAAATTTCAGAACATGAACTTTTGACATTTTTTAATAAGCAAATCCGTTTCAGATCATCCTGAATTCATCCCGATTTTAACAGAAATTTATAATGTATTACATACAATAGGTATATATTCATTTATTTATTAGTTCATTTACGTGTCACTCAAGACGATATCTGGTTTTGGGTACATGATAAAAAGTCCAAATTTCGCTAAAATGTTGGTACTGCCAAACAAAAGGATGAATTCGAAGATGGGTAATTTTCAAAAATGTCAAGGGGGTCAAATTTGAGTTTTTTGGGGGTCACAAATCGGTAAAAACTACTAAACTCGCGAGCTAGTGATTTAAAATCATGAGAATAGCGTTAAATTTTGATATTTTGCTGTCAAAAATTGGTATTTAGAGCTAAAAATCCGTATTTATTCGTGTGGGATGGTGATTCACGACAGAAAGAGGGACTATTTTGATCATAAAAAGATTTTTCTCAAAAAGAGTACGTCAAATATGACTTTATAAGGGTCAAAAATCGGTAAAAATTGCTAAAATCTCGAAATTATGTAATTTTACGAAAGTGGTACGGTTTCTCACTATATCATCTTTTGACACAACAGCACGAATGTTTCTTTGAAAATTCGCTCTTGTAGCCGTGCTCCATGATTGGAATTTTAAACATTAGAGATGCCATTGGAATGAAAGACATGTATACCTACTCAGTAGAATTATTGGAGTCACACAAGAAGTGCGATTGGTGAAGGATGTGAGAACGCACTCAGCGATGGCTGCATCACGTAAGGACTCTGTACACCTCGCATGAGTGGATCATTGTTGTCGAGCGATGGAGGTGTTGAGATAGTCGCTAATACCCCTCCAATAACTGTCAGATCGAGGAACCTCAACCTTCATCCTCGGCCTTTTTATCAAAAGCTGCGAGGCCCTCGCATTGTGGAACTACGAGTGGGCCTGGAGGGGAGACTCCACTATTAGGGAAGGGATGTGATTGACGTAGTGCGGAGGGTGTGGTACAAGACTCGCAGCATCCAGCATCCCCATCTCGACAACGCCATCTCTTTCTTCTCCCCTTCAACGTTCTTAACGTCACGTTTCCCCTTCGGTGCCACGATCTGCGGGCATCACGCCTGCCTCTTCCCACCACCACCGCCACCACTCAGACGCCCCCCCACAAAACCAGCATATCCTTCGCGATCAGCCGACAGATCGCGTGACGTGGCCGCCTCCTCTTCAACGGAACACGCACAAACACGCACACGCTCCCACGCGCCGCACATCTCGGACCGCCCTCGACGAGTCTGAGTGTTTATATAGCCAGCGGAACAAACCCTTCAACTCTATTAGGAGGTTAACCATGAAAAACGATTTTGTTAGTCTCATTACATCAAAAGAAATGCAGCATTCACACGAGGGGACGTTGATGCGAATAGTTCGGGAACCATCGGCCGATCTCTTCCCACGATCCTAACCTGACCACACTCACCACCCCAAGCAACTAACCACACTTATTGTTATTGATGACGGGATAGGATTCGTATTATGTATTCACATTTTTTTCCAGGCTATGTATCCATGAATTTCAACTAGATGTGTCCATACTTTTGAACCCTTTTAACACACTTCAATTTCACATACCTCGTTATTAATACGTATTTTCAAATAATTCATTAAATAATAATGAGAGCCCTACTTTTCAATTTCAAATGTTTTTCAAAGTTTTGGAGAACCCCGCCACTTGCGGATGGTTGTAGGGAGCTGTGTAAACCGTATTTTGCATTACATAGACCAATGTTGAAAACTAATTTTGGCTCAGACACTGTTTTCTCATGAGAAATGCCACGAAATTCACAATCTAATAGACAAATGGGGTCTGCCCACGTACTTATTTATAATTAATTTTTTTAATGAAATTAGATTCCATTCTAAGATCTTTGACACCAACCGCACTGGCCTACGACAATTAGTTCTTTTTTCATGATTTTTCAAAGATTCCAGAGGTTCCTACGTCAATGCATCCCTCTTCCCTGGGCGGCAACCCCTTGAACCGCTGTGATGTAGGAACTCTGGAAACTGCAAAATCATGGAAAAAGAATTACTGATCGTAGGTCACTGCGGTTGGTATCAAAGATCTCAGAATGGAATCTAGTTTCACTAAAAAACAATATAATCGCTTTTGTAACCCATGCGCATACTCCAATGACTCGAATTGATTGCTAAGTATCCACGTGAGTTTCTGGATGTTTTTAAAAAGTTTTTCAAAACTGCTTTTATATTATTGAATAAACATTAGTATTACGTATTTCACAATTTATTTCGACTTCAAAATGTATATCAAATTTTATATATTTCAAATATTTTATAAATTTCACATAATTATTTTAGGCGTATTTCAAACAAATAAGTACATATTATTTCGCATTTTTAAATACATAAAAATCCTATGCCTACTGATGACACAACCAAACGATTTTGTTGTAAATATAGGTTTGTTCTCAGTGACCATTTGACGGCTATCTGACCGTCAGAAAGGCCGTTTCCGGTGATTTTCAGGCTCTTTTCTGACTATACAGTACCCACGACAGGTTCTCGGGCTTTTCTGACGTCCATGACCGGTTGTTGGCACTAACGAGGTGTACACATGACTTCAGTTTATATTTTTAAATGAAAGTAGGTTCTTTCTAAGAATTTTGAGACCAACCGCACTCTTTTACCATGCATAGTGCTTTTTCTATGACCTTTCACGTTTCGGCAACAACCCTCGGCCCAGGCGGGAGGGGATCAATGACGTCACTTGTTGCCGAAACATTAAAAGGTCATAGAAAAAGAATTTTCATTGTATGAGAGTGCAGGTGGTCTGAAAAATCTTAGAATGGAAGCCACTTCCATTTAGAATGGGAAAGTAATAAAAACAGAAGTCACAGGTACTTCTCATTCTCGGAATCTTCCGACTGTGTAGCATCCATGACTGGTTGTCCCAGTGATTGTCGGACTCTTTTCTGAATGTATAGTATCCATGACACACTATTATTTTGCAGTGATGAGGTTGTACCCATGATTCAGTTCATATTTTTAAATGAAAGTAGGTTCCATTCTAACAATTTTGAGACCAACCGCGCTCTCCTACGACGAATTGATCTTTTTCTATTAGCTTTCAAAGTTTCGGCAACAAGTGTCGTCACACAGGGCAAGGGGGTCCCGCCCAGGCGGGAAGAGTGCAATGACGTCACTTGTTGCCGAAACTTTGAAAGCTCGTAGAAAAAGAACTACACATCGTAGCAGAGTACGGCTGCTCTCAAAAATCTTAGAATTGAACCTACTTTCATTTAAAATGGGAAAGTAATATGAACAGAAGTCATGGGTATTCCTCATTCTTGGACTCTTTTCTGATTGTATAGTACCTATCCATGACTGGCTGTTAGCAGTGATTCTCGGGCTCTTTTCTGGATGAATAGTATCCATAAGTGGCTGTTCCCAGTGATTCAGACTCTTTTCGGATGTACAGTATCCATGACCAGCTGTCAGCTGTGATTCTCGAATTCTTTTCCGGCTATAATAGTACCCATTACAGGCTGTTTGCAGTGTTTTCCTGACTATCCAAAGCCAGTTTTCTGATAGTCATTCCAGTCTACAGAAAATAGGGCGGACGAGAACTGGCCACGCACTGCCTTCTCGATTTCCAACCATACCCTTCTCAAATGCTTACCAAGATGTAAGTGGATCACGGATGGTTTCTTACGGTTTTCTAGGAGTAAGCTAACCGCCAGAATAAGCCAGTGCGAACGAACCTTATAGCATAATAATAGGTGTTTTTTTTTTTTATTCAAAAAGGCCAGTCGGGATGTTGAATTTTTCCAGAGAATACGAACAGGAAGCTAGAGATGGGTAGAAATACACTACAACACCGTCTCTGGGGCTTCCTTGCCACAGATACGACAAAAATAAGACCACTAGTCGCGTGCTCTAGTCAGCCACTAGTAGTGTGGTGAATGTACCTCCCTTCCCAATTCGGCCGATTCTAGAAGCTCAGTAGTACCTACATCCAAATGGCACGCCAAACTAGAATCCAAACTAAAAATTTCAGTCCAAAGCATGTCCAAAATATGAGAAAATTTTCAAATAATCGAACCCGATTTTCCATGGGTCGCTCGATCGATTTTCCATAGCCACGTTCACAAATTCAATTTTTTGCCCCCATATTTATTCGTCATTCAAAATTGTAAATAGATAGTGTCAACATTACCACCTTCCTTCATTTTCGTCATACAGATGTTACTATTCTCCCAGGACGTTGACAATCTTTGACAATTTTACCAATTTTCTAGGCCCACACAAAAAATAAAAATAAGTAAAATAAAATGAATAAAAACATAAGGACATAAATAAGTAAATTGTTTAAAAATCTAGAAATATATTCAGACTGTTAAGAAGCAGACTTGTAAATTCTTCCAAAATGAATGTACCTACCAAAAAATGAGGTCAAAAACCAATAGCACAATTCATCCGAAATACGCACTAACAGGAATACAGGGCCTGGATCACCTCAGCATGAATCACTCCAACTTCACTGCGGTGGAGCATCGGGAGACATTTAATGTAAACTGTCGAGCATTCAATTTCCGCTCAATGGGGCCCACAAGACAATGGCAACGTATGGCGACTGACCCTCACTTTTGAATTCATAGCCCATCCAGAACTTAGTTGAGCCCTCCGGCCCCATTACGTTTGGAAATGTGATGCCGGCCCTCCCTCGTGATATCAACTCTGCTGGGAAACTATGCAGAGTTGAATATTTAAAGCGAGAGCACAATATGTGGGGTTATCAGAGGGCAGACGTTCAAGTATTCATACCTTTCGAGGATACACCTACGTGTAATACTAGCAAATTTTCGGAGGAAGTACGTTATACTGCGATGGGGGCAACAGTTATGCGATTTGTAGCGCTAGTTATGAATCATCCGCGTGTGAAAATAACATCCTAAACTGCTTTAATATTTTTCGTCCGTTTTTAGAGGATTGTATTAAAAGGTACCTATATAATAGTTTCTGAGAAAAATAAACCATTATCTAGAGATGGATTGCTCTGAAGAATCGAAGATTCATGTAGACCTAGTTTTGACCGATCATTTGGAACCATTGCAATAGCTCATTTTTTTCGAGATATATATTGAGGATGGTCGTTTGACGTTTCAAGGAAATAGTCGCTTGGAAACGCGTTTTTCGCTAGATTTTACGCTTTATCAATCCATAATAAATTTTTTAGGATCAAGAGCGGAACTAATGTGCGTATTGGGTACTCCGTTAGTATTGTACGTACCTGTGTATTTGTTGAAAGGTTCGTATCAGGGATTACGAATTGCAGTAAGTTGGTAGTTGGTGTAGGTAGTTAGATGATTAGTGTGCATTATACTTGCATTTTGGAAGATGCACCAAAATTTAGACCTCCAACTCTTCATAGCGTTATCATTTAGTCTCAGTAACGCAAGAAATCCCGGTTTCGGTTATAATCTACCTTGAATGACCTAGGTAACAGCCCAAAATGGGTGATAGTACTCAGAGGGGTGGCCACTAGCTTCTAAATCATTATTTGGACAACTTAGCGGCCTATTCCTCTGAGTGCAATCAGAATTATGACGAAGGTACATACCGTATTAACAATCAATCAGACAAGAACTAAGAAAGGTGATCAATTACCATTATAGATGTCAATGGAGAACAAAGAACGACGTCAACATCAAGTTTTGGGCATCAAAAGCTTGATGTAAGGTAATATTATAAAATAATATTACGAATATTATAATATTATGAATATTATGTAATAATGTAATATTACATTTCATATTATTATGAAACAGTATTATGAATATCATGTTATTAGGTTTGGTGTAATATTATGGACTATAAGTTTGATGTAATATTATGAAATAATTAATCGTTGTTATCAGTACTATGGATTTGTAAATTTAAAAATGAACAAATATCTTACTGCTATACGTCAGGAAGTTCAAATAAGCCATTACGTGATTTCGATTACAGCTTTAAGAAGACCGCTGCAGCACCTTAACTAGACATAGCCATCTAGTAGATCTGTTAGCTGTCCTGCAAGGCTCTAAAAATATGTGTCTCAAATTGGGAGCTTTCTTCAAATTATTTCCCATATTTTTTGACAGTTTAGTATTGTGGGAGGAGGAATTATGCGACCTTTGGGAACAGAAATATGTTCTGGATCCGCTATTGATCTCGAGCCCGACAGGAAATTCAAATTCTGAAAGACTTCACATCGATTTGTAATATCTTGCATCTCAATAAAAATCAGTGTCGACTTCAAAGACCCATAAAAGTTACCAGGAAAGGATTGTTCTCTATTTTATAAAGGAATTGTCTCTCGAGAAGGCGCTTCGAGAATAACTCCCAAAAAAAAGCAGGTCACACACAAAAGGACGAGCTCCAAGGGAATTCCTAAAGCTCACTAAAAGATTTTCAATGTCTACACGGCTTTTAGATCGTCGGATTCCTTTCATTATGAACGAGAAAGAATTCTTCATTAGAAACCCTCGGATCGATAGCCTTCAGAAAAGCGGTGAAAACAGGAAACTTTCAAAACTATCTTTCCTAGAAAAGACTGCTCTGGAGATGCCGAGCGACTGCTTGTAAATATAGTAATGCCGTTGAACCCAAGAGGGAAACTGTGTGCTCAGCTCTTGAGGATTCCTTCAACCGTTCATTATTGATACAGTCGAGTTCTCTAAAGAGTTGATAGAGGTAAAAACTAACAGGCGCCCCTCTTCCTTCGCTCGAGACGTATCCCATCGAATTTTAAGAGTTTGGGTTAGAAATTTCATGATCAACAACATCACAATCCCTAGTAGGTACGGTTTACCTGTGTGTTACTACCTACTGCTATTGTATGAAATACCGGCAATTTATGCAAGCCCTAGAAATTGTTATACTCTACCGGTCTCCCACAAGGCGAAGTATAAAATTGCATGAATCAGGCAAAGTATTATAATAAACATGTAGGTGACTGCTAGTCTTCCCTACTAGTTGCCGCAATGATTTCCGGAGCACTCAGCGAGTATATTTCAAAGAATTAGTGATCCATATATCCCACTGACCTAAATTTCTGTGAACGGATTGATGGCGGATGTTTTTTCCTCCTCCATTTTGAGAACCAAGCCCTAGCAAAGCATCCCAAAGAACACACAGTGGTATAGAGAACGGAGAAGACTACTCTGTGTTCTATGGAGGAACCAAGTCATTCCATACATTCGTCCATGAGGGCGGGTGATCTACACATTCGGACAATTAACACCTTCTTTTGGTTTATTATTCTGTGAATAATACATCTATGATAACATAATAATATACCTACGTATTCGCTCAGCAAAAAAAGTGCTCCGAAGCAGATCGGAATACACCCAAGTGTGTAGTTATGGGTGAAACATTTGTGCAAAATTAGGTATTTTTGTAGTCTTTGTACGATCAATGGGTGGAAAATTGAGGTTCTAACGAAGATTCAGCTCCCAACGATCAAAAACCTGGGAAATGGTCTGAAATCACCATACATGTGTAGGATTAAACAGGTGGCAAGTATGAACAGGTGAATCAAGACAATTAAATGGCACTATCAATATTATCAAAGATAAATTGTCAGAAATAGGAGCCTAACTCGAGTTTTTGGGGGCAAAAATTGGTGGAAACCATAAAAAACAGCTATTTGAATAACTTCACATGAAAGAAACGAACAACTAACATTTCTGTAGGTATGTTCAACGGAACAATAAACCCATGTGACAAGGACTTCGCAGCTTTTGTTCAACTACTTTATTTGGAATAAATGTCACATCATACAGCCAATTGGTATTCAAATTTTATACAAAATTATTGATAGTTTCTAATTTCCACAGTACATTCTCCGATATATTTAAAAGTAGCACTACAATAAATGCACTCCTTCCCTGCCATGAAAGGGTTTTCGATCCACAGCGTCACACTGTCGAATAGGGGCGTCTCGCACACAATAGAACAGCGGGCAAACAAGACAACACCAAGTGTTCCAGTGTACCATTCGGATGTCCACATCTACATTCCTCTGAATCTTGGTTGTTGAATTGGCTGAGATAGACATCGAAGACTCCACGGTTAATTCGCAATCGAGTCGTGGTCCGGCTGAAAGCTTCATGTGCATCTAATCCGTAGTACCTGGGTCGTGTCGGAGGTAGGTTTTGCATTGTTACTTTACTGATCATCTCCGAAAATCCCTCCTCGGAGGGTTCAATAATTCCATATTTTCTTCTTCAAGTACCGAGCATGCGCATAATAAACTATACTCCCGATGCAAACTGCAGTTACAAATAATGTACTGCAGAGTTTCATCAGACAACGCATAAACGATTCCTAGTAATTATATACAGGGCACGGTAAACAAATTTTCATGAAATAGTGAGGAACTCAGGAAGCCATCCATGGACCAGTTCCCAACTAGGTACGCTCTCTACATTTGGCCGCAGAGTAAGGTTTCCAGGCAACCCTTTCCACAAAACGAGACAAATCTTACAACGAATTTCATGAATTTCCAAGTGGGAGCGCACAGCCCTCGATATTTTATCTGAAAATTGGTCTACCAACTAGACCAATTGGTCTGGAACTATCTTTCGTGTAGATTGTAGATATTAGCGTATCAAGAAGAAGCTGTTTGGTCCTGCGCAAACAGAAGTTAATCTGATTTCGATCAACTTTCTATGAGGCCCTCTTTCAAAACCAACTTATGCAAAACCTCCAGAAGATTTCAGCTCATTTTTTTTTTTTTTTTTTTTTGAGCAGTAATGGGCATTTCAATCGTTTATGTACTGCTGATGGAAAGCCAGAGCATTTCGAGTTTTCATTCTTCAAAGACGTGTCCGGGATGGTTGAATTGTGGAAAGCCGTGCTTCATTGATGAATCTTTGAAGTTTGTTTGAAGAAAACCCAAATAATCGAACAAGTAAGGCTCCGGGGGTTTGTGAGGGGGCTATCTAAAATCAGCAGTGGTGAAAAAGAAAAAAACGAGTTATTGAAAAAATAGTATATTTCCACTAATACACGAAAAAACGCGAAAAACACTGTTATACCGGTTTCGGTGATCAAACCATCGTCAGTAACAAACAATAACTCTTATTGTTTATTACTGACGATAACTTGTTATTTTTTGTTACTGACAATGGTTTGATCACCGAAACCGGTATAACAGTGTTTTTCGCGTTTTTTCGAAACCGGTAGTGTTTTTCGCGTTTTTTCGTGTTTTTTCTTTGAAATGGGTTTCCACGATTTCTTCGCGAGTGATTTAGTTCGTATCAGCAGTGGTGATATAAGCACCATCATTTATTTATTTATTTTACTACAATACGGCACTTTGTACTGATATATTTACGTAGGGTCAAGCTCTACCTATTAGTATTGACCTATTACGTAGGGTCAAACTTTAGGTCAAATCATCGAACCCTTGTCGAAATTTCCACCCGATTACATCGAACTTCTGGTTATAGGGACTCAGTTTCGATCATCGTAAACCCCATAACTAGAGCCTGTCACCTCTAGATAGTAAGTTGGGGAAGACTACTCGCTCAAACGACACCGCGCGGTAATCCAAGAATAATAATTAATCCCAAAGTCAAACTCGGTTCGGAATGCCTGTGATCAGGTAGACCGCCACAACATTACAAATACCAACTTCCAGAACCACCTAAATGAACTTAGCGACTTCCCATGGAAGTTCGTAGAGATGGCGAATAGTTTCTCAAGATACTTGTAGTTTCCGAATTAATTTTGTCCCTATAGCCCCCCCCCCCCCCCCCCCACAAACCAACCACCCTCATTGTTCAAGACTTCGGGTCTCGAACACACATAGTTCGCACCCTTTTCATTGTGGTTATTACCTTTCAAACAAAACTTGACCTCGCCTGGCTCCCGGCATTAGCATTGGGCTCACGTTTCTGAGCGAAACCCTCGAAAGCTCCGGTGAAGATGGAAATATTGCTGGGGGGGTTGGACCTCCGGTTATCAGGAATGCAATCGTATAACCTTTCAAATAGAATAACCTTCTTCCTCGGAATTCCGAATTCATATTGGACGGTCACCTTGTGAACTACCCCGGCGAGTCGCTGACAGTTACTTGTCTTCAGGCCCTGTGTTGGTAAATTTTAGGGTTCAGTAAGCACATGTCTGGACGCTGTTCCAATTCCTTATAATAAATAAAATATTTGTAATATAATAAGTACACTGATTACTGAGAGACTGACTGATTCAGACTGGTTGAACGTGAAAACCATTGCAACACCCGACAAAACTGCTTAGAACAATACTTTTGCCTCTCAGTTGATCACAGAGCTGAATTTCGCCTCAGCTCTCCATAAAGATCAATTTCCGACTAAACTAACCAAAACGTCGATTTGTAATCAGCTCATCATTGTGGCTCTATACCTACCTTTCCATTCACCCGATAAGACTCTATTTCAAATTTCTGTTGGTAGCTTGAACAGGAACGAAATTAGCCTCTGCGCTCCATCAGTACAGTACTTGTGGACCAATAGACGTACGAGGTGCAGACAACAACTATTTGTGCCATATCATGACATTTTGAGGGGTCGTTTTGGAGCAAGTCACCGCCAAACATGTTCCACAATAAATATGAACCTTCAGCAGTAATCTATCCGGAAGAATATTAAGGCCATCAATTACATTCAAGGTTTGAGAAATAATTTCATGAAAAATCACAAAATTATAATTGGGTACCTATTAGGTAATCGATTTTTAAAATAAAATTCCACTACATTGAAATTAAAACTTGAAATTGTACGTTTGTGTTGCAAAATGTATGACAGAGATCAGCTATTGCTGTTAGGCGAAAGTGGAGAATTTGGGCAGTGAAAAATAACTGTACAATCTAACCAGTGAATGAGAAATGTGGTGGTTTGTTGTGAGGGAGCAGGCGGCTATTATGCATGAGTACCGAAGTCATGTTAGATTTAGCATATATTTCAAATCTACCTCAATGAATCCAACACCCACCAACACTTCCAAATATCTCTCCAACACTCCTAAGTCGATGTGGAGCATTACGGCAATATCTTGGGTATCATAGTGCACTCTCAGATCAACCAGTTGTTAGGGTTAGTTCACGAGTAAGGCTAGGCCGTTGGGGAGTGATAATCCCAAGGGATGTAATGGTCAAAAGGCGCGCGATTTATTGAATCGTAAAGAGAATTCCAAGTGACCCGAAGGATTCCTGCATGAGCTTCCAAGGATGCTGGAAGGGATGGGAGGAAATGGGATAGGCCAGGCGGCCCTTCTGATTGGCCTCTTGAAGGAATTCTGTCGTAATTAATTAAACAAAGGTACAACTACCGAAGCTCAGTGGAACCAGAAAGGGGGGAAGATCCAATTAAGGAACGATACTCAATGAAGATTTAGTTCACCTTTGAAACAAGTGAACTCGCTTTCCTTCCCCTTTGGGTGGCTTGGAAGCCCTTAGAAGAAGCCCTTTGGTTGTGAAGACCCGAAAATGGGCACCATGCTTTCTACGAGGTTAATGCTAATGGAGTAAATACATATTATAGTAGGGAAATGGGGTGGGTAATGTAGTCCAGGTATTCCAGTTCCACAAATACACGAAAACTTCAGCGAATGCTTATCTTAATACAACAGTAAGCTGTAACACATTCAATGCCTACCTTATTTGTGCAGCTCTATTTTCAGTGTGAATTAACACTCACATACGCACATATAACAGGTAACACCTAAGGGATTTTGGATACAAGTTTTTGAAAAACTTCAATTGAATTTCGAAACGCTTTTATTAAAACTCGCGAAACACTGGTTTAGAATAGTTTCGAGCTAGAGAAGGGTGAGTGAGGGACTGGCTGGTCACACGGAGCTCGGGAGCCCGAGGGGACGTTCTGATTGCTTCTGCATTTTTAGATAAAATGTTAAATCAGCTAAAATGTATCGTTATAACTTATATACTACGAAAAAGCGCAGTAGTCGGGTACCCTCTGTCTCGAGCTGGATTTCGTATTTTCGTAGTTGAATAAAAAGCAACTTTCAGGCTACGAAGTAGGTACCATGAGCCATGAAAATTCGTCAGCCCCTATTTCTAAAAATGTTTCTAGACGAAAAAGTCTCACGTTCATTTTAGATGATATATAAGAATTTGAGGTGTTTGGGATTCAATAAATTGTTCAAAATAAATTAATGTCGTATTTAGCCCGATAACAGGGTTAAAAATGAGTTTTTCTCAAAGTTAGTTTCGAATTTATTTTAAACATCATATTCCACTTGGTATCAAACCTTCAGTCAGATCTGGATGAAGGGACCTCTCTCTTTTCATTCCATTCTTACAAACTTACGTACTGTGAGTGCCCGTCTGATGTTACATATTAACCTCTAGATATCGCTTATGATTCTGCAGTATTCCGAACGCTGAATGAAGTGGCGTCTCATTTTGGAACTCACCTAATGATAATTAGCATTAATTGGTAACCAGGGCTTGACAAAAATTCGGGAGGAATGAAATAAGGTCACGTCAGTTACGAAATGAGAAACTAATTTGAGAGACTACATGGACAAGGTGGTACAGCGTTGCCCAATCAAACGCGACATGTTGAGGTTCAGAAGTGACATTATTCTGGCAACCTTACGCTTAAATAAGCACCCTGTTTTTCCCCATGCGCCTGGGCGCAGGAAAGTAATGGTAAATTCTACGCTTAACATTATAGGGGTTTATATTTGAATGAAATTTAAATTTAAAATTGTTTCACCTTCAAAAATAAACAGGGTTATAAAGAGATGGTTGGTTAGGTTTGGCACACACTGTAGTGGTTCCAGAAAAGCTGTATAAATTTAAATTGTTATTATAATAAGTTAACTTATATTACCTTATTATTATTGAACGATTCCTGTGATTCCTTTTGCTATCTGTTCCCTAGGCCAACCTCCTATATCGTTCGATTGCCCAAAAACGGTTCAGGAATTTGGTAATTCGTATTAGTTCTACCCCTATATTACTTTCACACTCATTTGTCCGAATATCGTGTGGAAGTTCGAAAATCGGTGGATGTAGGTCCCTGCACAAACATTAATTTCCTGAATACAAATACCTCGGGATCAGGTTCTTATTCCCAAGCGTTTCGCGTAATTTGTCGGCAACGGGAGATGCGCCAAAGCGGCGGAATTGAGCATGCCGCCAAGGAAATTAAATAGTTCACAAGAATTCCGTCCTAGATGGATATCACCCTAGCAGCAGCAACCACTTTACCATCCCTCACTCGACCACTCTTCTCGGTCCCTTACTTCTAGGGTTGAACAGATCTACTCTAATTTATAGTATCCTACTATATTTTCGTTCAAAATATTATTTACTATTCACAAAAGAAAAAAATAGTAGCCTAAAAAATACTATATTTCTAAATAAGTAGAACTTGTTTTAAAATAAAACTTCAAGTAATTGTGCCCATGATAACCTATTTCAATTACTTAACTCTTAAATTCCAAAAACGTTGGCGTTGACGGAGGATAAATAAACTTGAGTTACGAACATTCATTTAAATGGCCACTTTAATATTTTCATGGTGATGCTATATTTCTATTTTTTCTCGACTTTGGCCAGAATATACTACATATGGAGAATATGGCAACCCTAATCAACTCCCGTCCTTCACCAGTGTAAAATGATTTTTGAACAAAGTAGCATCTGATGAGGTTAATAATGATATTTGGTAGTCATAAATACCACTTCAAAATTAATTCAGTTCTTAGAACATACCTGATCATGTTGTCGACATTCGGAGTTGCTACTTACTGTACTACACTTATATTTACTTATTATAGGTACTTTTACTGTTTACAAGTTCACTCACTGTGGTGATTTGTAGTTGAGGGGCCACCAATTGTGGCGAGCCGTAGTTGTGGGTGAGGTTTAGGAGGACTAACGCCCCGCAGTTATCACCACAGCAGATGCCAGGAAGAAGGAGTCTCGCACCCCGCGGTTATCACCACAGCGAGTGGTAGATGAGGGAACGTTCCTCGTTTATCACCACAGCAGACGTGGAAGGAGAAGGAGGCTAGCACCCCGCGGTTATCACCACAGCCAGAGCTAGATGAAGGAGCGTCCCATGGTTATCACCACAGCAGACGTGTACGGATGAGGATGCTAATACCCTACATGCTAATACCACGGGGTTATCACCACAGCGAGAGTATTAGAGGAGGGAGCATCCCACGGTTACCACCGCAACAGATGCGAGGAAGGGTAGGAGAGAGAGAGAGAGAGAAAGAGGGGGTGAGAGAGAGAGTGAGGGTGTAAGGTGATCGAGAGAGGTCGCAGGCCAGAGTGCGTGGTCGGTCGAATGAAGAGCTGGGTGGGATATAAAGGTGCCTCCACCTAGTACGCCGTCTGTCAACGGCCGTTGCAACCGTTGAGAAACATCAGGAGTTCGATGGAGGGGACAGGCCTTTTCCCGAGGCGTCGCTCAACCCGACTTTCTCCTCGTTTATTTGGTTAAATCTACACATTTAAATAGGAGTGGTAAATATAATACATATTTGATGGGTACCAAGACACTCACAATAATAATTTGTTGTGGCCCACTTATAACCGATACCTAGGGATATCCGATAAATATCGATACCGATCCGGTATCGGTATCGATACTTTCCTTCTATACCAATACCGGTATCAGAAAAATGTATTGATACCAAAAGAAATGTCGAAAAGAAAAATTATGGTTTTTTAAAAACATTATTTTATAATAGCTAATAAAAAACGTACAAATGAAACTGTAAAATCAATTATTAGAAACATTCATGAAGAAAAGCTGAAATGAATTCCTGATTGAAAGGAACATTCTGATGTTGCTTCATTCTTCCTGTGTCTACCGTGGCTGTTTTTTCTCTCTCTCACTAATACCCAGCGCTTGTTTGTGTGACTGTATAAATAAAATAAATAAATGGGACCTACAAATGGTGAAGATTTTTTCGACAGTGAAGTTATTACAAAACACAGAAGTACCTGTTAGTACCTCATTTTAAATTGTTTCAAACTTTGAGCAGTGACACTTTCTATTTAGTTTACGTAGAGCGTTTTTCCGCTTACTAACAAGTATCGACTGATAGCGATCGGTATCAATACTTTACATTTGATATTGTATCGGTATCGATATCTGGCATTTGATACCATATTGTATCGATACTTTCTATAAGTGGGATAAGAGGAAGAGATTACTACCTATCACGAGCGGATTCTCATATCCAATTCTGGTTGAATCACGATGTGGATGAATAGAAAATGTTGTAGGACATAGTGAAGAGGAGGTTGTGCTGTTGTCAATGGCCGCTGTCTGCGTCGTCACTCGTCCGCGGTTGGGTCGAGCGAGTGTGAAACGGGGTTTCGGTAACCTCCTCATCGATAACATCCCACGGCCTACCGATCCGACCATATCAACAACTTTGCAGGTTTCCCCGCAGGCCCCCGCCCGACGACGGCTGCAAGATCGAATGCCCTTCACCTTAACCCGACCCTCCCATTAAATTTATAGATGTTTGACCGGGAAAGAGCAACACGGGTGACAAAACTACATTAAGGGACCTCACCAACCCCTCGGACCCGACCCCTTTCGCAACTTAGTTCGCCCGTTTCTAATAATTTGGATGAGCTTCCCCATTCCCACAAATAGCCGTCTCAGCCCTTCTGCTATTAGTATGAGCATGACTGACTCCCACCCCTGAGGCATGGGTAATGACCTCGACAATATAATCAAACTTTGAAACAAGCGAAATGCGTAACCCACCTCTTGAGTCACTTTGTATGAGATCACCAAAACTTTCCTGTTTTTAGCGAATTTTTCAAATGAAATGAAGCTATTAAAATGGGTCCAAAATGTTCAGAACATGAGTTTTTAATATGTTTATAAGCAAATCCGTTTCAGAGCATCCTGAATTTGTCCCTAGGTTTTACACGACACAAATTCCAAATTATGCCAAACAAAAGGATGAGTTCGAAGATGAGTAGTTTTCAAAAAGTTGGAGGGGGGTTCAATTTGAATTTCAGGGGTCAAAAATCGGTAAAAACTATTAAAATTGCGAACGACATATAGTCACCGAAAGTGGTATGGAAGGGTGAGTAAAGACAGAACCATTTCAGTTGTTTTTCATAATAGAATAGAGGTCAATTTTGGATTTTTAGTGGTCAAAATTGGTATTAAGGGCTAAAACTAATAGCAATTCACCTGACGTGTGTGATGGTGATTCACGACGGAGGGACTATTTCGATAACAAAAACAGCTGTTGTCTCCAAAAAATATTGGGTCAAAATTGACTTTACAAGGGTCAAAAATCGGTAAAAAATTGTTGAAATAACGAAAAAAATTATATAATTTTATGAAAAATGGTATTGTTACACAATATCACGAATATTTCTACGAAAATTTGCTCTTATAGCCATGCTGCATGACGGGGACCCCCCCCCCCCGGAAAATAAGCTGTTGCTAAGCTGTTTCAATGCACCCAAATTGAATTTGTGAGTTTGAATTTTTTAAAGTTCCAAAAAAAACTGAAACGGAAGAACCCAAAATTAAGTACTTACCTACCACAAATCTCAGTGTGATGGTAAATAATCACATGCCAAGATGCCTGTTTATGCCAGTTTCCCAAGAAACTCAAAATAGCCAGTATCGGCACGTTACTAGGTTCGGAATCAGATCGTCCACATCGGTAGCGAGCTGTTCAAATATCCAAAATGCGATTATACGAGTACCTACTTACGCACAGGGCAGTGACGGTGATAGCCGAAACGAAATAGCCTCCCAGCACCTTACCGGAAATTATTCAGGGCTCGCAACCTTTTTGGTTATAACCTCTCAAACAAAACTCGCTGCCACGTTATTAAGCATTCGACTCACGTTCTGCCCGAGAACCGCAACTCGGAAAATTCGGTGCGAGAAAGATTTGGACCTGCACAGCGCAGAGGCCGTGTTTTCGAATTGTATTATCTACCGACCTACGCCGGATGGAACGAGCATAATCCGACAGAAAATTAAATACATACAGTGAATTCCTCGCCCTGCCCCGTACTCGATATAACGGTCGGTGGTTTCGTGTCGGTTTTTAACCCCCTCGGCATCCGCGGTATACGTGGAAAACTGGGAGACATGAAGGCAACTCCGATACTGTGTTTGGACTCAAAGCCCTGGCATCCCCTCTGAATTCATCGTCCGATCTCGACCCCTCACGATAAGGAAATATGTGTGGACAACCTTCTCTTGTGGAACGTTTGCGAGAGACTGAAGAATTAAATTTGTTTTTCATGTAAACAAACAGCTTATATTGTTTCAAGGAAGAAACCCTCCTCGTTTTCAGCTTGAAATATTCTTATTGTCGTAAGCTTAGGCGTAGGCTTATGACACGGGTTGGTTTGGATGTGAGAAGGATATACTCCGTAGGAGTCTTTTGCTAACGCCCTGCGGTTACCACCACAGCAGGCGTTAGTTGGAAGAGGAGAATAGCACACCGCAGTTATCACCACAGCAGGTACCATGAGAGAAGGAGGCGTCCCGCGGTTATCACCACAGCAGATGCCAGTAAGCTGAAGAATACCCCGCGGTTATCACCACAGCAGGTGCAGGAGAAGGGTAGGGGAGAAAGAGAGAGGGCGAGAGCGAGAGGGTGTAAGGAGGTCGAGAGAGAAGTCGTAAGCCAGAGAGTGGTAAGTAGAATGAGGAGTGGGCTGGCCGGGCTGCTTATAAAGGCCCCTTTCACCCCCCCCCCGCCGGTCCACCATCGGCCGTTATGACCGCTGAGGGGTCATGGCGGACGATGAAGGAGAGACCCTCTCCTACTTTCCCAGCGGCGTCGCTCAGCTCGTCATTCATTTCGTTTATTTGGTTAAATCTTTACCATATTACAGAGCAGTAAATGTAGAATTTTGAGGGGTACCACGACACTTATAAATAAACACAATACCACAAAATTGTAACCCCCCCCCCCCCCCGCCTAAACACAGCACCACCCGAATGCGCGCGCATGATAATTTTTAAATTTTTACCAACATGAATTGCTGAAAACTGATCCGATACTACCTAATTTACTTCAGAACATTCCGAATCTATCCTCAGATTTCAGCAAAACATTTATATTAAACATGCATGCGTTATGTGTGTATTTGAAGATGAGCAATTTTCAAAAACCTCAAGCAGGTCAACTAGAATAGGTCAAGGAATGCTGGTGTGGGTCTCTGCATCGTCTTCCGTCATAAATAAAATTGAAGCCCTCCAAAAGGGAGTTATAAAAGGAATTATGAAAAAGCCGAGAATGTTTCCGAGCTGCTAAACGCTGAACGATGCTAAACTCTTTTCCGTACGCCAGCTGTTTTTTAAGTTACTACTACTTCACTTCCAAAAAAAACCACCATTCTGTTGAATCTTCCACTCTTCATTCTTACCCTACTAGATTTCAGATCTAGTAGTAACGTAGTAAATCCTCTACTCCATTCAAGTTTGACAACCCGCAGCCCCCATTATAATTATTTTCTATGACGTCCACAAAGAACTTGACGGAATAATGGAAAATCCTTCTATTTTTAAAAGGTCAAAATATAAAACCCTTATTTTCTCTTGGCTTATAACGATTCTAGGTCCAAAAAATGTAAATTGATTCTCCGCAGCTCATACATATCCTAACTTGTAAGTCACATTATATATTTAGGAAGCAGGCCAGTACTATACATTTATTTTATATGTTGGAAAAAAACCTGTAATCAAGATTAAAATAAGTATTTCAAGTTTTGGTGATCTGTTGTCAAAATACGCTAACACAGAACGCTAGATAACGACAGGCGACAAACCCATGTTCCGACCACACCGGCTACTGTCGGGTATTAATTACTGGTAGAAAAATACGATTAATTTATTATTATGTTGAAGCTGTAAATAAAGTTTAATTTCATTTCAGATCTAAGTTCGAGGGTAAAATCAGTAAAAATAGCAAAAAACCACCAAAACTGATATGAAATAATGATATTTAAATAAAATTAAAAATATATAATTTGTAATAAAGTGAATGTAAATTAATTAAGAAGTTTTATTATGGGCACCCCAGGCCAATTTTCGCCACAAAAATTCCACAGGTACCACAAATGTTCCCACAGCAGGAAAGTGTTCCCACATAGCCAAAAATGTTCCCAGGTAGCAGGGAAGTGAATTTTATTTGATCATATTTGGTTTATCTTCGAACAGAAGCTTGTTGCTGGGACCCCCCCATTTTCATAGCACACCTCAGGTTTCTCAACCTGCCCTGTATAACAACTAACAGGTGATTTATGCACAGCATCAAAAATTTAATTTCCGTCCATGTAAAAGCAAATATACCTACCGAATGGATTCCATCAACTTTTCGACTCGCTCACGGCGAAACCCGACGTTTTCAATCAATTCCCGCATCTTCGGAACACTGCTACTCACCGCCTGAACCGTGGGCAGTATTTTCTTCTAGCCCTCCTCCGCAGCTGCTTTCCCATGTTTTACTACCAGACGCGCAGGGTCGTAATTCATTTCGATGAGCGCCATTGTTCTGGCGGGGAGCACTATCCTAGATTAGCGGAGTTTCCCTATAACCGTCCTTTTAATGGACGGTTTCTCCTAAAATCGATTTTATGAATTTGATTGGAAAAGGCTTCTTCCGCGGCGATCCCGGATCTATTCAGGTTACAAAGGCGGAAAATCTCGTACTATCAAGACGTCAAGTCTACTTTTTTACGAGGTAATTAATCATTGGAATTTCTACATAAGATGAGTGAATAGAAAGAACCTCCTTGTTCAGCGGAATTCGATGCTATTCGATCGATTAAACGGACGCATTTTCGCATTGGATTTTACATGTCCTGCCAATTTTCATAAGGATTAGTCTGTATTCTTGTTTTAGCCATTTTTTTGCAGAATGTCCTTCCAGTCGATATCCAACCTTTGACAAAACGTTTATGAGCTAATATTCGAAAAACGTACCAACTCATCTACTAACAAAGATATTTCATGGTTTTACCTACGCATATTTAAACAAAACACTCTTTTGCCCCCAAACGTTAGTGTTCTTCAAAATAGAATTAATTATTGCTACATATATACATATATAACATTCATAACATATATAACATATATACTACATAATATAAGTATAACATATACATATATACATATATAATATCCCAGCTAGCACAAATAGGTCGGTGCGACCGACGTCGGGAAATGCGACCCGACGTCGAGTGATGACGTCCGGGCGACCTCTCAACGACCAAACCACGACTAATTTCGGGAAATGATTTGCTGGTTGTACCGACGTCGCTGCCCGACCTCAGGTCAGAATAGCTTGGAGGACGTCGCGTCGTCGTGTTATTCGTGCGTTGACATTCGTGTGACGGGAAATTACGGTCAGACCTATCTTTCATTACCTTAATATCTACAGAGACAATAAAATCTTATTTTCCGACGATCACCGAAAACAATATTAGCATAATATAAGCTTGTTGTACATAATTTCTTACGATTACCGTAAAAGGAGCTCCTTAGTAATATTTTATTTTATCAAGTTATACTCGTACAAAAACGAATATTTTCATTTTCGTCTACTTGTCAAAGCGTCGACCACTAATAAATTTAATGGTGCTGTTTGGGTATTTGGTCAATTTGAATTTATTTTAAAGAACGACCCCACCTCTGCAACGAACCACCTAGTGTGATCTCTTCAGACACCTATAGAACCTTTTTGAAAAACAAAGAAAACAAAAAAATAGAGCAAGAACGACAAAAGAATGAGCTAGCGTTAGTGAGAGCTCAAAAGGAAAAAAGCGAGATGAAAATAAGTTAAGAAAACGAGAAGAGAAAAAGCGAAATAAGGAATTGAGGATGCTGACAAAAAAGATGACCACTAGGAGGAAAAAGGCTGCAGAAACATCATCGGATGAAGAGAGTGGGCCCCCCCCCCCCCCCCCCCTACACAGATACGATTGAAGATGACGATGATGCTTGCGATGAAGAATTAATGGCACTGAACAACACAATGATTTATTACTACAAGCAAGTAATATGAACAATCCCACTCGCAGTCCAGGGGTAGAAAATATTGATTTGGAGTTCTCATACAATGCCCATGATAATGCCTATGCAGCAGGCTTGAATGTGAACGAAAAGCAACAAAACCAATTTCTGGATGCAGACATTGCACGGTTAGCGGATGACGTGATTGTAACGATTGAAAATGTCATAGGAACGTGATTGTGTGATGAAATAATGGAAAGAGAAAATACAATTATTGTGAGTGACAGAAGCGAGGTCCCATCGAACTCCATGCAGCAGAAGATCGAAGAAAACGTGGTTGAAGAGAATGTGGTTGAAGGAAAGAAAGATACAAATAAAGATGGAACTCTTTTTCTGGAACAGGGAGATTTTGCAATCGCGATTAGACAAACAAAAAAATCAAAAGAAAAGGATTGCTTGCCAAATTCTGGAAGTCAAAGCGGAGTCTGAAGCCGTTGTGATCTCTACAATTCTTGTACCGATTTAAGACTGTGTTTTCTTCAAAAGAAGATTATCCTCTCTCAGTGCAAAAAAAAAAATTGTCCTCATGAAACCTAAGTACCTACGTTTTACTTTCCTCAATCTACCTATGAAATGGGGAAAGGAAATTATAGTTGAACTAGCAACTATGATCTCTACTGTAATAAAGTTAACAACTATGATCTCCGCTGTAAATTAAATATTCTCTGTGAATGTGATGCTATTGTTCCTGGAAAACGGCTGGTTTGCTAACTCCATAATTTAAAGAGCCAATAGTAAAGATTCCAATAAATAATAGAGAAAAGTGAATGAGAAGAATGTGTTTTGAGAAACATTGTGGCCTATGAGGCATACTTTGTTACCTATCATTCAAAATTCGTTAGTAGATACCTAGGTACCTACTTACTGTTTAAAGATTTCTGTGAGACTAATTAATGTTTAAGAACTTGAATTTTTGAAGTCTGATTAATTGCTGTGTTAAAAACGAATTTAAAAAACTGCTAGAAAAATGAGGTGTCGAAAACTGGTCCATATCCCTGTCGAAAATTGGACTTCCTATGTCGAACACCGGAGCTAAAAACCACCTTACGTTTTATTGGCCAAATTTATTTATGAAAATATCTCAGATGATGAAAATAACATCTCAGAATGTTGGCCAATCGAAAAAGTGGTGAAAGTTTTCAATAGGTTAGAAAATGAGGAATTAATCGTTAAAAAACTGGAAAAAATCCTTACAGTGTCGGAGACTATGGGGCAAAGCCCTGCACTCAAGGAGTGCAGGGACCTGCCCCCAAGAACCTGCCGGGACTTGCCCGACTTGGTGTGTTTGGGAATGGCACATCAGTAAGGTTACGTGAAGTGAATTGAAGCAAAAGTTAATCCGCAACATTAAAGCTTAGTTGCAGCACTATTCATTGATAATTGGTTGATACATTTGATGCAACCCAATCTCGCACAATTTTGAACTGAAGTTTCAAGAAAATTACATCAAAAACGTGAAAAAACAAATGTATCTCATTTTCTTGGCCTGCAGTGTTTCCAGACGCCTTTGCTTAGATAGCAGAACACCTGTTGCAAAACCCCAACTGCTACCTGGTGGCCAGTTCTCAAATCCATCGCGGACTATTCAAAAAGTCGATGCAGGGCTACGCAGTTCTTTGCCCTCACCTACCCTATTGAGCCTCCGTAGAAAAAGGTCTGATAAATAGCAAACCATTTCCTATTATATATGGACAGGTTGAGATGTTATCTCCAGTTATTTCAATACTTTATGCGTAGAGGCGGCCCACGCTGAAACCAGATATGAAACTTCGTCATTCCTGTCACTTACCTGCTCCGATATTTGTCACTCATACGATATAAATACAGTATAAGCCTTAATTTTCCATCTATCACAAGTTTGTGTGGGGGGAGAGAAAACCATTGTTATGAAAACTTCCGGTCGTGAGCGAAGTGTGAAAGCGAAGTACGGAAGGATTACCTATATGACTATTTCATCGCATGGACGGACCTGAACGGAATTCAACGGAAATCTTTTCACGCAGGATCCACAGTAATACCTAGCTATTTTGGGTGTAGGATTATTATGTTCATGGAAATGCCTTCTACTCCCACAACCTGTGCACGGAGCGAGCCGTGGTGAGATACGTCCTTGAATTTTGTATTAAGGAAGAACGCAGCAAAGCTGATATACCCAGTTCAAAGACATTTTCCAACACTTACCAAAACGTTCGTGCCTTACTATGGAGTTTTCTTACCTGTAATCAAAGAAAAACAAGTAGTTAGACGTCAAGATACATACTGCACATAACATTATAAAATTGACCAAATTCATGGTAGGAAGGAATGGAGTTGAGCTGAGAAGAGTGTGCAATTCCTTTGAAGTTCAAGAATAGAAAACAACAGGTTTACTAATGCTCAAATTTATATGAAAACATTAATGTAAACACACTGTAGGAACATCGCCGTCTGACAAGGGAAGCAACCCCCAAACGTTGCATCCGAGATTTTCCAAAAGAAAAACGTAAGAAAAACTCAACACGAATTCATGCATGAATTCGTGGAATGTTTCAACGCTAAGGTTTTTGAATAAATAAAATGTTTCAGTTTTTTTTTTTTTTAAATTCAGCAAATACTTTATACACACAACAAATATAATGATTTTTAGAGAGTCTATATCCATAATACAAGATCTAAACTTATGTTGCTTTATGAGCCTAAGGTCAATGACCCGTCCAGGCTCGTCTCTTCTACCACTATTTATTACTGCGTATGTATGCACCAGCAGTTTCATTGACAAAACACACGTGTTTGGAGAATGAGTTACATTGATCAAGAACCAACAGTATTTGCAGGTTATTCCTAAGTAGTTAGTAAATACACTGAATGCTACGAAGGCTGATTTGTATGTTTATCCTAATTTAAACTTATTTATAAAAACACTTTCGTTATTTTCAAGCTCAAAATATTCTAGAACTAGTTTTGGTTTATTATTCTGTGAATAATACACCTATGTATTCGCTCAGCAAAAAATTTTTATAACACCCCTCAAACTGTTTTCTTTTCCGTTTCAAGGTGCGTACCTAGATTCCAAAAATGCAATGTCCGTCCGCCGTCCGCCGTACGCCGTATCACGTGTACAGGCTTCATTTTTTGTCTAAAAAAGTCGTTCTTTCGCACACATGCTCCATTTGGGCCCTAGTTGTGTCCCGAAACTTTTCAGCCCGATCGGAATACACCCAGGGGTGTTATGAGTGAAAATGTGTGTAAAAATAGGTACTTATTGCGTTTTAGCAACATGTCAGTAACATGAGCTTCTGAGATATCGTTTTCCGTGTTTTTGGGAACATAAAGACGGAATATGAAGTCGATTTTGACCAAAGAGTGGAAAATTGAGTTCTACCAAATGTTCAGCTCCCAAAATTGATTTTTTATGAGTGAAAAACCTGGGAAATCGTCTGAAATCACCATCAGTTTGAATAATAACCCTGGAAAAAGTGTCAACACGTGGATCAAGACGGTTAAATGGCATTACCAATGATCAAAGATAGTTTAAAAAAAAGAAAAAAAGGAGCGTAAGTATCCAAATTTGTGTTTTACGGGCCAAAATTAATGGAAACCGTCAGAAATAGCTATTTCGATTATTAGGCATGAAAGAAACAATAAATGAACAGCCAAAATTTCTGTAGGTAAGTCCAATAGAATAATAAACCCATAAGACAAGGACTTTGCAGCGTTTTTTAACTTTTCCTGTTGATGCTGAAGTCTTGGTTAGGGGCGGTAAGTGTTCAAATAGGGCTGGAGCTAGCCATGGAAACTGTCGAGTGTAGAAATCATTAATGTGCCTGTGGTATCTGGAGGACATAGTTGGCAAGTTGGCATAGTTGGCACAGTTGGTTTTCAATGATAAAACCATGGTAACTAAGGAAAGTGCGTACGGTGGCCGTTCGTTTGCACCAAAAAGCATCAAAATGATCGTGAGTGTAACGGTATACATCCAGCCCAGATATCATTGCTAGGGAACACCTGATTATAATGACACATGACCGTATGAAATCGAGTTTGCCGTTCGGGGATATTATTTCATTTGAAGAATCCAAAATCTCCAAAATCTCTTTCGGATTTTTGTTGACAGGTACATTTGCAAGTTGAATAAACGTTATGCTTCATGAATAACAACAAATAATGTATTAATGATTGAATTATCGAACCCCACGCATTTTTATGAAACTGTAATTCCCTGGCCGGCCTCAGTACTCGGTTTAGAGCTTTCCTGGGGGGACAAAGAGTAGGTATTTACCACAGCAAACAGTGATCTACGCAGCCATACAGGTAAATTATTAAACAACGGTTTATTATTTACCTTATGCTTCATGAAGAACAACAAATAATTAATTATTTAATTATTGAATCCCGCGCATTTTTATGAACCTGCAATTCCAGGGAACCACTACTCGATTTAGGGGTTTCCTGGGAGGAGCTCGTGGGTAGGTATTGACCACGGAAAACATCTATACACCCAGAAGGGGCATCTACCAGGTCTACACATGATCTACCCAGAAGAGGCATCTATACAGGTAAATTATTACGCAACGGTTTATTATTTCTTACACAACGGTTAATTATTTACGTTAGGCTTCATGAATAAATACTAATTATTGAACAAATAACTAATTATTGAATCACTGAATCTCGCGCAATTTCATGAAACTGTAATTCCTGGGCAGGCTTCAGTGCTCGATTTAGAGCTTTCCTGGGTGGAGCTCGAGGGTAGGTACTGACCACAGAAAACAGTGATGTACCCAGAAGGGGCATCTATACAGGTAATAAACCGTTGTGTAATAATTTTCAGCGTTCTTGTTCTTCCAACCTAGAATTACTGTTACCTACTGAAACTTCAACGTTTTCAGTCTATTTATGAAACTATTATTTCTGAAGAATGTATGTATAATTGATAATAATATTATCAATGAATTGTGAGGTAATGTTATTATGGGAACCTAAAATTTGGACTGATTGACGGAAATGATAATGTCTAATGCGGTAATATTATTTCTCGATTATTTTAGTAATTTTTAATTAATGTGATTATGAATTATCAAATTATCGAAGGGTCTAGACTAAACAGATGTAATTCAAGCGGTCTCTTCGAACTGTCGGTACTGACGTAAAACCCGTCACGTATGCAACGCCGCCAGCTGCGCGGGATACGGCGTTTTAATAACGATGACCCCCCCCCCCCCCACCCCCTCCCCTTCCATCAGTCAACCATCGCACTGGCGGTGTGGAAACGACAAAAGGGGGCGCGGCGGAAGTGAGTTTCCGATAATTGGAAGCGATAACGAACCGACAAAGTTATCCGAGCTTCGACTCCACCATCGCCAACCCCGTCAGTTCCGAGCCGGCCATACATCCGCTCCGCGTATGGAATATTAAAGATCATCCCGCGGTTGAGGTGTTGAAGACTCCGTCGGTACCTCGTCTACCCAGAGGATCCGGTCACCCGTTCCGGCAATTCCAATTTGGAAACAAAAATAACATTAGTAAACAGCTGGACATTTTCCAAACCAAATTGGACATTTTTCTAAACCAAACTAGACATTTTCTAAACCAAATAGGACATTTTCAAAACCAATTTGGACGTTCCAAACCAATTGAAACCTTTTCCAAACCAAATTCAACATTTTGGTTTATTATTTTCAATAATGAACCATTGGAATCGAGCATGAAAAAAAAAATGCTTACCCCCCCTCAAAATTTGATGGTTTACGTTTCAAGGTATGTAGAATCCAAAACTGCAATAAAAATATTTCTGTCTGTCCGCCGTACGCCGTACGCCGTACGGGCCACTTTTCTTAGTTACCATGAAAAAAAATTGATGAAATTCGGGTTATAGGTTCCGTTCGGCGTCTAGTTGGTCCTCGAAGCTCGACGTTACTGTGAGTCATCTCTAAGGGGTTCAAAATAGGGGTTGAAATTTTCAAAACGCCTATACAATTTTTTTTACGTAAATATTTTTACGGTTTTAAATAGTTCTTGAACTTGCGAGTTTTTTAAGACCATCCGGAGCATCGTACGTCCAGCCGTTCGTTCACAGTAAGGCCCCGAAGTTTGCACCGACAGGCATTTTCGACTCCAGTGTGAATGAAATTGTATACAATTCAAACCAAATCTCGTAACCAGAGACGCGCCCACAATAGGAAATTTGGCGGAGATAGAATCATTGCTAGGGATCACCTGATTATATTGGCGGAGTATGAAGTCGAGTTGGTTGTTCTGTGATATTATTTCATTTGAAAAATGATGGCTCTTTTGGAGTTTGTTGGTAGGTAGTGAAACTTGAACAAACGTTGAAGTATTATTGATGGGTAAATTATTACTACGGTAAATCATTACTCAACGGTAAATTATTACACAACGGTTCATTATACCATCTACGTAGAAGGGGCTGGAGTTTGTTGGTAGGTACTTTTGCAACTTTTTTCACTCCTCATCAACAATTTCTTTTCAGAACTTCATTATGTGTGTTTCTTTTTGTTAGGTACTTACTGTTTGTCATCGGCAGAATTACTTTAGCAACATTTAACTCGTGATTTAGGCAGTACCTAGTAACGTGTACGGGGTTAGGTACTAACCTACGGAGGGTCTGCGATCTACATAATATTGTATAGAATAGTACATATCATAAATTATATAGACGGGTTATATATACATAGAGCTGTGATCTGTAACAGAAGGGTATTCTATACAAAATAATAAACCGTTGTGCAGGGATTTGCAGCGTTTTGAACTCAAACTAGACATTTTCCAGACCACATTAGACACTAAACAATTTTGTACTTTGTTCAAATAAATACAGTTTTTATTTAACCAATATATTAATAATAACTGCGTTGTGATAACAAATGGACTGATATTAGGAAAAATACAGAAAATTAACAGAAAGCTTTTTTTTCTAATTGAAAATAATTTCAACATCGCAACCCACAGAATCTACAAAACCTAAAGAACTATAAATATTGTGAACGAAAATGTCACAGTCGAATCCTACGCTAAAAAAATAAACAGAGTTGCCATTTGGAAGTTTTGTCTAAAATGGATTGTTAAATAATTAAGGAGGGATGGGGGGGTACCTGAGACCATGTACCGTTTATCATTGTTCCTGGAAATGCAATCAAAATCAAGAGATTGATTCCTGAGTAACTGAGTACATGAGACTCCGTGTTTGAGCATGCGCAGTGGTCATACCACACAGCCGACTGTTCTTACATACAAAGGGAACATTCAGAGCCAAACCCCGCATGATCCCTGCAAATTTCAGCAAAATCTGATTCGAACTGAAGAAGTTATGCGTGTGGTAAGGATTTGCGGACCCACAGACGGACAGACACCGAACCAAATTTGTTCAAAAAGCTCATAAACGTAAAACGCCAGTGGAAATTTTGATTTTGAAGACAAAAAAAGAGAAGTTTTTCCTCTCAAAAGTGAAGACGGCCCCAGTCCGGTAGACTCGGAAGCAATGTATACACCTTCATGGGGAGGTAGTAATTAACAATAATCCAAAACAAACAAAATACAAACTCTAATAAAAGAAATGTTTGGGGGCGAAAGAGTAGACAAAACCATGGTGGATGTTTCGTAGGGGGTCTGACACGTTATTTCCAATATTCGCTCATTTGGAAAAAAGAAAATTATACCTAGGGTGTTGCTATTATAAACGTGTCAAAAATTGTGGTAAATTTCAAAAATCTAAAAGCAAATTATACAGGTCCTACATGCAGTTCAGGTCTTGGGGGAAACAAATTGGATTCGTATTCTCCAGGACATCAACCCCCTCCCCCTTAAACCCTTATATTTTTTCAAAATCTATTCTTTACATAATTTCCACGGAGTTATACGTAGAAAGCATACAGAATTGGGAGATGTGGAATGACCGAGTGAGTCGTGGTTTACTATGACACATGCCTTGCGTCGTGTTAATTTTATCGAATCCTCGAACAGGCAAGGTGGATAAATTTTGATGGGAACATGACGAATGATGCGATTAGGTCATGATTATAGGTCTGAATGAAAAACTTAATGGTCGAAGGAAAGTTTGTAAGATTGTCAGCAAAAATTGTTTTGTTGTGAGTAGGTGGGTTCGTAATGCTAACAGCGATCAATAATAATCTTATCTAGGAGAGATAAGCGGATCAACCAGCTTCGTGAGTGTCACAGTCAGTCTTTGTTCAGGTACGACATCAAAATGTTACCGTTCTACGATCTCAAAGCCAAACTGCGTTATATCAAATGCTGTTTACTACTGTTTACGTTTCTGTTTGTGTTGACCGGCATCGGGCTTATCATCATCGGCTCGACCGTCAACACGATTTACTACGAGTTCATGTACTTTCTGAGAGTCGACTACGTCACACCAGCCAGCTGTTTGGTTCTGATTGGTTTCCTGATATTCGCTGTGGCCATCGTTGGGTTGTACGGGACTCTGAAAGGCGAGGCGACCGTTATCGGAGCATTCGGAGCGCTTTTGGGTCTGGTATGCGTCCTCCAGCTGGTGGCGGGCGTGGCGTGCTATCTGTTAACGGGCTCGCTTCGCCACAATCTCCGAGTGACCATGAACGAGACGGTATGGAGCTACCCGTATGACGAGTATGCGGCCGAGAGGATGGACTTCCTTCAGGAAAACATGGCGTGTTGCGGGATGAACAGCCCTAAGGACTGGCACGAGGTAACCTGATGTTTCACCCTGGCTGATCCCTGCTTGGTCTCAAGACCAACACATTGTGATCGTTGCGTTGCATAACTGAAGGAAATGCCGGTAGGTGGCTTCTGAAGCTGCCAAAAAGGGTCTGAGCTTGACTCTGCCTTCCTGTTGCCGGTCAGAAAATTAGCAAGATAAGCAGGCATATCGTACAAATGTTCTTGATGTGTCCAACTTCTGTGGGCTTATGTGCAGGTTCTGCGCGATTATACGAAAGGAAAAAAAAAAAAACAATCTTACTAACGATTCCTTCAGTTTTGATGGCAGCATATAAACTAAGTAAGCTGTGGTTATTATAACTTGAAGTCGAAAACACGAAACAATCTTGAAGGGAATGAACAAAACAAGGGGTTTTAAGAAAATAGCAAATTAGTTGGCTTCAAGTTCTCAAGTCGAGACTCACCTTTAATGTGAGTGCAAGACATAATTACATGAAAAACACCAATTGAAACTGCCTTATTGAATCTCATCGATCGATGAAATTCATCTATGAGGAGTTACTATTTCTAGGTCAGGTTTTATCGACTATACCTCACTGAAAATGAAATGAAATAGAAGGCATCGTCGGTCAATATTATGCATTATCTGTACGCTGCAACTGATTACCTGTACATACGCTGCACAGGGTATAGTTAGTTGCAGTGGCACCATAAACGAATCACGTAACTACTGCTGACAGAACCTAATTATAAAAATCTTCGATTGACTTCCTCAAGCTTCTGCTTACGTACAGTTAGAGCATAAGCATTGTAGGAACAAACCATTATTACCAGATTTAAATATATTACTTGCAGGAAGGGTGCCGGGTAGCAATTCACTGTATTCAAGAAGCTCTTCAAAGAGACTTGATTGAAATAAAAATAGGAGGCCATCCGATTTGGTAGGTAAAATCAATGAATCGGTCAATTGATTGATAAATATATTACTTGCAGGTAGGGTGCCGGGTAGCAATTCACTGTATTCAAGAAGCTCTTCAAAGAGAGGACAGAAATAAAAATAGGAGGTCATCCGATTTAGTTGGTAAAATCAATGAATCTGTTAACTGATTGATTGATAAACGTGACCATCGAGTCAACCCCCCCCCCCCCCCCTCCCCCCCAACAAGACCACCACCAAAATTCTGTGTGAATTATAGTATAAAGGCTGTGAAGTCCAAACTTACATATACACAAACGTATATATATGGAGATGATTGATTAATTAATCAAAGCGATGTGGCTATGTCAAAACAAGCGGCGATGGTGGGGCAGGGAAGAACAAAATAGTAGTTCCGTCGGTGGACGCTGGATGGTGATAGTGTAGGCCCCTCGTGCCATGCGCAGTCCCTGCTGTGCCAGATCTAACCCTGAACTCATGCAGTTCCGAAGTCGGAGGCTAGATAGAACCCTAGTATGCCCTTCGTACGTTCCCGCCTGTATTGGATAAAATTTCGGTTGCTTTCTTTTGGTTTTCCTAATTCCGATGGTTGCAGATTCGAAGGTAGATTACCCTGGCTCATCAATCGAAATCTTACATTCAATTCGGTTCAGCCTTAAAGCCACGATGATCGAGCAATATAACAGAGCACCGACGGACAGAGGAACACAGAGATCATGGTGCAAATCGCCTTCAAACGGCCAATAACTAGACAGAAACATGAAACCCGATTTTATGAATAAAGATTGTGCATGAGTTACACTGTTGGAGCAAACTAAAATTCTACTGATAACTATTTATATTATTGATAATATTGTGATAACATTGTTTTGTGGTTCAGGTGTACAACGGAACTGAGATACCGAGATCATGCTGTGCGTTCGACGAAGAGGACATCATGTGCGAGTACATCCACAACACGGGTTGCTACGGAAGGATTTCCGTCATCATCAAGGACAGCAGCAGTATGCTGACCACAAGCTCAGCAGTCCTGGCTCTCATGCAGCTGACGGGAATGGCATTCGCATTTTACATGGCCCAGTGCCTGAGGCAGCAGATTCGAACTATAAGAGACAGGAAACAGTTGGTTACCGAACAGCTGCTGTACTCCGATGCTGATGGAACCAAATCCCCGATATGAGTAAACAGCATAGTAGGAAGGAATTTCACGTTGCGACTCTAAATAACGAACACTCGACGTGACGACAGCTACCAGCCAATCACTCCACCTATCTATAAACGGCTTAATACCTACGGGTATAATCCCGATAGGTCCCGATAAAAGCTTGAAGTATCATGAAACCTTTATCGTACGGCATTTTACTCATTCATAGCTAGGTACTCTCAAAACAATTCAATATGAATAATTATATAACACAGTTCAGGACTATAATAATTTCTGTACACATTGATGAACAAAACAATATTAAAATTTCATTGGCGCCTTACAATCAATTTCAACGATATTAGCAGCATTTTAGACTGACGTATATTGTGAAATGAATGATCAAATTCTAACTGTATCATAATTTTTCTTTGTCTTAAAACAACAAACAGATCATACAAAACTCAGCCAAGTAATCAAGCCCACGGTATCAAATAACTACATACACAAGAAAATTCGGAAAACCCAAGACACCTACAATAATTGGTTGGCTGATGTTATTTTTACATGCGTTTATTCTTTTCTAGTGATACAATACTATGGGTGCATCACATGATTTATAAGCAGTTTATATAGGTAATAGCTACCTCTACCACATGATGAACCTGTACCTTTTAGGAATTATAATTCCATTTTTTGTATTTACAAAGTGTTGTTTCGACAAAATTTTGGAAATAAAATAAATATTGCATTTCATTTTTTATTTCACCAGATCATGAAATCATCCTGTTATATCATCATATAAGGTTATTTTCAATCTATCAGTGAATACCTTCTTCATTAGCTTGGATTATAATTAGCACATTTAGCGACACTACAATATTTGTTTGAGATAAGCTTTGATATGCCTAATGTTCGCGGTATCGTAATGGTAAACATCTCATCATCAATCAAATGGCTACGAAAATGTAGTCAAATTCAATTTTAACATGTATGTTTTTGGTGCAAGGGATTCATAAGAAAATTTTCATGACATAGCTACCTAATAAGGAAAAAAACATCGACGAGTCACATAGCTTCTTTGCATCCATAACATGATCGTCAATATGATTACGGTAGGTCGTTTGGATACGTGTAGACGGGGTAATCTGAAAGTGTATCTCACGTTTTCGCAAGCGCAGGCAAGAATTACTATCCATTTTTTATTAAATTTATATCCTATTTATTCTCAAATATGACGAATATAATTACAGCAACATCAAATTTAAGCTTTTTTCGATCATTTTTTCTTGTTGTTATGTTCGTTTGAGGGAAAATACATTTGCACATGCGCGGACCACACATTCCAACTTTGATCGAATTAAAATATATTTATATTTCTAGGACCATCTAGAAACCAAACCGTTCCTGCCTTCAAAGTTTTATCTCATTCTGACTATTTTGCGGACACGCAGAGGGACGGACAGACACGCAACCAATTCTTTCGAACGGAAGAGTGGAAATTAATGTTGTCGGCTTTGGAGAACAACATACGAATTTGAAGACGAACAAATTCTGCGCTACATGGGACCAACTCGAGCTCCCATACTAAATATCTAACCAAATAACGTATGAACGTTTCCCGACAGTAGTCAAAACATAACTTTGGAAAAATCACTAAAATCATACAACTTACGTAGGTTGAGAGCTCAAGTTGGTTTCATTCGACGCGAAATGTGATCATCTTAAACTTTTGCTTCATACGAAAACCAGTTTGGTTGATACATATGGGGAAAAATGAGGTATAACGAGGTTTCCCAGGCATTTCCAACACTAATAAGCCATTTGAGATACAATAAGTTGGGTTATATTCACAATCAGCCCAAAATGTCCAACGTGCGGTGGGGCAACTTGACCTTTTTGGCAGTGTGTGGCGTTTATCGGATGTTGCCCACAAATTTCATTTTTCAAACTGCCAACACACAAAACGCTGGGGCACGAACAAACAATCAACAATGTTTCATATAGATTAACCACTAGATTTGTTCTCCCTCCTCGGACAGCCGGCGAGCACACGACACTTTTTCAGGGCAGAAGGTAAACTTGGTTTATTATTTCCAACAATAAACCTTTGGAATCAAGCATGGGAAAAACAATCCCCCCCCCCCACCCACCAAACTCTGAGGTTCCGTTTCAAGGTACGTCGAATCTGAAAACGGAATAAAAACAATTCTGTCCGCCCGCCGTACTTCGCACTTTTCTTAGTTACCATGAACCGAATTTCATGAAATTTGTTTGTAAGTTCCATTTGGGGTGAAAAATGGGGCTGCAATTTTCAGAACACCGTAGCTTGAAAACTTTCAATAGAAGGATATGGGGTTTTTTTACGTTTTTAAATTTATCTCAAAGTAAAGAATTTTTTGAGACCACCCGGAGCGGTGCACGACCGGCCGTTCGTTTGTTTCGAAAAGCTTCGTAAACATGATCGTGAACGGTATGAATCCAGCCCAGATATCATTGCTACGGAACACCTGATTATAATCACGGATGGCTGTGTGAAGTCGAGCTGGTTGTCCTTTATCATTTCATTTGACGAATGAAATGAGTGGCTCTTTTATTGGATTTTATTGATAGGTACTTTTGCAACTTGAACAACGTTATGCTTCATTAATAACAACAAATAATTAATTATTGAATTATTGAATTGATTGAAGCATTTTTATGAAACTGTAAGTCCAGTAATTTAGGGCTTTCCTGGGGGAAGCCCGAGGGTAGGTATTGACCACAGTAAAAAGTGTTCTACGCACCAGTGGCATCTATATGGGTAAATAATAAACCGTTGTGTAATAAACTGCAGGATTTTTTTCTATGCAGGTGATTGTTCGATATCTCCTAGGGCGATCGAAACTTTTAAGACGCTCAATTTGTGCCAGGATAACCCTAGCCCTAGCCTGTCTTCCCAGATCTGTCTCGCCCTAGGGGAGACCGAGCGATCACCTGCATAGAAAAAAAAATGCTGCAAATTACTACACAAAGGTTTATTATTTAGGTACCTGTATAGCCCCCCCTTGTGCGTAGAACACTGTTTTCTGTGGACAATACCTACGCTCGTGCTTCCCCCAGGAAACCTAAATTACAGGAGCCGGACCGGGAAGATCTGGGAAGACGGGCTAGGGCTAGGGTTATCTTAGCATAACTTGAGCGTCTTTACAAGTTTCGATTACGTTTTTTGGGATTCTGGACCACACTGCGCCTCCTCTAAGCCCCGGACCGTAGAACTTCCCCTCCGAACGTCTTCCTCCAACTGGAGGAGGGGAGTTTCCGAATCGATTTCAAGAGATTAATTATTGCGAGAGGGAGGCCGGGAGTGATGGGGGACCCGGAGCAGGCAGTTGTTTCAGAAATCTCATGTGCCCGTTGGGGGGGGGCCCGGTTTTCCCTTTATCGCAGCGGAGAGCCCCATCGACGAAGCCTCCCGCTCACATCTTATTTGCACTCGGCTCACGAACTTGTGACGAGAGTGAGCAATAACCATTAGTGCCGATGGTCCTTTCGATCGAGGACGCTTCACCGTCGTTAGAATGTTCATTTACCTTCTCGAATCTCGTGGGTTTTCCTTCGATTACTTTTCCTTCTCCGTTTTAGAAAGGAAATGGGAATTGGGAACCAAACCCTGGCAAGCAATCGAGTTCCTTCTGGTGGTCGCCTAAGATATTTTGATCAACTTTGCGAAATCCGTCTGAGACAACAACACATTGGACTAACGACCGATTTTGGTTTATAATTTTCAACAATTAACTTTCGGAATCGAGCATGAAATTTAACTAATTTAATTTTTTAACCCCCATTCAAAATTTGATGGTTTCCGTTTCAAGGTACGTAGAATCAAAAAATAGAATTAAAATCGCTGCAAATGATTACACAACGGTTTATTATTCACCTGCACAGATGCCCCTTTTGCGTGGATCATTGCTTTCTGTGGTCAATACCCTCGAGCCCCCTCCCCCGCACAACCACCAACCACTCCAACAAGAAAACGGCCGTGGAGCCGGCCCGGGAATCAGTTTCATAAAAATGCGCGGGATTCAATAATTCAATAATATTAATATTTGTTGTTATTCACGACGCATAACGTTTCTTCAAGTTAAAAAGTACTATCACCAAAGTCCAAAAAGCCATCATTCTTCAAATGAAATAATCATCACAGAACAACCGCCCAAGCTCCTGGTGATCGATCTTTGGTTTGAGGAAAATTAAAAAACGCAAAAACCATCCTTCTACTGAAAGTTTTCGAGCTACGGCGTTCTGAAAATGTCCCCTATCCCCCTGTCTGATGTGTCCCCTATTTTTCATCCCTTAGAGATGACTGACGTAACGCAGCTTCGTACGGATAGACTTTTTGGTTCATTATTTTCAAAAATGAACCTTTGGATTCGAGCATGGACCCCCCCAATTTGATGGTTTACGTTTCATGGTACGTAGAATCCGAAAATGCAATTAAAAAATTGCTGTCTGTTCGCCGTACTTCGCACTTTTCATAGTTAACATGAACTGAAATTAATAAAATTTTGTTTGTAGGTCCCGTTTGGGGTCTAGCTCGGCGTTACCATCTCTAAGAGGTGAAAAATAGGGGTTGGAATTTTCAGAACGCCGTAGCTCGAAAACGTTCCATAGAAAGATATGTTTTTTAACGTTTTCAAATTGATCTTGAACTAAAGAATTTTTCGAGACCACCCGGAGCATTGTACGACCAGCCGTTCGTTTGCACCGAAAAGCTTCGTCAACATGATCGTGAATCAAACGGCATAAACCCGGCCCAGATATCATCGCTAGGGAGCACCTGATTATAACCACGGATGGCTGTATGAAGTCGAGTTGGTTGTTCTGCGATATTATTCCATTTGAAAAATGATGGCTCTTTTGGATCTTGTTGATAGGTACTTTTGAAACTTGAACAAACGTTGAAGTATTACTGGGTAAATTATTACACAACGTTAAAATTTTACACAACAGTTTATTATACCATCTACGCAGAAGGACATCTATACAGGTAAATTATTACACAACGGTTCATCATTTACCTTATGCTTCATGAATAACTATAAATAATTAATGATTGAATTATTGAGTTATATATCACAATATTTCCAAAAAATCAATAGAACAACCAGAAAAGTCAAATAAGTAATAATATAATTATACAACATGTTTGGATACACTTATAAGAATGATTCGATAATTTTAGTGTACGATAGTTACAATCTTTTTTGCATAGATGGTTTTTACTGTGGTTTTGCTGTACGCTAGTCACAATATTTTTTGTATAGATTGTTTTTACTACTACAGTATAACGTTCGCTAATTAATACTGCTTCCTCAATACCGAAGGTAGGGAAGCCTTGGATTCATGATTGAGTAAAAAAACATTTATGTCCTCGAAAATGAAAATTTCCACTGCCATTATGCGTTTCATACATCAAGGAACATTTTCGGGTCCGTGACTGTCTGTGGTACTTCGCAGTGACGCACATAACTACCCGAAATAATGGTCAAAATGGGATGAAATTTGGTGAGTAGTTGCGGTTTGGGTCACAGATGGTCCCAAACAAGTCATTGAAAAAGTAATGAAACTTTCGTCTGCGCATGCGGAAACGTGAAATACTTGAAACGCCCATAACTACCTTAAATATTGTTGAAATGAGTTCAAACTTGGATGGTCGATCAAGAATAATTATTTAATAGTTCCATAAGAATATCATTCGTGTACGCATGCGCGAACATGAAATGTTGACTGTTTCCTTCTAACGCTGTTAACTACGCTAAAAAAAAGTCGTAGAGCTGAAATTTATACGCGGGTTGGATCGCAGATAGTCCCTTATCAAAATCATTGAAATCGTAAGTTAACTTTCGCCTGCGCATGTGCAAACGTGAAATACTTGAAATGCTCGTAACTACCTTAAATATCGTTGAAATGAGTTCAAACTTGGAGGGTCGATAAGGAAACGTTGAAATGTTTGATCCTATTACGCATGTTAGGTAATTTATTACTACTCTACTTTATTGCTATTCAATCATTTTGACGCATCATTTTTTTTTACCATCTGATTCTACACAACCAAGTTGCAGTAAGTGAGGAAGCTATATGCCCACCCAACTTGGCAGACTTTTTTGTTTTTATTCTTATTTCTAAAATTATTGCAGGAACCATGATTATGTAGCAAGGGCGATTCATCTCACTATCGCGAACTCTGCCCTAAAATTGGGACAAATTTAGTTTTATAATAGTTTGCAACTTTACGTACGAAGATATCATATTAATCTTCCGGAAATGAACGTTATTTTAATTTCATTCAACTTCATCTGTATCATTTTCCATCACCCCCATTCCTTTCCGTGCCCCTTCATTCCCTGATAATTTTTTTGTACTAATGATTAATGGTGTGATAAAATATCATGAAGAGGAATTCATGGGTCATCTGTTCCTCCTGTGTCTGGATTTTCGAAGGAACCTATTATTGAATATTTTCACTGGTTTGTTCACAATCTGCCCTCCAAAATTAATTTTTTTCAAGTCAAAATAGTTGCAAATTGGGGCGAATCCCCACTCTCCCGATATTTGCTAATAAGTGAACTAAATAAATTTCAATTTTAAGCCCGAGCACAACAAGAATAGTCAACGTATGATCTTTCTAGGGAGACAATGGAGACAATATTATTAGTTACCTTCTGAAAAAGTATTCACGTGTCGCGTCACCATCCTATACCATTTTTGGTATAGCGATTTGAAGTAGTTTTTTTGTTAGGTACTAATTTTGTCGATGTTTGTTAGCGATTTTAGATAACAAAAAAAAATCGAATTTGAACAACCTTGTGTATAGGATAAAAATATTGTGGGCTATTCAAACAATTTTCTATATTACGAATCAGAGTAGGATAAATATACCGTACGTTGAGATACGAAAAATGGAGAAACGCGAAGAATGGTGAAAACTCATTTTGAGGTTGTCGATTTGTTGATGATCGTTACCACATTATTTGAGGTAACTAACGTAATTTTGTGTTTATATACAATTTTGGAACCTCCCCCAGCCACTACTCGCATACACAATACGACATTCCGTTCGAAGGTGAAAACTGCGGGGGACTACTGAATTTTGAGGCCCGGATGAGTCGGCGGAGAAGTAAGCACGCTAAAGCTTTTAGCCCAATTGTGAAGCGCCATTTCTCATCTGATAATCGCGTAACGCTGTTATTCGTCAGCATACTAAAAAGAGACGACCCTGAGAGTTGGGTCGCCTGTCTCCGTTATGGAAACGTCCGGAGAAAGAAAATTAGGACCGGGCGGAAAAGGGGGTCATTAGCGGGGCCCAACACATTTAAAACTACCTCAAATTCCTCGGAAGGAAATATCACAACCACCGCCACCATCACCGCTAATTAGGAAGAGAAAAGTTACTGTTTCATCTGGGAGGATCGGGTGGAGAAAGAGTTAATTCCATCCAACTGCCACGGAATCATCTCGATAACGAACAACAATCCCACCCCAGTGTAAAAACGCTGCAAATCATTTTACAACGGTTTATTATTTATCAGTATTACAGATGCCCCTTCTGCGTGGATCACTGTTTTCTGTGGTCAACACCTACCCACAGGAAAGCCCTTAATCGAGTACTGGAGCCGACCAAGCAATTAGAGTTTCATAAATATGCGGTGGATTCAAGAATTATAAATTAATTATTTGTTGTTATGCATGTAAAGTAAATAACGTTTGTTCAAGTTACAGAACCTATTTTACATATCAATAAAATCCAAAATAACCATCATTCTTCAAATGAAATAATTTCTCTGAACAACCGACTAGATTGCATAAAGCCATGCGTGACGTGATCTACTGTATGTAATATACCCCGGGTGGTCTCAAAAAAATTCCCAAGTTCGAGATCAAATTGAAAAGTTTAATTTTTTTTTAAAATAGTTTGTATAGGATGTTGATTTGACTTGTAATAAGACCATCCACATACGTCTTTTCCCAAACGAAGTCCAAAATTAAGTCGTTTTCATTTTAAAATTGTCCAAAATTGAAATAATTATGGTAGGTACCTACAATTAACAAGAATTGAGGAAGATGTAAATAAACAATTTTGAACGACAAAAATATTTGAAAAAGAAACGCGACGTTACTTCAGATATTCGCTCGTAGTGTCACGGTGAACAGGAACATGAATTAAAAAAACAGTTGGATGGGAATCGCTACCTCTGCCGCTGTTTCTCGGTATCACTAAGTGAGCGTGACCAATTTCACCAGTTAAGTCTCATTCACAGCTCGTTTTTACTATTGTCACAACGACTTGTCATTTTCGATTTCCTTGACATTCAACCTAATTTTTTTAACGTCAAATAGCTACAGCAATGAAATTGCAGCTGGACTAATTTTTACGATGACGCCAGTGTCAAATGTTTCAGTGGAAGAGGCGCGCACATCGTCAATTTACATGTTTTTATTATTTGCAGTAAAATATTAGATATCTCAACGAAAGCTTGCCAAACAGTTGCGGCAAAGGGTCTCTGATATACGGAGAAGTGTACTAAAATGAATGATAATGAGTACTCGACGACCTTAACCTGCGAGGAAGCATCAATCTTTCCACCGATGTTTTGGCCCAACTAAAGTGAATTTGAACGAATACGGTAGTTAGCAAGAATTTTTGAGGGTGCAGATAACGGTTGAAATCGAAAGAAACTCCGATCTCATCGTTAACTGGTTTGTAATAACGTTCCTACATAACCAACAGGTTCTACCAATCGTACAGTAGGTTCCGCACGTGTACTAAGTACTTTCCCACGACAGCAAGGAAATTTCGTGGAGTTGCGAATCTTGGTACTTACTTTCACCACGAGGTACCTACAGCACAATAAAAACAAAACCTTCCTTTAAGAAATGGGAAGCCTTAAAAAAGCGTCAAACGTCAAGAATTGTCAAGTTTTGTTGGAAAAAGACAAAACGGTTAGAAAGAAAGGGGGGAGAAAAAAAAACAGCAAATTAAGTCTCCCCGTTATATAAGCCACCGTTAAGAAAAATGTACGCCATCAGTGAAACGTCAAGGGGGAGCGCGTTTATTGGCTCGCGGAAAAGTATCACTTCTTTTTAAGAATGAATTCATAAATATGCAGATAAAATTGAATACCATTGCGAGCGGGGATAAATCAATAGTGACGTGTATTAATAAACATGACATGAGCACAGCGCAATGACATGTCGGGGTAAACACATTCTCACTTGTTCTTGGTTCCAAGTCAAATATTTATGCAGTCATGCAACTTGATCATCGAGCAAATTTTCGAAGAACCATATTTTGTCCGCAATTTCGGCACACCGACCCCTAAAAGCGTTTGCTTACATTACATTTGTTTGCGATGTCAAATTACTTCATTTCCGATTTTCTGTTGTCCACCCATAACCTAATTACCACCAACCATTTATTGTTACCCGTTTTCTGTGCCAGTACTGAATTCATTCCCGTTTTGGGAAATTTCAATTTAGAAATAATAAATTTTTGAATTTCTGAGAAACAATAAGTCTAGCCAAGTCCCCCAGTTTGGCTCTTTCTTTTTCGAAAATTCGGAAATGTCCGTCTCGTAGCCACGGCCAGGCAACCCCGACCACCAAGCGACGGAGCGTTTTTAATATGGGTAGTGTGGATCAAATTTAGTGGTTGTTTTTTGTGTGTGCACGCTTACGTACGGTGGGGGGGGGGGGATTGGACGTGCTTTAACCTGTTGTAGGTTTTCGTACGCCGCTGGCACAATGATGTTTTACCGAGGAGTAAAAATTATTAGAAAGACGTATTTCCTGCGGTGGCTGAACTTCTGTACTTATCCGGATAAAACCTGGAAAATTACTCACATAATGGCCACTGCAAAGGGTTCTTCGAATCTTACTCTTTATTCTCCCTATTTACTATAATTTGCAGATTGTCATGAATTCTCGTGAAGCCATGGTAGCAACCCTGCATTCATTGTTCGTTTGATTTTCACGCTTCCTGCAAGAATCATCTTCCAAATGTGCCAGTGCATGAAGTGTATGTATCCGTGGAGAAAAGGGTCTAGGAACAACGGCTAAAAGCTCAACAACAGCTTATGGGGGGGAGGGGGGGGGGTGTTCAAATCCTCTAAACAAAATCCATGGGATATACCTCGAACCGTATATAGAGAAACAGCGTTATAACGGCCCCGCCGCTCACTCGGGATATATCTCCCCCCCAGCAGGATATTATTTTGAAAACGGAACAAAGGAGAAAACAAATAGAATGGGGAGTGGGAGGAAAAGGAGAGAGGCCTAAAAAGATACAGCGCGTGACGACATCTACGAAAACGTTGAAGCACGCAACGCGGAAGTCGAACGGCGGTGCGGGGGACGGAATAGAATACTTTTGGCTTGTATCCTTTGTTTCAGCGGGGTTTACTGTAGAGCCCACCTCTTCTGTCGTATGAATTCCGCTCGAAGTAGGTTGTGAATACCGCCGTGTCGTCGATACAGTGGCTGCTATTGGATTTATCCTATCAAATCGAAGAGGAGAGACGGAACTATTCCGGTATCCTACCGCGGCGTGAGATTTGCCGTTTCGTTCGAAGAAGGACACGATGATTGGGGGGGGGGGGGGGGGGGGGATATATACGATCAAGTAATTTTTTAAAATCTACATGGAGCTCATGATGGTGATTTTAATGGTTGTTTTGATTGACTAATATCCACAATCACCAAAAGCATGAGTACGAATTAACACAGCTATTAGAAGGAAATCCTAGAAAAGGTTGGACCCAATGACTGTCAATCCAAATCAAATCCGATCGAGTTCAAAATCATTAGGCATGATCTTGAAATCCTAACGGACATTTTGGTGCCAACCGCAACAGTTCTGGTCTACGTTTACAGCAGTTATCGCTGAAAATCGAAAAAGTAGAAAAAGCCGTCATAACCCTTACATTTCCACCTAGAAAGCTCGATCTCATATCAAAATAAACAGATTAACGAGCTGAACAAAACCCAAAAAGAAAATCTGAAAAAGACCATATTTTGAGGAAGGTATGACCCATTTGAAATTCCAAAATACGTACGCACGGAGCGACATCATGCGGAACACCGTCTAGAAACTAGTTTTGAGCACTTCTGAACTTTTGACGGTATCACCACACTTCCATTCCTATATAATTTATGAACACGGAATTCTAAATAATACTTCATATAGGTATATCAGCATTACCCACTTTAACTCAAGTACGAACTTTGTTACTGCTACATGACATAAAAACCCAAGTAAGATGATTTCAAACTTTTTTCGACAAGGAATGAACACCCATCCATACTAAAAGGAGATTAGTACCTAACCTTATTTCATGTATATTACTTATGCCTAGGTATGCCTAGAAATGAAGAGTTCATACTTGTAAAAGCTTAAACAAATAAATAAATAAAATAAAACGATGTGAATATGTTCAATGTTGTCATAATTTAATTATAATATCCATTTCGAACTACTTGCCTGTCTAGCAACTGGAACGTGACTGAGAGTGAGGAGAATGCAACATGAGCGCGAAGTGCTCGTTTTGTCCATAGATCCCCCCCTGAGCGAACACACCAAATAGTAGTTGAAGTAAAATATAACTCAGGTTATGAGTCAATTTTCATAGAAATCACAATTAACTCTGTGACGTTGTTCTACAATTTCATAAGGTTCTTCGACCGGAATAGAAAACCAGACACCCGGCAACCCATGCGTGAGCAGATTGCGATTTGCCGATATTCTGGGAGGAGTAGCATAGGAAGTTGAAACCTTGAAATAAACGTCATACCTCTCCACAACGGAAACGTCGGGTTCCTCGCACAAGATACATGTTCTTCTCTATCCAAAGAAATTAGGGGAGTTCATGTTGAGGTTTAGTGCTGAGTACTGGTGGCTCATCCAATTGCAGGTAGATTGGTTGGTTTGCAACGGGAATGAACCAGAAAAAACGCTGCAAAGTCCTTGTCACATGGGTTTATTATTCTATTGGACATACCTATAGAAATGCTGGCTGTTCATTTATTGTTTCTTTCGTGCGTAGTAATCGAAATAGCTATTTCTGATGGTTTCCATTAATTTTGGCTCTTGAAACACAAATTAGGTACGCTCTTTTTTTTCTTCTTTTTTTCTTAACTATCTTTGATCATTGGTAGTGCCATTTAATCGTCTTGATCTACGTGTTGACACTTTTTCCAGTGTTATTGTACAAACTGATGGTGATTTCAGACGATTTCCCTGGTTTTTCACTAATAAAAAATCAATTTTGGGAGCTGAACATTAGGTAGAACTCAATTTTCCAGTCTTTGGCCAAAATAGACTTAATATTCGGTTTTCTCGTCCCCAAAAACATGCAGAAGCTAGTGTTACCAACATGTTGCTAAAACGCAAAAAGTACCTATTTTTACACACATTTTCACTCACACCCCTGGGTATATTCCGATCGGGCTGAAAAGTTTCGGGACACAACTAGGGCCCAAATGGAGCATGTGTGCGAAAGAACGAATTTTTTAGACCGAAAATGAAGCCTGTAGACGTGATACGGCGGACGGCGGACGGCGTACGGCGGACGGACATTGCATTTTTGGAATCTACGCACCTTGAAACGGAAAAGAAAAAAGTTTGAGGGGGTGTTATAAAAATTTTTTGCTGAGCGAATACATAGGTGTATTATTCACAGAATAATAAACCAAAAACGGAGGGGAGTCAGGTATCGGAAAAAACGCATAGGTGGACCAATGTTTTTTGTTTTTTGGGGTTTTTTTTCAGGGTTTTTTCGAACCCCAAGCCCCTTTTGGTCCCTATTAGAGAATTTTTTACACAACTAAGCTGCTGAGATGGGCCCAAAATATTCATGAAAGCTTTTTTTCGATTCTTGTAATCACATGGCCTATGTGAATACAAGATGGTCCAGATACGGATGTGACAAAACAAATTATGTGAAACTACAAATCAAATAGAGAAGAATGTTGGACTTGGGCTTGGCGCGTAATTTTGTGGAGAAATCGATTTTTTCGTGTTTTTCACACTTATTTTCTTTCTTTATTACTTTTCCCCACATAAATTTGCTAGGATTCATTATATCAATTTTAAAATCCACGTTAAATTTCACGTCAGACATCCATCAGTGTTTCGTAGATTTCAAAAAAAAATTCTGCTACATGGGTCTCGAGCTTATACAAAACAAGAAAATGATAACTGAGTAAGAGCAACATTTTTTGTTAACTCTACTAAACGATGATGGTAGTATCAGATGTGAAATTGTGAAATTTAACGGAGATTTAAAAAACTGCGTCGAATGTTTGAAATCATAGCCAAATATTGGAGAACATGACGTTTTGGTGCAAAAAACAGCGTTCTACGAAAAAACTTTGTAAATCCACTTCTCCACTAAATTATGAGGTTCACATCCCCGTGTTTCGGCATTCTTCTCCACTTGATGTGTAGTTTTAGATACATGAATAAATAAATTACTTATATAAATCAATCGAGTGTACTGATTAGCTCAAGGACGACTTTGGTGGTGTGATTGTTTATTGGCGTAATATTATCTTTATAATGACGTCAACAGTATTTCAAATAAACATAGAAAGAAAATGATAAAACGGTTCTTCTCTCTCAACTGAATCGTGTTTTCATTGTTGGCAACAAATCCATTACTGTAATGGTTATTCAATATCTAAACTTGAGACGGGACAGCCAGCCACAGAATGGGTGACAATACAATAAAGACTGGAGCTGTAGGTCAAACTATCTTTGTAGGTCAACAAACAAGCCTTCTTCCTATGCCCATGCAGACAAAAACGCATAAGAAAACGCTGTTGGGCAAAAGATTTCGTGCGATGGCCGGGAATCGAACCCGGATCAACTGCTTGGAAGGCAACTATGCTCACCATTACACCACCATCGCAACTACTGAAACAACAAGGCTTTTTGCCCTCAGGGTCTATCGCCATCAACACGAGCCAATAGAGCAATTCCATCAGAACACAAGCATTCCTAGATAATCTATGCCGGATTTAATCTTATGTCAGATTTATGACAATAATTTATTACAATGAGACCCCGATTCAAGGAATCGCGATTTAACAAACTTAAGTTCCGGTCCGAAGGGTTCTGCCGTGGTGGACAGATGGACATCACACAAAATCACTGAGGCGCACACAATTAAAATATAATAATGATCACAGGGACAGTTCCACCAAATATCACAGAATTTTTAGAAATAACTAGGATAACACATTGAGAGCTCGAGTACCTCTATAAAAACTTCTTCGGCTACCACATCAAGCGGGGTTCATGAAAAATTTAAAAAGAATATAGTCAATGACTGTTCTTGAGGATCTGGAGTATTTTATAAACATTATCTCAAGTGTGAATGGAGCTAACTTTATAAGGATATTAGAAATGCGTCTTTTGAGGATTTCCCTGCTGAGATCGCGAATTTTTTCTGGAAGGGCATCGAAGAATTTGATGACCCACCAGTTACAAGCACTGCGAGATGCGTTAAGTATACTAAAGGGGACTACCGAATTATTGGCATTTCGAGTAAGATAATGATGAGTTGCGGTTGTGAAATACCGCCGATGAGTGAGGAAGTAAGAATGTGAATAGCTGGGACTGTCAGAATTTGTTATCGAATAATCATATATTTATGCATCTTTACACTCCGACTTGTAACTTAATCCTGCAATGACCCTAACCGCACGTCTTTGGCAACTAAAAATTATTGAAGCAGAGGGAGAATGTCTCCAACAGATAATCGCATATATTTATATAGGTTTAATCTGAAAAAAGGCATGGAAAGCAGCTAAAACAGCCTTCCTTGATAACTTGTCTGTTACCCGTCGTAGTAAAAAGATTGCTAAGTTCAGCGCCTTGACAAAAGTTCACTCATAAAACTTCGATACCTAATGAACTTTTACTCCAGTGACCAATGAAAGATGATAAATGCGGTCGATTATACAAATTCCCAAGGAAGCCATTGGTGGTAATTATGAAATGTATCCATACACACCAGACTCAACGATTTTTGGTAGAATCATTCATTTTGTGGCATTTAAGGGTGCTGTGTAGGAAACAGGAAAGGGATAATTTTGCTTCTTCATCCATGTCGAGGTTTCAAAGTTACCCTAAGAATTATTCAAAGGTGCACAAGATGTAAGTTCACAGCTTTTTTGAACCTCTCCCAGTTTTTAATGTCGATCTGGGCCAAACGACAGAGGAAACCTGGGCCAAACTCGTTATCGATACCGAGAAAATCTTTGAGGGAGAATTGTTTTTGGTTTTCAATAATGAACCTTTGGGAATCGCACATTCGTTACCGTTTCAAGGTAATACAATCCGAAAATTGAATTAAAACATATCTGTCCATCCACCGTACTTCGCACTTTCCTTAGTTACCATGAACCAAAATTCGTAAACTTTGGTTTGTAGGTACCATTCGGGATCTAGTTGGTCCGTGAAGCTCGGCGTTACTGTCAAATTACATCTCTACATGTTACATCTCTACACGCTACATCTCTAAGGAGTGAAGAAAAACAGGGGTAGAAACTTCCCGAACGCCGTAGCTCGAAAACTTTCAATAGGAGGGTTTGGCTTTTTTAGGTTTTTAAATAGACCTCGAACTTGTGGTTTTTGAGACTACCAGGAGCATTGTACGTCCAGCCATTCGTTCTCAATAAGGCCCAGGAGATTCCACCAAAAACGGTTAGTCAACATGAGTGAGAATGAAAAGGTATACATCCAGCCCAGACACCATTGCTAGGAAACAGCTGATTATAATTACGCATGGCTGTATATAATCGAGTTGTTCCGTGATATTATTTCGTTAGACGAATGATGCTTATTTTGGATTTTTTGATAGGTACATACTAAAAAAAAAACTACAGGATAAAAATAGAATTTCTATTGTGTACTGATGATGGTTTAACAACCGAAACCGGTCTACAGTTTTGTTCGTTTACGTGGAAATAGACTATTCTATTTTTATCCTGTAGTTTTTTGCTATGGATTTCCACTACTCCGCCGCAAGTGATTTAAGTTACAGGTACATACTTTTATTACGAACAAAATTACAAACAACAAATAATTATAGGTAGAGTTCTTAAATCCACAGCATAAAATGTATGAAACTATGATTGCCTGGCAGGCTCCAGTACACGATTTAGGGCATTCCTGGGGGAAACACGAGGGTTGTAACGAGGGTAATTTGCTGCGTTTTCTAATGGGAACATTCCTATAATGAAGGATGACCTGATTGATAATAATTATTGTGCCTGTCTCACAGGTAGCAACTGCACTATTCGAACTAACCAAAGACCACAAGCGATAACGACCGAATCGAAAAGAGTCAATCGTAATTACATACAATCACTTTCGTGTTTACTGTCGTTATACGTGCTGATTTAAGGAGTTACTCATTAGAAATATTACAAACGATCGATTCTATCATGATTTATTATGGTGACGCATTCAAGCCAGAATTGAGCTCTCCAAGAAAACGTGCGACCCCTCGTGTGTGTGTGCGTGCGTGTGTTTAAGGGGGGGGGGGGGGGGGGGTCGATTGTTTCCTAATTAGACGATCGACGTAATCTGGATTCTCCGGCCCGCATATCCTTAACTCAATTACGCTCCCTTTCCATTACGATTCTGAAGGATTTCGAAACAGCGATTTAAATGTCGTCAATTCTCCCTTCCCTGGGTAGCGATAGAGCATCAAAGTTTCTTGAGTGGCATTTAATAGATAACAGACTCGGACAGTTCTCCAGAGACGCTGTCAACCTAGAAACCCCTACCCGAAAACCTACTGAGCCAAAAATACCTATGGACTGCTAATCAATACAATAGCAATTCAGCCTAAATCGATGCACAAATCTCACTCACACCAATATGGTTACTTTATCCGTCGATGAACCGCTCCAACTATCTCCACTCAAAATGCAGGTCACCCCATGGCAAGTGTGTAATGCAAGGTATGATTGTGGAACCACTACGCCGAGCGGTTCCCCGCAAAGCTAAGGTAGCTATACCTCACAAAAAATTTGTTTTATAATGCCATATTAGTGGTTAGCGTATTTCCCCAACACTTGGAAGCACACTCTCACCGTCATGATACTGAAACCGGGCAAAAACTAAAGTATCCAGCTACCTCTACATCAGCCTGTCGTCCCAGTTTTCGAAAATATTCGAAAGATTGCTCCTACCTCATTTCATGAATCATTCAAGGCACATCATCCCAGACACACAGTTTGGCTTTCGACACAACCATTCATGTCCAAAGCAGCTGCATCGCGTTACCGATAGGATCATGGATTGGAGACTGCTCTGTTTGCTTCCGAGTTTTTTTTTTGTACTCAGAAAACTCTTTGAACGAGTTTGGTATCCAGGGCTGCTTGCTAAGGTCAGTAATGTGCTGTCGGATGTGCTGTACCTCCTACGCTTGTCAGATTTCCCCCCAACCTAGTTCAAACTCAATCATGGGTGCACAATTTGCAGATGACTCTGCAATCCTCAGCAAAGCCAAGCGCCAATCTAGCAAAGGCACTCAGCAGATTGCTCATTAAATTGATGTTTGGTGCAGCAAATGAAGGATTAAAGTAACCCAGACAAGTCGTTAGATTCCCCTGAAAAGAAATGTATCAAGAAGAAGTGGACATTTCTTTCGAAGGCGACGTGACTATCCTGGAAGACCCGGTCCGGTACTTTGGCAAGAGCTAGACTCCAAATAGATACGGAACCACCATATAACTGACCCACAAAAGAAGATCCTCAGCAGAATCCAATTCCCGGTGCAATTGACTGGGAACAAATCAGCAATAAGTCTCCACTCGAAAAGTCTGCTGTACCGAACGATATGCTCGATCTGGACATATTATGCTTGCGTACCCTGGCCATCAATCACACAAACCAAAAAGCCACAAGATCAACAAAATAAATGCCTGCGATTGATGAATAATGCGCCCTGTTTCGTTAGAAACGAAGCCCTCCGTCGCGACCTGGAGATCTCGTACGGGAAACAATCACACTATTTTACAATAGGCTCCACTAATCACTCATAGCACATGAAAATGCTCAGGGATGCAGCGCTCGATCCACCTCAAGAACCAGCCAGGCGACGATTAAAAAGGACGTGATCTATTTACTGTATTCGTGCTGTACTTCTATCGTAGTTCACCACTATCCACTACAAAGAGTTATTACCTTTGCAATACCTCATAATATTGATGTCAGTTCATATAATTATTATGTGAGGCTTGCGAATGGACAAGAACCTCGCAAGCAGGTTCCATGTTATTTATTATAGCTTAATGTAAAGCTATCACTTCACAACTTAACGTAAACTTACCTTCACAAGTAAAATGTAATATGTCACAAATGTGTTTAAAAAAAAAACATTTAAAGTAACAATAGACGTAAGAAAAGTTGGAAATCGCAGGGTGAAGAAATGTGACACCCGCGGGACTTGAACCTGCGACCATCTTTTGATTATTCATCACTCCATTTTCACAAGTAAGTGACGTTATTTATTCGATAGGTAACAATGTTTTTGCCATCACAGCGTGACCGAAAGATCTAAAAGGTAGTAAAAGATACAATTCATAAATATCGTGTTCTTATCTCAGACCGCTCCGTTATTTTCAATTGACAATATCCAGCTCTGACTCTCCAGCTCTCTATTGTTATTAATGAATCGATTCACGCATACTTAATTGCTTCACATCAAGCCCGCATATAAAGCCAAGTGGGTTGACTCAGATCGTGCCTCCCTCAAGCAATTACATCCGTAAGGATTCTGAAGCCCTTTCCCAAACCTCAAAATGCCTTCGCTTGTGCGTGTATTGTCGGACAATAATCATTAGGGAAACGATGACCATGTACCCACGATCATTAGTGTGATTCTCTTGGACCCTACTTATTGACATCATTTTGGTGAAGTTTCAACCCTGAATTTTAGGACATGAGATCCGATTAAAAGGTTCGAAACCATCCAACACGTTCCACTCCTCAGTTGTTATTTAACACAGAAAATGCGTAAATACCAAATAAAGTAAATCAAGAAAACGCTGCTAAAATAGACCGGCGATTTGAGATAGTGGCGGTAAGCTTGATCCCATACTGAATTCATCAAAATTCAACAACAGTTAAGTACGTTTACTTTTTACTTATTTTGGTTTATTATTCTGTGAATAATACATCTATGTGTTAGCCAAGCGAAAATATAGATGGTACATAATATTAAGTACACATTATGTATATATTTAATTCATAATACCACTTTCTAGTGAAATCAGGTTTGAGGCTGACGGGAACCATTTTGGGGGCTGGAGCGCTGATTTCGGAATATTTAAAAACAAATTCTATGAGTAAATTCAATCAAAATTTTAATGTGCGGTGCTTTTTGAAATCAGCGATTAATGCTCTACAATTCATCATGTATTTTCTTTCAATTAGAGAAGCCGTTTAGACGTTACAGACGACGAAAGGCACTATAAAGTCAGTTCACAAAGTTGGAAAAAATAGGGGTTTTTTGACAGTGGATTGTGACCTTACCACATGGTCGAAATTAACGTTAGTGGGGTTCATTCGTCGCAGAATTTAATATTCTTTAATTTTGGATCGAGTAATTTTTTCGTCGGAAAGCTCTTTCAGAGTTTTTTTGGGGACAAAAACCGAAAATAGACAAAACACTTCGCGGTTTTATGGAGGTCGTACCGTAAGCGAACATCCTGAAGGGCGCAAAACTAGGATACTTCTAACAGATGCCTACTAACCTGATTAAAAGGATCTCTTGCTTTCCAACATTCATTGCAACCTCAGGTCCCCTATTTGACTGGACTATGATTGAAATTAATTCCTGAAGGACCCACAAGTTTCATTCTGGTATTACTGGAAGTATCCGATCGTTTGTCGATAGCAGGTATGCTCAGGAAGACCTTCCATAACAATTCATATATGTAAGGTTAGGAGTCATGAGATATTCCCCCTTGATTAAAATATCACTTTCCGGGCCACTGATTCTCCGCTCCACAATTCAAGAATTTTATTCACGAAAATCATTTGCGTCGAGCGGCATCGAACTTGCCATTTCTTCTCGGGAAAGAGAGGGCTAGCAACTTATGTTTACATCTCGGGAGAAGCTTGTCGGTTCTCATTAATTTATGCATTGTCAGCACAATCCGTCCACCGCCGAGTTCTTCGAAACTTTGTCCGCCTTTCGCGCTAATGGTTCCTTCCCTCCCTAACCGGGAGCTGCCTTTTCTGAAAATAATATCTCGGGGAAAACACGGGGCTGTTTTCGGATGCTAATTTCCGAGTGCTCAAACATCCGGTGCTAATGTGTTTTAATTACTGATGAAAGGAAATGGGATGGCTGAATACATTCTGCTACGTAAACCCATCTGACGCAGAAAGTTTTCACAGCCATTATTCACCTACCTACAAAATATTCATTTTAGTTGCGAACGATAGAACAATGTTTCAAAAAATTCCATTTTCTAGCCTTGAATTACGATTTAAACGATTCAAGGGGATTTCCTGACTACCTACTTTTCCCCCCAATAATAAATCGTTTATTTAAACATTTTGCATAACACAGATATATTCACATGTAAAATTAAGAATGCAAAGTTCCTCCGTTTATTACCTCAGCCTAAGGTCAGTGACCTGTCCAGGCTCGTCTCTCTCCCAGCTCAGCTTGTGAATGCGTTCAGTAATACATTTATAGTTTATAATTTTCTTACTCATTATACCTACTTCTTAAATCTCTTAATTTAAAAAAACTTAAAACTAGTATACCTAAACCTAAATTTATTATACTTAACATCTAATGAAGGTCATTATGATAGTACATTTCTGTTATTCAAAATGTAAATGTTAAGATGATGGATATTGCCTCTGTTTGATTCATCAAGTGTTAAAACGTTAATTTGTTTAAAACGGCTATACAATTAGTCGTTTTAATTGCTGATGGTAGATTTTCGAAAACGAGGGTGCTAGGCAACTGTCTAGTGTAGAAGTTATTGCTTGGGCGTGCTATTAATAAAATACTTTGTGCGTACAACCTGGTAGGTCTCAACATCACTTCTTTTCTTGAACAAGCCGAGGGATTTATGCAAATATAAAGACAATCTGTAAACATACGTCATTCTTGGAGAAAGCACTTCAAAATACCCGTATAGGTTCACTATTCGGGTGCGTCTGTGTGATTTCGTGGCTATTCGTAAGACAGTATTTACAACCAATTCAGGTTACCAAAACTATTCGCGTAAGCACCTCCCGAAATGGGTATACCATAGAACAATATGCTATAAACATAAGCACAGAAAACCATACGTAGATTTTTCCTGCTAAACCAGCTTCTCAATAAGACGAAGATGTGGAATGTTTTCCTAATCCTTGCTACTAGACTTTGTATGTGTTCCTTCCACTTCGTTATGCTATAAGCAAGTATACGGCAATCGCAGTGACAAGAACTTCTTTTTTTTTTTTGACAAAGAACAAAACCGACTTCAAAAAATGTGTATAAAACTAAAACGTAAAGAAGTTTTAACGTACCTAATTTATTCAAAGCCAATACAACAACAATTTTTAAATGCATAAAACCAAGGGATACAATATATGAAGGCTGTGTGTGGGGTTTTTAGTTGAAATTGCGCAGACTCTAAGATAAATAATAATGAGAATTTTTCCACCGCCTGTGATTCACACAACTGATGACGAAGGTTTTCGTTTCCAACTTCAGAGCTTCTGTGAACGAAAGGCTGGCCAAGGAGGTCTTGGAGCTGTCGAGGTGCTAGTTCCCACATCACACAACGTAGCGCCACGATGGGGGTTCTGTCCTCCATGTTCCCCTGAACGCTTGATACCTTTGGCAGGTTTGACAGCCTCGGTCTTTTCTATCAATCCATGTCTTAGGTTCAATGGAGCGGTGACAATCCCAGGCTGGTTTCCTAATCTTGTAAATATGCTGGGTTTTCGCCCAGGAAGCCATCGAAAAAGGGCGTAAAACCGTCAATTTCGAACTAACTAAGCTCTGCCAGTAATTAGGCTGATATCCAAAGACAGCGGGAGGGGTGAAATGAAATTCGAAAGTGGTCTCACTGTTCTCAATTGCCTTTATTCCAAACTTGTCGTAGGTATATCTTCTTTCTGCGCTGTAGCTTCCACATCTAACAATGTAGTTAGGATGGGAGTTATCAAGCAGAGCATTATGGAAAGGCGGTGCAGATGAGTGTTTTCACAGAAGGAAAAATTCTCTTAGCATTCAGAACCCAACGCGCAGGTGTGATCGCTATGGAGATCAGACCCAGCACCGCACTCGAGCGCCTCGTCCTCTGTTTCTCCAAGCACTTTTTATTTCCTTCCTGTGAAACTAATGAAAAGTTTTACCTATCAAGTGCAGACGGGGCCGACTCCAGGCGGAAAACGATCGCGATAATGAAAGCTATTAACGGAGAGCGGGGGAAAAAAATCCAGAGGTTCGGACCACGGAAAGAACCGAGCAGAAGAGTTGGTTAACGGGTGTTGGAATGAGAAGAGGAGAGTGAAGCTAGAGAGACCCGAATTAATGCGATGGTACTTCGAGCGGTAAGACCGGTAGGAGTAATGGAAAATAAAAAGAAAAAAAATAAGAAGGTAAAGGAAAATCGTGGAATCCGAGGGTTTTTCAACCCGTTTAAATTGGGAACGCTGTCGACCGCGACTAAAACCAGGTATAAATCTGCCGTAACCGTAAACCAGATGGCTGGTGGTATAAAAACGTGGTTTTAACAAAAATCTCAGGGATAATAATTCTGATGATGGGAAGAATGTTTACGACGGACATTGGTAGTTTTTTAGGACGTCCCTCAGTAGTAAGAGACGTCCTTATGTATTGATCTGGTCAGAATAGGACAACACTCAGCCGAGAATGAAAAGAACACATTCAAATCCGTTTCAGACCACAATGAATTCAAATCCCTGAAAACCATAAGGGAGTGTGTGTATGTGTTTCAGGATCTAGTGTGCGCTGCCCAGGCCGCAATTCTCAACCGATTTGCGCGGTTTTTTGCTCAATGCAGAAAACTGCCTAGTCGTGCCCTAAGTCACTGGAATTTAGAAATTTACTTCTATAAGGGGGGGGGATTGCCAAAAAAAGTGGGTCAGGCGGCTCTCAAAGCCATTGCTTCGTTTGAAATAAACTCGAAGCTGGTATGGGAATGCCTGACACCCTCAAAAGGGTGGCCCAGAACAATCAGGTCACCTCCTCTGGATCCCAGGTCACGAGGATTTTGAGGATAATGAGGAGGCCGATCGCCCTGCCAAAAGAGGATCGGAGTCCTTGCCAATAGGACCAGAACCAATCTTTGGAACCACAGAGTCTCTTGAAGAATGTGGTTAACGAATGGGAAGCCAGTGAGCAAAGGAAACACTGGCAAAAACTCCGAGGCAGGCCAAACTTTTCGTGTCATTTTCGAAAAAACGAGCAGCCGAACTAATCTTCCTTCCCAAAAAGGAGGTTAAAATATTGGTGGGCCTGTTAACAGGCCACTGCCCACTTCGCTACCACCTAAAGAAGATGGGCAAGTAAACATCGGACGACTGTCGGTTCTGTGACATGGAAACCGAGGATGCAGAACACATAATGTGCTACTGTGATGCCATTGGTCGTCACAGACTTAATATTCTTGGAACTGATGTAATCAACCCAAACGTCATTCCTAGGGTGACATACCAAGATCTCCTACGCTCCTTGCTTCGAAAGTGGGGAGGGAGGGTTTTTGATAAACCCTTCCCGGAAGGCAGCCTGGGGTTAGAAACCACAATAGATCATGTAGGTCGCAGTGGATGGGGTCTGATACAGACTCAAAAATCCCCCATACAAACCTTTTATAAAAATAAAAAAAAGAAGAAAAAAAAAAGGGGGGGGGGGTAAGAGACGTCCTTATGTATTGATCTGGTCAGAAGAGGACAACACTCAGCCGAGAATGAAAAGAACACATTCAAATCCGTTTCAGACCACAATGAATTCAAATCCCTGAGACCATAAGGGAGTGTGTGTATGTGTTTCAGGATCTTGTGTGCGCTGCCCAGGCCGCAATTCTCAACCGATTTGCGTGGTTTTTTGCTCAATGCAGAAAACTGCCTAGTCGTGCCCTAAGTCACCGGAATTTAGACATTGACTTCTCAAGGGGGTTAATGCCAAAAAAAACGCGGGTTTTCGACAAAATCTTGTGTGTGCCGCCCAGGGGTTAATTCTCAACTGATTCCCGCGTTTCTTTTTTGTTCGACGCAGAATTCAGTCTAGTTGTACACTACGTCGCCGGAATTTCGAAATGTATTTGTACATGGTGGGGGGGGGGGGATACGCTGGATTTTCTGCAAATCTTGTGCCCACTGCCCGTATTCTCAATTTTTGAAGTTGCCATACGACTTACGTATATAAGAAAGAATAAGTAGGTAGCACCCTAGTCTCAGATCAATCAACAAATTTATTCACAATATGCTAGGGGCACTGTTATGATGATAACATCACCTATTCTGATACAGGTAGTCAAACATGTACATAAGCTGTTCATATCGAGTCACTAGTCATGAAATTCGGTAATTAAATTGCACAATGAATTCTCACAAGGTAATTACTCATATATACCATATATCCACTAGATGCATCATCATCATCATAGATCAGTTACTCATATATCCAGACGACCTGCAATGAGTGAGAGTGATCCATACACCACAATAAAGCCGGGTTTACGTTGGTCGAGTTGAAGGTAGAGTAGAGTGCATTCCACTCTACAGATCGCTTTACTAATCCGACTCTACCTGGATCATTCACAAGTCAGTCGAGTGCTGTTTCCAGAAAGCTATAGTAGAGAATTCGATCTGTTGAGTTTCTGTTTTGCTTTCTACTCTAAACTAATCGGTTTAGTTCTTCTGTTTTAAAACTTGTGATGTTTCAACAATGGCTTGGCATGGCGTCTTCATTGCTCAAACGCAATGATACTGTGATGAGGGATGCCATAACTCCTAGAATAACGCTGCAGGTCACTGCAACGCACTCCTTATCAAGACTTGTGTCTCTTCCCTTCTTCAAACTCTACTCTACCGTTCACATGGGTAAAGTAGGTGGTTGAGTGAACAGAAGAGTTCAAATTTTGGTAGTGGGAGAGTCAGTAGTAGTAGAGAGTCAGTCATTCTACCACCGTGCTAGTCTACCACTTAATAGTCAGTACAGTCAACTATACCTACTCTTCTGAAAATGTTTACGCGTAAGGTAGAATAATTCTTCTCTACTCTACCTTCTACTCGACCAACTTACACCCGGCTTAAGGGAAGTCCACTGTAATGCATTCGCTACTCGACGGAATGTTTAATCCTACGAATATGCAGAGAATACGTCTGCGACGTGTATGTTCACGTCAACCTCCTTTAGTTTGCCCTTCGTTCTCTTAGAGGGCCCGATTCTTTGTCATGATTTTACGACTAACAATGTTGAGGAATTCAAATTGTGGGTCTGTTTCGCAGAAGGCCACTGCTCCAGAAGTGAAAAATAGTCAGAAATCAAAGACAAAGTTTAGGGTTCACTTAATTCATCAGACAGAAAAACATTTCAATTTTTTGACAAATGTTTTACTGCTGAGATATGGTCTATGTATGAGATTATATTTCCAATTCCATACAATCCACAACCAATAATAAAACCTACAACCTATAAAACCTACAATCCGGTAGCCTTGATGTTTCGAAGACAAGAAATACTGGCTACCTACGTTTCAACAACCAAAAGATGTTGACCTGTTGGAACGGATACGTCCCTACTCTTAATTTTAAAATGTGACAGCAAAATACTAGTTCGCGTATACAAAAAATTCAAGAGATGTTAATCTGCAGAATATTTACTGGGAATACTAATTCCACGGAACAAACCAGAATGATTAAAAAATGCCGCAGAAAAGCAGAAATCGAATTGTTGTAGAAAAATAGTACCTGTCCTAGTATTGACACGTCGCGGGTGTGATCGGCTGTCCTCTCAGGAGGATCAGAATTTGATCCGATCATTTCGCTCATGGCTGCCTACCGCCTCACCACCCTACGTTGGGATTCGTACCGAACGAGAGCAGTCGCCGTCCCAATCCCAACCAGCATGTGACAGATTCGGCCACCGGCTCACCCCAAAAGTACTATGAACCGTCAGTTAATTGCAGCAAAATTAGAATTTAACAAAGACAAACCTCGCAAATTTTAATGAATTGGTCGGATTCTGATCAAAACTGTGCCACCATCCGAAATTATTTATTTATTAAATTTTTTTAAAAAATTTAAAAAGAAGGAGTTCTCCATGCAGCATGGCTATAAAAGCGAATTTTCAAAGAAAGTTTCGTGCTATTGTGCAACAAGATGACAGTGAGAAAAAAATCCTAAAATTCCACCATTTTCGTAAAAATCTTTCATAAAATTAAATAATTTTTTTCGTGATTTTACCCATATTTACCAATTTTGACCCTCATAAGTCAAATTTGACACTTTTTTTTTTTAGGAAAAATTTTCATCATCGAAATAGTCCCTCCGTTGTCCGAATTTGACCCCCTGGGAATTTTTGAAAATTTTTCATCTTTGAACTCGTCCTTCTTTTGGCAATATGAACGTTTTGGCGGAATTGGATTTTTATCATGTAACCAAGGACAGATATCGTCTGGAGTAAACAAATATATATAAATACATATAATGATATAGATAGGTACAGATAAATTTTTGTTAAAATCTAGGGATGAATTCAGGATGCTCTGAAACGGATTTGCCTACAAAAAAAATTCAAAAATTCATGTTCTGAAAATCTTGGACCCATTGCAATAATTATAGTTTCTTTTTCTTTGACAACTCGTTAGAAGTCCACTTTTGGATTTTGGAGATTATTGTGTTTTGCGAGACTGTGCCACGATTTGAACCGTTCAACGGTAGGTGTAGACACGTTATTCGAGGGTGAATTACGAGTCAACAGAGGCAAACAAGATCGAAGTGCGCAAAGTATGAAGGAAACGCTTAAAGGTTTGGACTTTGAAAGGCATCTCGATTAAAAAGACAAATACCAAGAACGTTCGAGGAGGGGAAAGTTGGACGATTGAAACAGTTCCTTCCCTGAAGGGGCGGGGCCGTCTAACGACCCCCAAGTTCTTGGCACAAAGGAACTGACAACCACAACAACTCCCTTTCTCCGCAAAATCATTCGCTAACGATCAAGTTGGTGTAAAGTCCACCAAATTAGGTAGTTTGGGATGAGGCAGCTCAAGCGAACGGCGAACGGTGAACTACTTCTGTTGTTCCGTTCAGATTGAAAATAACTGTATCAAACTTTGTGTGTTCGGGTCAGAGTTGAAAATGGCGATTTCCTTTGCTCTATGAGATTGAAAACACTCCAACTATGTTCATCTACTCTATAAGCATTGGGTATAATAGTTTCGAGGTCAGGGACGACGACTGTCGAAATGTAACCCCCCAAACGAAACAAGTACCTGTCGCTTTTCAACCACTGCCAGTCTTTGAGGTCAGTAGACACATCTCGTTTTCACAAGAAATGCTTCGCTGCGATGAGATAGTTTACGTGTGGACTACAGCAAACGATCGGCAAGTCTATTAGAAATGACGGACGCTATTTATTTTGTATTCCCCTGGTATATTCTTATGGACAACAACTCCATCTATAACGAGACGGAATCGAACGAAACGAGCACACGTGACAAGTCAAGCAGCGGTGACCTCTTTAGGTTTCTTTCATGTTGTCTTCATGCAAATTAATTTGTTACTGGACAATTCAATGAATGTTACTAGGAATATAGTAAATCTTACAATACCTGCTGTACTCATTATCCACTTATCACAACACCACACCATAACACCAGAAGCTGAGTGATACGATTCAACTACTATCACAATACATGCCTCTTCTTAATCCAAAATACGTATTTACAAAATTCATCTTGTGACCCATTTGTATAGAACTTCTGGTTAAAAATATATGAATAAATAATACAAGTTTTTGGTTTGCACAAGTTCGTTTCATTTTAAGCTAACTTCCAGAAGCTGTGTGATACGATCCGACATCAAAAACCTCATTTATTCGTTGCTTCATTGAACTATCACAATATATGCCTCTTCCATCTTATTGGAATCCAAAATACTTACGAACTTTTATATTGTGACGCATTTTTTTTTTAATTTCCAGAAAACTTTATTGTACGAAAAAATACATTACTGTTGGGACAGAAGAACGTTAGACAAAGTAACATGAAGCTTGAAGGAGGCTGGAGGCTTCCAGTCCTCAAATATCTGCCTGGTCTCGTTTTAAAGAACTTTTGGCAAAAAATATATTAATCAATACAAGTTTTTGATTTGCAACAGTTCGTTTATTTTAAGCTAATTCCTAACACGGTATTTACAGTTATAGGTGTCTGTATGTCGGGGGTGCACAAGTTGAAATTGAAGCGTTGGGTGGTGCGGGGGGGGGGGGGGGGAACAGGTTCGGAAACGCGGATCTAGTCTGCAACGACTGTCGTTGTGTTGCCTATCAACCGTTCATCTGAAACTTTCTACACTCCTTGAATCCTAAAGGAGTGCAGGTAGGTTCCTAGGTCAGTGTCACCTCCTGTTCGAAAATCCTGTCACGAAAGGCCAATGTGATCACTCATCAAGCCCCTACTCCAAGGAGATAATTATGTAAATCGAATCGATTCTCACTGGGAAAGGTACTCACCTATAGCATCATCATTATTTATCTAATTGCAGCCGTTGCCAAACGTCATAATCTGGCGCCAACTCGCGATGATTTCATTAACTTCATAATATTTGGTACCAAAACTTACTCCTTAATCAACTAGTTCCATTTACAATCTTCCTAACTTAACATTTTTTGAATCTTAACCAACAGCAGTTTAGCAGTGTTTTAGGTAACTATAATACTAACAAAATAAATCTACGATTAACTACGGAAACAAAAACGACGAACTTATCATTCACGCTTGGCCTCCACTGTAGGGCTTCCATGGAGAATTGATTCCAATGATTCATGCTCGCGAACAATCATTATACAACCAGCAGAGCACAGAGATACACTCAAATCCCGTTTGGGGCCTTCAACAGAATCCTGGACAGTTTTACACAAGTAATCAAGCAGCTTGCGAGAGAGTGTGAGGAGAGAGACGGTGGTCCCTCGACAGTCCCCCTCATAGATTAGCGATATCACCACCACTCAAGAAGGGCAATTAGGCTTCCACCAAAACGACCCAATCTTCACGGAACAATAAAAGACTCGAGAACGGCCACTGTCACACTCCTCCCCACATGACATACTTCTGGGTAGCAGAAGTACGAGAGGGAAGAGGGGGGTTGAAAAGCAATATTAAGTTCTGGTTCAGGAAAGGACATCTGAACAACTTCAAGCTGACTAACCTCCATCGCAATAATATATACCTCAATAATAAACTAGACAGCAAAAAAACCGGCGCACCTCGCATTTGTGTAGAAATACACGTCCAACGTGAATTAGTTTATGTTTTTTGGGTGTGCCAAGTTGAGTTCATATCCCATGAGTGGACAGCAGGGCGCAGATAAAAAAAATAAAAAATACCCTTTGAAAAAATTAATTTTATTTACTTCAGCCTGAATATTGTGAAAAATTAATTTGATTCTTCTTGTTAAAAAAATTGTGTAAATTATCGATACATTTTTTTTTTAGTATTCTGTGTTGCCTCCCCTTGCTCGGATCACCGCCTGCATTCTTCTCGGCATGCTGCTGATTAAATTACTGATGGAGAACAAAGCTCCTACATACGAGTATTGGCGAAGAGACATGTTGTCAGAGATTGTTGTCCAGTGAATTGTGCTCTTCTGGGCAACCTGTAGGTGATCAACCACCATCGTTAGGATGGAACAACTACTGGGACTCGTAAATTGGGACATGGCATTAATCACCTTCAAATGAGCTCAATATATTTTAATTATACTGAGTACTTTAATTATAGAATACAATAGATGTATCATCAAAAGGACAGGATGTTTGTAAAGGAATCCATCTGGAAACCTTTGGGCTTGTCCTCTGGAAAGCCCACTCAAAGTGGATGGAGTGTGGTAAGTTACTCAGCACATCCTACCAAACCACTCTCTGCTACCATGTGACAAGAGTGTGAGGATAGTGACGGTGGACCCTCGAAAGTCCCCCTCCTAGACCAGCGAGATTATCACCTAGAAGGGACATCGATTAGGCTTCCACCAAAACGACCTCATCTTCACCGGAACAATAAACGATTTGAGAACAGCCACTGTCACAAGCTTTTGATATTTCAAGTAAGGAAATAGCTTCTGATATTTCAGTCAACACTTTAACTGACATGATTAATTTATCAAGCAATAGGAACAATATTATTGTGTCTCTCTGTGTGTGGGGGGATACATTTTGCGGGGGGGGGGGGGGGGGGGTTGTCTGCGAATACAGATTCGAAGAGTTTCGAGCACGACAAAAACTATATTTACCTACGTAGGACAACTAGGCGCAGAAATGCTACTATAGAAACCCGGGTGCTTTCCATAACTTGAGGTGAACAAGTTGACTTCTGCCGGAACTGTCCGCCTGGTGGCGTCGCGAGGCAAATATTTCGCTAGTTAGTTTTTGGTTAAACAAAAGGGGCCTCGTCGTTATCTGAGCGAGGCCTAAAGATAGGTCGGGAGCAGATGGGCTGGAAATGGTATTCCACCTCGAATGACTGCATTTCTCGGGGGAGTGGGTGCTAACCGCTGGAATAGTGACGGAGCTGTGAGCACACGTTTTATTCACTGGTGTAGAAACAGCATTAATTTACAGCGTACACTTATAGCAAATTTCATAACACGGGTTGCATTCGGCAAAATATAAATCATAACGCAAACACGACTTACATTCCTTTATAAGACCACAGAGAAACGAAAATCGTCTGAAAAGAAATGTTAGCCCAACTCATTGTCTTCTCCCGTAAGGGGGACGGCACATGTTTAGGACATGGAATAGTTGAGGCCCAGGTATTACAGGTGAAGAGGAAGAAGGGGGCAAACGTCTCGAACATCAGTAACCAATCTGAACATTCCCCGAGCGTTTGATACAGAATGCAGTAACGGTATGAGCGAATTTGCGAAGCTGCTACCACATTGTAACATTTTTGGTGATTGAATAAGCAACAGGTTTTTGGAGATTTTTAGCAATATTTTTACAAACTATAAGCGATTTTTGACCCACACAAAATTCTAGCCATTCTTACAGATTCTTGAGAACCCCAAAAACTAAAATTTGACCCATTTTTAGTTTTCTCATCCTTTTGTTTGACATAACAAACCTTTTGGCGACATTCTGTCACCATTTCGTTCCGCTTAAATATGTATAATTATCATAACTTTAGCCATTAGGTATATCGATTGCTGACCCCAACAACTCAAATTTTCATTTTCTTCGCTTTGGAAAGTGGACCACCCATTTCCGAACCCATACTTTTCGTTTCACAAAACAAGCGTTTAAAAATTAGCGAAATTTCTTATTTTTCATATCTTAGCCAAGGTAAAACATCGTCTGGAATGACACTGGACCACACAAACACACAAGCGCGCGCGCGCACGCACACACACACAAATACATATAAATGAATTGCTAAAAGCCAGGGTTCGATTCAGAATGTCCGGAAACGGGAAAGAAACGAAAGATCTTTTTCATAGGAAAATCCGCTAGAGCGTCGCTATTTGTTGGAAAACATTGAAATCAGCGTGCAGCTCACTCATCCTCAGATGCGTCTTTGATAATAACCGTCAACGACTTTATCGACACGCCTCGAAGCATGAAACAGGGTCGACGGTAATAGAACGTAAAGAGCAACCGGGCGTCTTCATGAGGGATGAGGGGAACGACAATCTCGACGACTCTAGCCGGGATAAAATGCAAAAATGAAGTTGGGGGATGCTCCGGGTGGCGGAACGACGGAAGGAGATGGAAGGTTTTATAGCGACGTCGGATTAGTCTCATCAGTCCGAGGCTGGCAGACGTGCGGAAGACGTAGTTTAGCCACTTCATTTGCTTGGGTGGGAACGAGGTTGTTCCCACCGATCTTGAGGGTTGTTCTCGAAAGATCGGAGTCATCAGTAATTCTAGTTGGTTGGGACGGGGAAAAAACCCTTACGTTCCCGAATTGTAGCCGCAGCTCCTCCCACAGAACCGAGAAATATTGTTGGTACCACAAAAGGGATGTTGTTATTATTACACTTGATATAAGAAACTAGGAGATATATACGCTTGGACAAAGGTGAAATTCAATTCAATTTATTCAATAAAACATTTTTTACAGTATAGTATGAGATCTTAGATCATCAGACAATCACAAGGAAAATTTACTATTCATCAGGAACAACATAATCATCATAAGGTCTATAAAAATGTACTGAAGGTTCATGAGGGCGTAAGGTCCTATGACCTGTCCAGGCTCGTCACATCCATAGTTGCTGGGTGTTAGATGAGCTGTATAATGTATAGCCCGATGTTTCATTGACTCAGTCAGTGTTGAGAGAGTGATTTACAGAAACACTGAATATACAATAAAATATTTATGATATTCCTAAGTAGTAAATTAGTATACAATATCTAATAGTATCCTAGATGTAGCAACCATCTACATCAACTCATACATTTTAGATTCGCCCTCAAACCCATCACACCATCTCCATAGTAACAACATAACAATGTGGCGAACACATGGTAACACTAATAAATCTGTAGCATTACATATTCCCCTCTTCAAGAGGATTCTTTGATCCGACAACGATCAAGGGATGCAGTTCTTAGTTCTTTTTGACACAATTTCACGAACCAACATTTTTAGGAAATCGTGCATCCACCGGACCTCCTCAACTGTGGACAAAAGGACCTAAGACAATAGGATGCTTTCCTTTCAAGCGACACTGAACCAAAATCTTACATCCTTCTTCAAAACATGGTTTCTTCTTAGGTTGTGTGGTCGCATTGGGTTTTCACAGCGCTATCATAGTTTGCGGGATTCTTCTCGCTCTCTGCAGTCATATCGTCTGTGATCCTAAATTTCACGAGTCTGTAGGAAAAACCTGGAGAGCATCCGATGTAGCAAACACAGGAGAGCAGCCGACTGCAGTTCAGTATGAACGTTTGTAATTCACACAGCTGCATACAAGTAGCTTTTCCATCCTCCTCTGAAAATCGGATACAATGTAAAGAAGAAGAAAACTTGATTTCCCATATTTGTCTCTTGGCTAATCCATGTCCCTGAGGATGGTAGAGGGCTCTCGTTATCCATCCACGTTCTTCACTTCAGCAAATTTCTTCATTTCGGAAGACACAAACTGTGAGCTTTTATCTGTGACGATTTTCCTCACCTGGTCCGAATATGGACTTTCAGACATCGTAGAGCATCTCTGGAACTTTCTTTCATGAATAGCCACGGCATGGCCGCAGTGCGATGCTAAATCAACTAGGTACAACGAGTCGACTGAGTTGTGGCTATCCCTCCAGACGTCTTGCCTTGTTCACCACAGTCTAGACGGATGCATTCGAAAGGTGTATCTGATTTTATTGGGGTATCATGCTTGGGCTTATACTTGATTTCGCCATTTGATACACGTGGCACGTCTGGATATTATAATCCTTGACAGCTCCTTTCGTAATTATTAATGTGAACAACATAGAAATCGGGTAAATATTGTAACCTGATAATATACGCAGCATTACATAATTATTATGTCGTATCTCATATTAATAATTGAACTTTCCTGTAGTTGGACGCCGGTATTCCAGTAAGTTCTGCTCCCATTTTCTTGTTTCCATCCGAAGTAATCAGGTCCGTCATAATGGCAAATGACGATGTTCGGTAATCGATAAATTCTGCCAATCAATACCCACGTATCGACAATTATTATTATTCAGCCGAGAAAATCAATTCTGTGATCTCTCTTCTTTTCGTCAAACTGTAACTCTTAGTTCCAACGGGTGGATATTTCAACCGCTGGTACCTCATTTTCAGATATCTAAAGATAAAAAGCGTCAGAAATGAAGCATGATTCACTAGCAGTTTTTGGTTTATTATTCCGTGAATAATACACCTATGTATTCGCGCAGCAAACAAATTTTATAAAACCCCCTCAAAATTTTTTCTTTTCCGTTTGAAGGTGCGTAGATTCCAAAAATGCAATGTCCGTCCGCCGTACGCCGTATCACGCACACCGGCTTCATTTTCGGTCTAAAAAATTCGTTCTTCCGCACACATGCTCCATTTGGGCCCTAGTTGTGTCCCGAAACTTTGCAGCCCGATCGGAATATACCCAGGGGTGTTACCGCTACGAAAGCCAAACTGAGTGCCTGTAATTTGCTCCTCGCATTTGCGGTATATTCGTGTATGCATTACTCCGAGAAATACTTTAAGAGCATGTGACATCAGGCTGATCATTCGTAAGTCGTCACATCGAGACGCACTTGTCTTTTTATACATATACTTATAATAAACTGTGTACGTTGGCATTGCCTTCATAACTAGATGTACAGTTTTTACGATTAAGTAAAAGTTTATTATTTTAAAAAGTCTGCCAATTCGAGTAGGCAGTATAGCTTCCTCACCTGAATCACATGAACGCATAGAATAGTTGGGTACGTTCATTCAGTGGACAGGTGGAGTATCCATCCATGGGTTGATACCCAACCGACTAAGGCCACACGGACTAACAGAATTAGTTGGGTAGGTTCAGCTTGCAGAGGGTTAGAAGCGTTACAAGGAAATGGTCATTTCATGTTCGGCATGCGCAGAATTTGAAAGTGACAGTAAGACTCCAATGAAATTCTTGTGGAACTATCAAAGTACCATTCCTGATCGTCCCTCACAGTTTGAACTCATTTCAACGATATTTAAGGCAGTTATGGGCGTTTCAAGTATTTCACTATCGCGCATCCGGAGATGAAAGTTACAGTGCTTTGTCAATTATGGTATGAGACCATATTATGTGACCCAACCCGCACCTACCCTCCAAATTGCAGCCCATTTCGATCATCATCGTTACGGGCGTTACAAGGAAATGACCACAGACATGGAACCAGAAATGTTCCTGGACGTCTGAAACGCAAAATGGTAGTAAACATTTTCATTTTGGAGAACATGCATTTTTTTTTTAAATTTCAATCACGAATCCAAGGCTTCTCTACCTTCCAGTAGTGAAGAAGCAAAACGAAACAAGGGGGAAAACAGTTGATATCGATATCTACCCCACGTTTATACTTAGCTGGTATCGCATTCCCTACCAACAGATATACATAATAATTATTATGGTGCTGAATTGGAGCAGGATTTGGGGCCCGTTGGACCAGTATGAAGGTAACTTCGCACCCCTGGTACGTCGCACTTCATTGGACTGAGATGAATTTCTTCTGGTCAATAGCTTCTGACGTTTAGGACCTCCTCCTCAATTACCCCCTCTTTTTGACGGCCCATTTCAAGACCTGTTACTTCCCAAGAAATGGATTTACCCATTCGGTCGCTCCACCCGGGAGAAAACTGTCCTCCCGCCCGTCCTTTTTTTTTATCGTCAGTTTAAAAGCGAATGACAACGCGAGTCTCCCCCTTATCACACTGTGCGGAAAAGGGAGGCCTCCAGAACCTCCTCTCGCTTCCCCCGGGAAGACGAAAAACGTTACGGAGGGGAACCGTGTTATTCCGGCAAAATGGTTTGGAAACGGGGGCATAAAAGTCGACGACTACATTTCCGCGGCACATTTGAGGGCTGCAGCTTCCACAGGATTCACGGGGTTGAGGAGACGCAGTGGAACAACGTCACCCTTATTCCTCCTCTGCTCGGCAAAAGTCGTTCCCATATTGAGCACAAAACCACCCCCTTTTTTATTCTTTCGACAAAAATAAGGCAACGGAGTGGGTAATGCTTTCAGCGAAACTTTTACGAGGTTTCGCCTTGGCTGATGCCTCCACAGTCTTCAAAGCCAAGAGAGAATACGCCATTGCAATGATGTTCAAAATTTTCAATACATGCATTTGAGAAATGGTTTCGATTCTCCTCCGTTACACAGCATTCCAAGTCAGTCCCTCGATTTTAATAAATTTATGCAAACAGATGTTTACGAGTTATTCCAGATGCTATCTCACCACGGCTAGGAGATAATACAAACCAAAAATTCGTCATTTCGCAAAGTGTTCGTATCGTGATGGTAAACAAAAGAAAGGATCCGAAGACGTGCCATATAAAATAAAGCTGGACCAGCGCCTGGTCGAGGGCTCAGAAGCTGAAGAACCATCACTCCGCGGACAGCACTTTGCCCTTCAACAACTACTCCCAACATTCCTCCGCACATCACAACAGACACAAAAAAAATTCTATTATTCCCCACAAAAAATCCCAAAAGGAACTATGTGAATAAAATGACTGACTGATTGGTTTAATTTAAAAAATAAAATGAGTCACATTTGAGGTTTTGAAGATCAAAAACCAGAACTGGAAAGATGACATAAAATCATTATAAATTTGTTAAATTGACGGCAGAATGGTATTGAGACTAAAGACGAGGTACTCAAGTAAAAACTCGGCGCTCCGCGCCTCGCCAGGGGGCAAGCCCCCTGGACCACCAGTTACCTCTATTTACATACTTCGGACGAAATTACAGAAACACAGAATGTGTTTTAGCTCACGCGTTTCATATAAACCCGTCTTCAATCTTCGGTTGAAGATTGACTTCAAAGTTATTGGCGCGACATCCAACGATTTTCGTGTATAAAATGATGATGATTATATTGACTGCTCATAGGTTACACCAGGTTACACGATCCTTAGTTCCGTATCATCGGTACTTATATAAAGCTTGCAATCGTGTTCACAATATAAATTATTGAGAATGATCACCTGTGTGTAAACAATTATTATTTAAACAATCACGCTCATACCGCAGCTTGTCGGCCACGCACTCCGCATTGGATAACGTAATATGGTTAGGTAAATCGAGAGCTAACCAACGAGTGGTGAACGAATGTTGTACGATGATAACTGGCGAAGTTAAAGTTCCGTAGCAACGAATCGGTTGTACGTGAAAATCATTAGAAATGTTGTCGTCCCAGATTTCGTTACGAAATTTCGTTACGAAATTTCGTTAGCTTTTTTGGCTAGTTAGTCCATGGCTAAAACACATTCTGTGTTAAAATATTTTTTCTGAAAGAAAAGGGGATCAAATTAAGATGTTTGGGAGTCATGAACCGGTAAAAATCAAATATTTAATTATAGTGGCACAGAATGGTGACTCGAGGCAATAAACGATATCAGAACCTAACTGTGCTTGAACATAATATTGATCAGAAGTGTGTAAAATTTGGGTTTCTTCTTTAAGAACCTTCAAACCGAAGAGCTTAACAGCAGAAGAAATGGATGAGCAGTATCTTTTATCGTTTTATCTTTCTTGAAAAATGAAGTTGTACAGAAGGGGGACTCGAGGCATCGAAATCATTACAATAGTACAAACTATTTATTTCAAAGAACTGGATCAAATTCTAGTTTCTGGGAGGGGGATTGTCGCTAACTGCTAAAAAAGAAAGGGTAAAATGGTTTAAATTAACAAAAGCTGTTGTTACTGTTTCATTCGACGGAAAAGTTTATTCAAGAAATCGAGGTTCAATTTCGTGTGTTAGGAATTCAGAATTTTTGGGCTCGATGCAATCTTTCCGCTTCTTTCGCTGAAAATCTCGAAAAAATGCCCGTAGAAAGTATAACTACTTTCCTGTTCCCAAAAACCTCCAAGTAAGTGGTTTTTCCCCGGCTGTATTACCCAACTGTAAACCAATGTTATTTGACATTTGATTTCAAAATTCGTGAATTGACGAGATCCCACGAATGACCTATCTTATCCTACCTTATACTGTTCACATCTGAACACAAACGAATTGAAAGGTCAAGTGGAACAAACTAAACCTGTCAACCTAACGGACTGTAACATGCCCTAGAAGCGGTTAAATGAGCAGGGAAAACGAACAGGTACACCTACCTACGATGTCGACCAGCTGCCAGTTGTCCGCCCTTCAATTTCCGAATGTCCCATGACAATAGTGGGACCAACGCTAGCAGACACAAACTGGGAAAACTGTATAGCAATCAATTTTTTGGAGAACAACGTGAACTTGTAAATTAAACTACTACATCACTGTCACACGTTTTTCGCTCTAACCATAAATACCATTCCAATTCGCTCGCCACCTTACTACATCAAAACTATTGAGCTTTGGAAATAGTTTATTGAAGGTCGATATTTCACGAGTTCGTGTCTTTCAAATTAAATTATCCATACACATGCCCTCCCCCACACCCCCTAATAAAAAAAGGTGGGGGGGGGGGGGCAAAATTTTCAAAAACGTAACCCACCGCTCATGAATCTTAACTCAAAATTAGTCTTAGATATCAAAAAACACGCTTTGCAAGCGCGCTTCAAAACCGACCCTCTTATTTTTCAGGGAGTCAACACAATTTTTTTCCCCCAAATCAAAAACGATCGTACCTAAATCAAAGGATTATTCAAAGTTGGCTGCAATCAACGGAATTTCAAAAACCCTATTTTTATCATTTCAACCCTTTTTTCCTGATAGGTAGGTAGGGGTTACCTGAAAAATTCGTTGAAACCACTAATTTTTGGGATGAAGAAACCAAATCAAAAGTTAATATTCAATAATTAAACGGGGTTTAACGATTTTTTTACAAAAAGCAATCTGTTCGTTGATCCTTATTGAACTTGTAAAGGAACTCCCCCCCTAAGGAAAAAGGGCGTACCTAGGATATTTCTGGAACACCCTGCCCTACAACACGTAGGTAATGTTTGACCAGTCGGAAATTTGGAAAACTTACCCACACTCGTAACGAGTTGAACTACTAAAAGAGACAACGAGCCAGTGTCCCTAAACGTTAAGCAGAACCTCAACTGAAGAACCGCTGACTGGATGCCCCCGTGTTAATTAAGTTAAAGTGAAAATGTGCTTTACCTGTAACGTTCAAAACACTGACCTAGGGCAGAGGGTGTGGCTGCTGGCAAAGTTTGAGGCCCTGTCCCACTAATTAACTGTTGGATACGAAGTTGTTGAGAATGGGCTGAACATCCAATGGGACCGAACAAGTTAAGTCTGTACCACTTTGAACACTCGTACCTGCCCGAACTAAATTTCGTTTCTGTTTGAGATGTCAGAATGCTCACGATGAAGGAAATTATTATACGGATTGAATTACATACTCGTGCAACACTCTCCATCCAACACATCCTTGGACAGAAACACTCAATGATTTATGAAAACGTTCTCAACTCAGAGAATAACTTTGAATTACAAATATGAATATAATATGATAATGGGTACCAACTATGCTTCTCAGCTCAACAGACGAAGTTGTGAACGCGACCGTGAGTTTCAGCCAATTACTTCCGAGCCAATTCAAACTGATCCATTCAATCAGTTTGTTACTGCATATTCAAACAATTCCAGCCGATGAGAAATTGTTTGATTCCTATTTTAATTTTTAAGGATTTTTGAAGAAAAAGCAAGATACAGATAGCAATGGATCCACAATTTTAGTAGGTAGGTACATAAATTGTTGAAGATCTTTCCCATAAAAATCCGATTGAAATCAAGAACTTACGGTCGCAAATTCCGATACATGTTCAGAAAAGCAAACAACAACATGAGTTAATTCATTGATAAACAATTTTTTTTTTTTTAAATTGCTCAAAATCACGTCAAAAATTTTTTGAAAACCAGAGAAAATAGGTACATTTACCAAAAATCGACATTACGAATATACCAACCAAATAAGGTACCTAAAGAATGGTGACTTCAGACTCCTACACTTCGATAAAAATATATTCTCTCTTAAAAAAAGAATCAAATTCGAGTTTTAGGCGTGAAATTGCTAGAAATGGTAGCAATATTGCTATAATGACATAGATTCACGTGAAATAATATTATATAGCATAGTATTGTAGTGTTTCAATTATACCTAATTTATGCCAATATTGTTAGTACCTAAACATCAATATGTGTGAAAGGTTATGCATGTACATAGAGTAATATACAAGCACAATCAAATCTCTACAATAAAAAATAAATTAGCCTGAGAGCTCACACGGGTGACAGAGTGGTTCAGAAACTCGACACTGTAGAGCAGGGGTGATATCATATTGCAGCATCTAGGAATAGGAAATTATGCGCTAAATGCAGTTTATGACTCCCGAAATCCTGGTGAAAGAAACATGAAAATAATAATCGGGCAAATCCTAGAGTCAGACTAATGCAACTGCGCAAAACTGATGACGGCATTTCACATAGAACCAGGCCCCCAAAAGATAGGTAATTATATCCACGTTGAAAAACCAAACTCTGGATGTGCCAGTCAGTTTCACTCCTCACAGGATGTGACAACTACTGGAATTTCCCCTGCTTCACGTGGGAACACCGCTCCCAGCAGCTTGACCAGAGGCACACGGACGACCAGGTCGTCAAACCATTCAACATTCATGTTTCTACGAATGGTGAATTATTCCCCATTCGCCACAATAGAAAACGATCTTCATCACAAGACATAATTTTCAACACACAAACGATTGACGTAGTTCAGTGAATTAAACGCACGAGGAATTATTGCGAATTGTCTGGTATCATAAGCCTTACCTTTAAGATTGGCGTGGACACCGATCAACACAAACACGATGCTTACCTGGAACAAGAGAACATTGATTTGAAATATTACGTGAGGACTATAAAATGATATTGAAAAATACTCTAAATTCCCCTCACTGCATATTTATAATGCTCAGTCTAAAAAAACGTTGCTTTCAACATCATTTTAAATTATCATAGTTAGGCATAACAAGATAAAGAATTTTGATCAACACTGCCCTCAGTAAGGCGGTAGGAGGTTCTACGACCACTGTCCGCCAACGGCGAAAATAATACTACATAATATTTTGATAGTTTTTTTCTTTTAGTTTCGACATGAGTAGGTACTTATTACCACTGATTTATTTCTTAATTATTATACGAATCAAAATTTGCGTTTAGGATACCTTAAGATCCCTCGGCTTGTTCAAGAAAAGAAGTGATATGAGACCTACCAGGATGAACGCACAAAGTATTTTATTAATAGCACACCCAAGCAATGACTTATACACTAGGCAGTTACCTTGGCTAGCACCCATGGTTTTCGAAAATCTACCATAGGCAATTAGTCAGCAATCAGTTCTGTAGCCGAATTCAAAAAACTAACATTTCATCACTTGATGAATCAAACAAATGCAGAATCCATCACCCTTAAATTTAAATTCTGAATAACGGAAATGTACTTTCATAATGACCCTCATTAGACACTAAGTATACTAGATTTAAGTTTGTGAAAATTAAGAGATTTAAGAAGTTTGTATAATTTACAAAAATTATAGATAAACTACAAAGTTATTACCGAACGAACACATACACAAGCTGAGCTGGGAGACAGACAAGCATGGACAGGTCACCGACCTTAGGTTCAAAAAGTAAAGACAAAACACTGCATTCATAACTTTACCTGTAAATTTATCTGTATTATTCAAAACGTGTAAATAAACTATTTTTATTCAAAACGTCTGCCAATTCGAGTAGGCAGTATAGCTTCCTCACCTGAACCACATGAACGTATATAATAGTCGGGTAGGTTCATTCAGCGGACGGTTGGAGTATCCATATATTATGTTTCTGATGGGACCATCTGCAATCCAGCCCACGTGTACCCTCAGAATTTCCGCTCTCTACGACTACTTTTTCGCGCAGTTAGGAGCGTTACAAGAAAATGGACAAATTTGCAGACGAAAGTCACAATACGATTCCAATGAAATTCATACGGAAAAATTAAAATATTATTCCTGATCGACCATCCAAGTTTGAACACATTTGAACAATATTCAAGGTAGTAATGGGCGCGTTTCCAGTATTTCACGTATGCGCATGCGCAGAAGAAAGTTACAGTATTTTTTCAATGATTTTGGTATTGGACCGTACGTGACCCAACCCGAAACCACTCTCCAAATTTCAGCCCATTTCTACGATTATTTCGGGTAGTTATGGGCGTTACAAGGAATTGACCACAGACTGACGGACATGGAACCAAAAATGTTCCTTGATGCCTGAAACGCAAAACTGTAGCAGAAATTTTCGTTTTGGAGGACATAAATTCCGGATGGTAGGGAATCCAAGGCTTCCCTACCTTCCCATAATGAGGAAGCAAAAAAAAAATAAAAAAATGAAAAATAATACTTTCTTATGAAGCCTTCTGAGTGCACTATGAGGTAATTACAATTTAAATTTGGGAAGATGGCTTGCACATTTGCTTTGTTCTACGTGTCCGACTGTTTATGTATGAACTCTGATTGCCCATGAGAGTTTCAAATACTGAAGGTGCCAGAAAACTCAGCTGCCTGATTTTTTTTTTAAATCATTTTGAGGGCGGCTCGTTGACAGAATGCTTCTGATGTTTGCCCTTTCATGATTGTAGTAAATAATTCTGTATCTACCAGCGTCGATCCTGTGCCGCTGTAATTCGTTCGGAGAGCAGTTCCCAAGTAATTCACACCTTCCCCGCGCTACAGAAGCCTCGAGGTAACGGTAATTACCACCACAAGTCTATCCGATGGTTCTGGCAACGCACTGCGCCGCATCACCGCCTTGTGACAGGAGCTCGAGATGGGAGCCAAGTCGGACACCGAAAAGGTATCACCGGAGGGAACGCAATCATTTACCCCGCCGCCGCACTCGCCGCACTTCCTGCGGTTTTCTGTGCTCGGAGACTGCGGAACCCGGCGGTTCTGTCCCCGTAAGTACCTGCCCGGCCGTTCATCGTCTTCCATCGTCTTTTCCTTCTTCTAAACCCCTCAGTTTCTCTCCAAGGATAAATTTTCCACGGAAATCCTTGTCCGGGTCCGTTCAAGAACCCGACTGTTCGTTTCGGTCGGACATTAAGGAGATTCTGAGTGTCGCTCTGGGAGCAACTTCATTGGGAGTCCGTCGTCCCGGTGGAACCGACTTCCTCGTACATCCGGCTTGATGGCGCGTTTAACCCACATTTCCGGCTTCCTTACTTGACTCCATCTCCTGATAGCCTCGCTTCAACATACAGTAACACGATGATAAACTCTTTTATTCTCACAAAATTTTGTAAGTGTCATCCGAACTTTAATTGGACAACTAAACAGAGACATGGCAATATTGGGTCGGTACAAGGATACTCATCTAAAGGAAACCCGTATCAGGAACGTTCTTAACCCGTATTCAAGCGATAAATATGACGACCAGTATAACCCAGGATCGTGCTTTAACACTGATTTCGGTATTAAGTGGATTGTTTATGACTGGAAATCAAAATAATGTGACAACTATCTGACAACCTAGGAAGCAGATTCAGTGAAGTCTATAAACACACAACAACCATCTCGATTCCATACAGCTATGCGTGATTATAATCAGGTGTTCCCTAGCTATGATATCTGGGCAGGATCTATACAGTTTCATTCACGATCGTGTTGACGAAGCTTTTCGGCGCAAACTTCAGGGCTGTACTGCGAATGGTTATGGTTGGTCTCAAAAAATTCTTCTGTTCGAGATCAGCATTCAAAAACGTAAAAAAACCGAGATAACGGCACCCCAGAAATGTCAACCCCTATTTTTCACTTCTTAGAGATGACTGACAGTAACGCCGAGCACCGCGGAAAAACTAGATTAATTTTTGATTAATTTTCGTTCAAGGCAACTAAGGAAAAAAAACGAAGGCGGACGGCGTACGGACAGAAATGTTTGTATTCCATTTTTGGATTCTACATACCTTGAAACGGAAAACATCTGGGGGGGGGGGGGGGGGGGGGTTAAAAATGTCTTCTTCAATGCTCGACTCCAAAGGTTCATTATTGACAATAATCGTTTTGGCATAACTGCAGCAGGTAAATTGCATTCCCACTTTCTCAAAACTGGAAATTTGAGTCAAGGAATATGAATAAAACTGCCTAGCTGCCTCGCTTGAAATAGCGCACCTAGCCTATGACTGGATCTGACCCAACACAAACACGGTTTATAGAACTTGGCTGAACTTTTTGATCAGCAGCTAATTCGCCGTTGGCCGGGAAAATGAGCATCGTACAACCACAGCCTTTCGACACTATTTGATTCGTTCATGACTTCCATTCTCTCTCGACTAAAAGGTGTTGAGCTATGTACAGATTGAATGAAATCATGGTCGTGGATGTTCTAACTCACTTCACGTGTACGCACTGAACAATATTGCCTGCGGTTTGATGACGAATTCACTCTGAGGCCACAACGTCCACGGTGTTTGTTCATTAGCGCTTCACCGAGGGAGTTTCTGTCGGAAGAAGGATGAGGCCGAAAACAGCTGCGGACTGGCGGGGGATCTCATCCACCTTATTCCTTCATCCGAGTAAGAAGAGACCGAAACCCCACGAGGATGACGCTAATGTCTTGGGGGACACGTCAGAAAGAGCTAGGGGATTCTGAGGCACCACCCCAACAAAAAACACCATCGGCCCCCAACAGCTAACACCCAACCTGCCTTCATGCAAATCGGTTTTCTTCATACAACGTCTTCTATCCCCCCCCCCCCCAAAGGTTGTGGGATCCGTATTACTTATACCTGCGAAAAGGAAATACATATTTATAGTGAGGTAACCCTCACATTATACTCATCCTTGAGTGTCATCCTTCTTACGTCTCGCAGCGAGGAATACTTGGAATGAGAGGATATTTATACACCAACGCTGACTTCTTGTATGACAGAAATCGTACGATGTGAGTAGTACACAGATAGCTCTTCAGACAGTCACATGCATAAGAAAACAAGTTCGCAATTCCACATGCGAGATATGGCTGGGTATCAGCAGGACCCATCACTTACAGTCATGTTTGTCAACCTTTGTTTCCATCTCGTTTTATCCCCTCAGATTCCTTACCAGCAGGGGAGGTCGATGACATCCCCTCAACATGACGCGCCTCGGAATACACTCGCAGGTTCTGAAGAAATAGTTATTATGCCCAGGGATTCATTCTGCTGCTTTATTTCTTGTAAATTCATTCTCGAAACAAATTCTGAACTAATGGATCAGCTGACAAGTAGCCACAAGGATGCAAAACGATACCAAGTACGTTTATAACTGACTGGAATTGGTGGGCTTCGTGAGTGCTGTACACAGCTTCACAAATCAAATTCAACAAAACAACTGAGAATCCTGAAATCCAAGATGAAAATGCCAATAAAACATTTTTACACAGGTAGCAGTGGCGCCTAACATTGTCACTTGGGTTTTTGAATCAGGTATTTCTTGGATACGGAGCCCTTTAAAAAATTCAAATTTCAGGTCATAAGCAAGACCTAAATAATCAACGGAAGTTTCCACTTTGAGGAGTCAAAATCGGCAGTCTGACACAAAAGCAGCAAATTGTGGAGACCTACCGGGTAGACCCTCAAAAAGTCAAGAGGTTGACGCTCTCTAATGGCATCACATCACAGAAAATACAGCCAATTCTGGTAGTTTTGCACACGAGTAGACCTTCAAAATTTCAAGTCATAAGACATATTCCGATGGTCCTTCCCAAGTAAGAGCCTCTCTAACATTCGGCAATAACCGCTTTTATGGATGCTTACTGAAAGGAGGATGGAGTAAAAAGCCGACAAGACTCACAATCAATATTTGAAAAACAGAATCAACAGCCCCTTTCTGAGAAACGTATACCGGTACTCGATGAATTAGCGTAGTTTACAACTTCCCTCAAGTCACGAGTTTTTCAGTATTTCCCACTCAGTTTTAGTGTTACCGACAAAGGTTTTAACTCTGACCTGAGACTCCCACAGCTGGTTTCACACTTCACCCTCGCCGGATCCAGAAAAAAAAAGTACCTCATTTCTCACACCGAACAGAGGAGCAACTATCGATGAGCACGTTCTAACAAACCGATGTGTTATTACGTCGGTCTTCAAAATTAAAGCAACCAACACCTACCACGGGAGATATTCCAGATTCTACTCGCAGATCTGATCGCTCTCGTGTAATTAGCACAAACCTTTATCATTCATTTGGTTATTACCGCCTTAAATGTGAGGATGTCGAACGCAATTAACCAACTTTCTCACACAAATCAGAACGTTAGGTATTAACAAGAAATATTTTTCAAGTCAAGTTTCAAAGTTGCAGCATCAATTTTTTTCTTTCTAAACTCGCATATTTTTCACTAGAACTGCCTGGAATAGAGCGTAGGTAAATAGAAAATCTCTCATTTTGAGATGTTCAACAATCCAGTAAAGCCGAAAGAGTTTACCTTTGTGTAATAATCACACACGATGTATAGTTTTTCATTAATTACCACCTTTTGGACTATAACAAATTTTTGATCACAAGCTGTGATAATCTAAAACTGCAACAATTTAGTAATTATGAAGTCAGTCTTGCACAGAAAAGGCTGGAGAAAGTCAGTTCTGCACCAGATTTCCGAATAACAAGTCGGTTTTGTACCAACATTAAGGATACAGTCGGGTTTGTCCACCCATTAACAACATGACCTCCTGCAATCAATGAGGTGTACGTATGATACTAGGTTCCATTCTGAGAATTTAGACCAACCGCATCTGCGATGAATAATTCATTTTCTATGAGCTTTCAAAGTTTCGACACCAAATGAAGTGGCACTGTGCAAGGGGCTCTCTTCCAGGCTGGAGGGGTGCAACGAAGTCATTAGCCAAAACTTTGAACTATTTCACTTAAACTATTGAGGTACTTCATATAAAAACAGCAAAGTAATATAAACAGAAGTCATGGGTACTCCTCATTCTGCATTTGAAATCTTCCAAAATATAAAAATTAAAAGATTTCATTCACTTATGGCTGACTGGGGAAAGTTGGTTTTGCCCGTAACCTACTAGTGGATAAAGCCGGTTTTGCTCGGATTCCCTACTTATAGCTGTCGACTTTACCCTTCAAAGCCGGTTTTCACTGCATTTCATTATTTAATAGCTACCTGTTAAATCATGAAATGCCACATAGCCTACCTAACCATAAAGGGCTACCTAGCCCTCAACCTTCAAATCGACATACAGTCAAAAACTCAACTGCAAAACCTTGTGAGAAAGTGGGCTTTGCGCCGGACGTACAGCCGAATGTACAGTCGCGCTACTAACGTTTAGTGTGTAGCATTTGAAAGAGTTACCAGGACTACCTAAAGCCGGGGTTTTATTGAAAGACTGCATGAATACTAATCCCCATATGAGGCAAACAAGACTTGAGTGATAGCACCAACGGCCAGATATCCAAGTCGCATTGCCAACTTGCCCATCTCCCTCACCAGGCTGAAACGGCCAAGATCCAGGTGCATAATATCAGAAGCCACTGGCGTGAGTTCGAAATGCCCCTCTCCAACCCATGAGAACGTCAGTTCAATCCATGACAGGCCCGCGTTCTGCAATCCGCACGAAACAGTTCGAAAATAGTTCTCCTTTCGGGCACAATGTTAAGGCTTTTTCAAGGAAAAACTCGCACATTGCAAAATTTGCACATTTCGATGACTGCTTTGCTCGACAGCAATCTCCTAACTGTCCCGAAACTTGTTAAGAAAATAACACAAGTCTGTACCTCAAATGTTTGAAGCCGTCTACACAGCATGAGCACTTGAGCTGGGTTCACATTGCGCGTAATCGACGTAAAGCGCGTGACATACAAAGGCAGTAAAGGCTCACATAAAGCGCGTAAAAATGTCAAACCGCTCACATGGACTAGCTACGGACGTAAAGCGCGTAATCATCGAGAAAAAGCTTATGGGTCATTCTCACAGAAAGGGGCAGTTTTGATTTCGAGTTGAAAAAAAGTAAAAGTGCTCCAATCGAAGTGAAAAAAATCATGGATGCTCTATCATACCCATAAATTCAAATTCTATGGCGACCCGTACAATACAGGCTTCAATTATCGAGAAAATAAATAAATAAAATAGTACATGGACAGGGCAATGATGCCACGACAGGGCGATGACGCTACAGGATGTTTCATAGCACCCGCATTGTAGCCCTGTCTTCGCATCATGGCCTTGTCTAATGGATCTCTGGTGGATTTGGTAAGAAGAAAATATATTGCTGGTTTTCTCTGAACGATTTTAATACGAAATTTATCAAAATATATATGTAAAAAGTTATCACAAATTTCAGGTAAATATGTCCATTATGACAATAGAATTTTTGGCAACTGTTTACACAAGCTATTCTTCAGTACTGAATTAGGTAGAAAACAAAATATAACTTTGAGTGATCACAAATAGTAGCGTACGTGTTCTTTGTAGGAATAATGGTATACCTATAACGTTAAACGGAGATAGAATTTTTGACACCTAAGTCACTGGGTAACAAACTTTTCTCCAATTTTATTATCCTAAATGTTTACAAAAGTTAAGAAAGCATTCAAACGCATACAAACATATCGTAGGAAATCAAAGAAATATTCATTCGCTAGTGAACAGGACCTTTCAATTTGGATGAATATTTAGCTAGAATTCGACTAGAACTGACTTACAAATAATAAGTCTCATTAATTACTCTATCTAAGTTTTTCCGCATTCCTCTTTTTGAATTTTTTGCTCTTCGGCACTGATTTTTCTTTAGAGCCATCTGTTCAGAAAAAAAACAATTCCGTTTCAGTTATATAACTATTCTGCAAGCAGAAAAAACTTCAAGACGTTTTCCCAGCGCATTTTAGCGAAATAATTAATTATGGCTGAAAGAAAGGGCAATGGCATTAGATTAAGCAAGCCAAACCCCATAGAAACAGACGGAGAACGTGCAATTTGAAGTTTTCAAAGACTTCACAGACGATTCAAAGAGTCAAGCACGCCAATCTTCAAATTTCTCGACCAGAGACCCGATATTCCAATGTCAAAATTTGTACCTACAGCTCTCCCCCAGGTACCCAAGGAGTCTACCCCAAAATGTAAGGTCGATTGACCCAAAAATGCGGCCTGTAGCATCTCAAAAACCAACAGAGAAACAAACAACAAACAGGCGAACAAATGCAGATAGAGTCAAAGATAGCCTCACTGCGTTCGGCAACCAGAACGCCACAAAAGCTGGGAAATGTAGAACATCAAAGCCCTGCCCCTGACTTTACTGGAGAGGACAGGGGCCGTGATGGACAGGGCCATGACGAAACATGGGTTTTTATAAAATATTAGCCGCTGGGTCTTGCTTTTTCCAAAGTTATGCATATAAATTGAAACTGGTCCGTTTAGTCTACAAGGTATAATAAACATAAAAATTATTTTTCGAATACTCTCTTTGAAACAGTGGACAGGTCTTTTACGGTGGTTGCACGACGAACAACGTTTCGGCTGATGTCTGCACGCGCTCGCGTCGGCGGGCCAATAAATCAAATTGGTAGTCGGTTATTTTGGTAGTAGAAAAGGGCAGGAAAACATTGGCGGGAAAAAGAAATCGCGGAAAACTTGCTGTGACCACGAAAATTCAAAAACCCATACCGGACAGGGCGGTGATGGCTCAGCTCTGGACACTCCTGTTTTTCCCAAAATAATATAACCCTTTGGCTCTAAAATTTTATCAACCATCGTTCATCAATTTGAGGAAGTACTCTGATCGACTTAAGACAAAAAAATCCTTGATGTATCATGGGAAAGACCTTCAAAACAAAGTCAAAGCTGGGAAGGTCGCGCCTGGACAGGACAGGTCCATGACAAATCGCCTTATTTAACTTATTTTACACATGAAGGGAATATTTTATCGTAGAAAGCATTTAGACCAATTCAGACAATGTTTATTGGAACGATGTAAAACGATTTTCAGCTTCAAAATCATTGATGGATTGCAACAAATGGCTTGGAAAGCACTTCTGCCCCTTTCGGTGAGAATGGCCCTTATACTCCAGCCTCCACCTGCGCACAACCCACGCGCAGATCGTAAAGGGCGTAAATATCTGGATTTTTTGATCTTGGACACTCTGGTTCAAATGTCGTCCCGCGTAAAGAGCGTAAACCTGATAAGCCAATCAAATTTAGTTAGGCATTTGAGTTTTGCGCGTTTTACTTCGATTACGCGTCAACGTGATCCCAGCTTCAGTCTAACATATTTCCTTTTCAACCTACGATGTTGAAATTTGAATGAAGCCGACCCTCGAGCTGGAAAAAGCCTACAGCGTGCATAAGCATCAACACGCTCTTCGGTCTCAGAACAAAGCTGAATGTTATTTCATTTCTCCAACACAGATCGTTATTTTAATATCTTTAGGTTCATCTGTCACACCCTGTAAGCAGGTAGGATATGAATAGGCTCAAGCTCAAATTATAACTGACGTTATCAACAACTGAAGATTTCGATCACCCGCAATTAGTATTCAGAACTTCAGATTTCCTTTCGAATTGGGTTTCTGGAGAATGAAAGACGGAAATACCTTTGGATATTTTCGATGAGCTCTCCATCCAATCCGTTGGAGATATTGAGCTGGTAACTGACAGCAGCGCTAATCCTCATCCTAAAACTGAGGATGAAAGGGGGAAAGGGCTCTGATAAGGGTTTCAAAGCCCGAAAGGATGAAGACTTCTTCGATAGAACGCGATATGGCAACACCAACACCCTGGGATTAAAGTTAATTACTCGCCTCTGAAGAGAGCGAACTGTTCTTCCTTCCGCGTCTAATGAATCAGATCCTTTCGTCCTAACTCCGTTCTCATTCGGTGCTCAGGAGAAGGGAGATGCTCCAAATTGATTCTGACAACCTCCCGGCGAACTGTGGGGCCACGAGTTTTCCGGAATGGATCCGCCCGCCCATCCTGAAGCTCTCAACCCTTATTTCTGATATCAGAAATTGTTCCGTCCTGGATATCAAGCGCCTCGAGGTGCCTGGGACGTAATAATAAAAGTACTTTATCAAGTAGTTGGGCTTTGTAGGAAGAAATGGACGGAATTGTGCTTGAAGCCTTCTCCGATCCCAACTCTTGTGCCGCTTTGTGAAGGATCCCGAAATAATCCTTCGCTCGCTTTGACAGTTATCGTTTCGAAGGAAAGAAATCCGAGAGATTCATTTTTCCTTATTGCGCCAGTCATCTAACATCCATTTCTAATTAAGAAAAGAGAGTTGTATTCAGGACATATTCTGTTCACTGGCTCTAAGGATTTTCTAAAACATTTATTCCCAATATAAAAATCTGCAAATTATTACTTAACGGCTTACTCTTTACTACTACTATACGGTAATATTTATCTACATACATGCCCCTCTCCAGGAAGGCCCCAAATCGAGTACTGAGCCGGCCAGGCAGTTACAGTTTCAGAAATATAGAAATATAAGAATTATATCATAAATTATTTGCTGTTATTCATGAAGCTTAACCATCATTCTTCAAATGAAACAATATCACGGTACAGCCAATAATTTATCTGGGCTGGATGTATACCCGTTTCATTCACGATCATGTTGAAGCTTTTCTGTGCAAAATCAGGGCCACACAGTGAACGAAGGGCAGGACGTACAATGCTCCGGGTGGTCTCAAAAAATTCCCAAGTTCGAGGACTATTTAAAAACGAAAAAAAAATCGAGATAACGCCTCCCTGCCAATTTAACCCCCCCCCCCCCCCCCTATTTTTCACCTATTCGATGATTGAATTATTGAATCCTGCGCATTTTTATGAAACAGTAATTCCCGGGCCAGCTCTAGTACTCGATTTAGGGCTTTCCTGGAGGGGGGGGGGGGGAGCACGAGGGTAGACATTGACCACAGAAAACAGTGATCTACGCAGAAGGAACTACAGTTTTTTCATTCAATTTTCGGATTTTTCATACACTGAAACAGAATCGATAAATTTTGAGAGGGTTAACACAAAATTTCATGCTCGATTCCAAAGGTCCATTATTGAAAATAATAAACAAAAATCCGATGTGCAAAATTGACATAAATTAAAACACCCCAACCAATTTATGCAAATTCTATGTTGATACTGAGGAAAAGCTATTTTTGGATCACTACTTGGATGAAAAGTGTTCAAATGACAATACAATATTTTCGCCCAATTTGGTGCTACGACGCCGACGTGGAGGCGACTTTTTGAACAAGATGTTGGGCTCAGTCATAGAACATTTGAATTATTGTATTTTGTGATATTATACTCTCAACACAAGTTCGCGGTATTCTACAAAATTACACTAGGTTTTTAGATTACATTTTTGCTACACCTAACAAGCTGATTTTTCCCGTAATGAATCCGCCTGCTCTTCAAGTTTTCGAACCTTACTTCTTTCTGCTACCACCTGAAAATTTCCCCTGATTTATACCAGCACCTCGAGGTGCCTGGGACGTAATAATAAAAGTACTTCATCAAATAGTTATGCTTTATGCGAGGAAGTGGACGGAATTGCGTTTAAATCCTTCCCCGATCCCAACTCTTGTACCGCTTTGTGATACGATTCCCTGCTCGCTTCGAGGGAAAGAAATCCAAGTGATTCATTTAGCCTTTATTGCGCCAGTCATGGCATGTACGGGAAAGCGACACGCTCACCAATACATAGTTTAGGCTCAATTTTGTAAGTACTTACATCGACTTCATCAAGATGGCGCCCACTATAGGTTAATAATAACCGAAGGCCTGCGGCAAAGAACGATCAGAGTCCATTTTTCTCAATTCTCCAGAAAAGCTGATTCAAAGTTGCAAGTCTCAGGGCTTGCATCAGGTTGAGATAATTGAAAAATTGTGGTATAAGAACAAATAATAAATTGAGTACCGAAGAAATTACAAATTTTGGACAATTTATATCAGAATGTTTAGTACGAAAGCGAGATCAGAAAACTTTTGGTCTGGGGTTCTGATTGGAGGGTCATCTATGTACTCGACGTCCTCTTCTCCATCGTTTCCATCAGCAGTCAAATTCTGGTAGATCTACGCAGAAAAACTGTTTTAAATGCAGCAAGTCCTTCAGTTTAGCTGGTTTTATTGGAATTTTCCGACTGTATGAAATCTGCAGCCCATTTTCCATGGGTGTTCTATTTTTGCGCGATTTCGTCCCATCATCCGAGATTACACAAGGCGTAATCCCCCCCCCCCCCCCCCCCCAACCACCATTTCGGTTTATTATTCTGCGAATAATACCGAGCGAATAATGTATTCGCTCAGCAAAAATTTTTTATAACACCCCCTCAACATTTTTTCTTTTACGTTTCAAAGTGAGCAGATTCCTAAAATGCAATGTCCGTCCGCCGGACCATGCATATCTATTTCATTTTCGGTCTAAAAAGGTCGTTCTTTCGCAC